>JAAOAL010000008.1:0-560482 GCA_013186775.1 Fusarium dlaminii
CCAGAGGTTGCCGGGCCTTTCAACTTCAAATAATAACAGTTTAATCTTAGGTATGAGCATGCTTCTTGGTGGCTTGCGCTTCAGAGAGCAAGTCTATAACAGTACTGTCACTCAAATGAGTGCTTGTTTGCTCAGTTTGAGTGTTATCAGTCTTGTTCTGCCGGTATGTTACAAACAGCTTATATCTATACACGTACTAACCATTTAAAAGACAGCCTTTCATGCTTCCTTCCGGGATAATGATCTCGCGGACCGGCAATCCCTCAAAATCAGCCGTGGAACGAGCATCGTAAGTCTCAGGTTCATACAAGATCTTTTCAATATGCTAACACACATAGGTCCTTCTGCTTGTATACGTCATCTATCTCATGTTCCAGCTGAAGTCTCATGCTTACATGTATGAGTCGACTCCTCAGCATATCATTGATGCTGAGTTGGCCCCTGGACCCGCTGCCGGCCTTCTCGATTCTTCCAGCTCTGACGACAGCTCATCCTCAAGTTCGGATTCGTCTGACTCTGACTCATCTCATGGTACAATGCGAAAGAAAATGAAGAAGGTCCTGCGAAATAGGCGGCATAGGAGATCTAGCACTGCTTCAGTTGATACCTCTGATACCAAAGGAACCCGCAGTGCCTCGTTCACAACGACAAACACCACCCCACAGGATGAGGTCTCTGAGGCAACAGCTTCCCGTCATCGTATTCCTCGCTTCCCATCTTACGAGGGTAGTGAGAGTGCCATTGAGGAAGAGGATGAAGAAGAGGCAAAGCGTTCACGTCGACGCCGTCGATATCGCCGACACAGGCACCGCAAGAGCAAAAAGCAAGCTCGTGATGCCAAGAAGGTCGCAGGCGTTACTGAGGCACAGAATGAGCTACCCGAAAATGCTCCGCAGAACAATGGTGAAGGTGAACCCCGACGTGTGGACTTCGCCGTCCAGGATGACCTTGAGGCTGGCCCCTCAAACACTGGCAAGCGGCCATTCCCCCTTCGAGGATTGTCTGTCAAAAATATTGCCCCCGTTTTCACTGAAAAGTCGACGGTGGCAGCTACTCCTGTCCCTCACGTTCGCTATGGAATCAGACGTACAAATTCTCTCCCGGACCGTCTCCAGTTTCGAGCACCAGGTGCCATGCTGCCCTCTTCTGTTCCCCCAATCTTGACTGCCCCTGGTGCTCAAATGATCGCCAAGGAACAGGAGAACGAAGAAGAACACCTCACCCAAACTGGTGCCATCATTCTCCTCCTCGTCTCCACAGCTTTGGTTGCAGTTTGCGCTGAATTTCTGGTTGATTCTATTCAAGAGGTCGTTGAGACTTCTGGTGTCAACGAGGTCGGAATTGGTCTCATCATTCTCCCTATCGTTGGCAACGCCGCTGAACATGTCACCGCCATCAAGGTCGCATACAAAAATCATATGGATCTCGCGATCGGTGTCGCTGTAGGCAGCTCCATTCAAATTGCTCTACTCCTTACTCCCGTCATGGTTATTCTCGGATGGATCATGGACAAAGACATGTCTCTTTACTTTACACTATTTGAGACTGTCTGTCTGTTCGTTTCGGCGTTCATTGTCAACTTCCTTGTCCTGGACGGGAGAAGCAATTATCTTGAAGGTGCTCTGCTCTGTGCGGTGTACATCATCATTGCTGTTGTAGCTTTCTTCTATCCTAATGAACAGCAAGCCAGCGAGTGGGGTGGAGGCAGTTAGTCTGCGTCATAGAAACTCGGTCGGTGAGGGCTGATGATGGGCTTTCTTATATCAAATATCGGAGTAGTAACAACATGGGCTGAGATGCCCCAAAGGAAGAGAATAACTCAATTTGACAAGATAACCCAGTATTTTAGTAGGAAGAAACAGTAATACCTATAGTGACCTAACCCAATGCAATTAACTGAAATGTCATGCCCTGCGTATTGGCGTATCGTAATTCAGCTTTCTGCCTCGTGATACCAGAAGGGGCTGTGTAAGCTCAAAGCGGCGTGGTGTTTGTGGAAATTAAGCGGCACAGCCACTACTTTAAACCAACATGATGTCAACAAAAGAGGTCAAAGGACCAAAGGAAACATATATAGACTTCCTTCTTAAACCCTCAATTGCTCACCAATAACTGTTCTTGGGCAATTCTTTGCTATTTAACCGTGAATCCTGCTTGATTTAAGCTTATATGTGGTTGCAGGTGCCCACTTTTGAACCCCTGCTTAACATCGTCATATGTGCCTTGAGATCCTACACCTAATTTCAACAACAACATCATCATCACCATGTGTTTCGGAAGCAAGAAAGAGGTGAATAATGACCCTGCTCCTCGTCCCGCGCAGAGGCCTGCATCTTCTCAGAGTCACGGAGATGTAAAGAAGAGCAAATACAACCCTCAAAATGACCCAAATCAATATGCTGGAGAGTCTAGCTATTCCGCGCCCCCAGGACCTCCCCCAGACAGAAAACAGGCCTCGGATTTTGCACCACCTCCGGGACCACCACCTGGTCAATCTTCATCGCAGCAATATTCTACTCCTCTAGGACCACCGCCGGGCAAGGCCGCAGCGCAGTATGATGCACCTTCATACTCTGCACCTCCAGGTCCTCCACCAAGCCGAGGAGACTACGTGCCACCATCTGGACCTCCGCCCAAGCATGACTGGGAAGTGGCAGTACCGGATACGTCACTGTTCCCACCACCACCCGCTATCTTCAGCGGCTACGATAGATCACCTACAAGCAATGCTACTGAGGAAGAGGCCAATGCTGGCGAGGATTGGTGCCAGTCGTATCCATTGACAGCACCCATTAACTTGGACCAGACTGGAAAGACAGCTCTCCAGGCAGGCAACATTCGCCTCATGGAGCCCGTGGGTTTCAGTGGCAAGCTCACTTGGATGGAACCAGGACATTGGCAAGGTTGGAGTAAGAAGAACTCACCTGACCGTTGCATTATTGGCTACCCACCGCTCTACTCAGTAACTGAGCATGACCCTATTCGCCTCGGCCGGCCCAAGACTATCTACTACGAAGTTAAGCTTGCGCGCGACAGCCCCGAGGTATTCATCGCCCTGGGTTTCACCGCGCTACCCTATCCTTCATTCCGCATGCCAGGCTGGCATCGCGGAAGTCTAGCAGTACATGGTGACGACGGACACAAATACGTCAACGATCGCTGGGGTGGCCGCGATTTCACTCAGCCTTTCAAGCGCGGAGAAACTTACGGTATTGGCATGACATTGCGTTCTGTTGGTGGACCTAAGCCACAGGTCGATATCTTCTTTACGCGCAACGGTACGATGACGGGTGGGTGGGCGCTCCATGAGGAGACTGATGCTGAACAAGATCTACCGGTTACAGGATTGGAGGGTTTCCATGATCTAAGTTGTGCTATTGGAACGTATGATGGGATTAAGTTTGAAGCAATGTTTGAGCCGTCAAAGTGGTTGTATAACCCGTTTCAGTTCTAAATGGAGAATGGGCTGCTTATGGCCAATATGTATTTTCCGTTAGATTTTGAGGCTATAGTAGATAGTTCTTAATGGTAATCAGTAAACGAGAAGTTGTGTTTATTGCTGAGCTCATAAAAGATGATTCGTTTCACCTCAACACTTCCTTTCATGGTACTGTTGTGTCAATGTTAGATAAGGTATGGATGAACGAGGTCCTTGAATGAAAGTGCACCTGAGGTAGAAGGCTATATGCCTTCAATCACAAACTTGTCTTGCCAAAGCAGTCAACGCAAACTATTAACATCTTCTTGAATTGGTTATCGATGTAAGCTTCACATACATGTAGATCGAAGGAGTTCCCTGCTACCCACCTAAAGTTAAGGCACCTACCTACTAAGCCAGCATGATGTAGGTTAAGTTTACATGCATCTAACGGGACAGGTGCCCCCATATCTACAACCCCACCACTGACCAAAGCATCGCGACCGATCGCGACTTGGGGATCAACACCATCGCACATTAACATTTCTATCGCAACCTATAACATGGAGGTCGATAGCGATAATGGACCCCTCACTCTTTTCGCCACGGGCGCTTCTGTGGAAAAGTAAGTTCAAAGACCTGGATGCACGCATGTGGACATGAAAACCTGACCGCAATAGGGACGTCTGGCCTGCTGTGCGCAGTGACATAATTGCCAGACTTGACAAGGTACTACCACCTGTCGCTTTGCGATTGCTTCGACCTAGAGACTGACCGCTTCAGATTGCGCACAACGAATTCCCCATTCCTAAACTACCGCCTCCACCACCGGCTCACCAGCCTCCTGTCGAGGTGCGAGCATCTGCGCCCTCGTCACCACAAGCCGAATCGTCTCAAGAAACGAACAAGGAAACTTCTGCAACCGAGTCGCTTCCAGCTACACAAGTCATCGATGGTGCGCTACCCAAGCAACTGGCTGATATGGTCATTGACATCACCAAACATCTCGAGACCTTTGAGACACACCCCCCACACACCATTCAGCGCCTTGCCGAGCTGATCTTACGACCCAGAGCGCATTATAGAGCGGTAGCGCCTTATCTACATGCCGTTGATCGCGTAGTCCAGGTGACATCTAGCACGAAGACATATCCCCTGCCACCGCCTATTCCTGACATGTCTTCGATGCATTTGAATGGCGAGGACCCCAAGGATCCGGCAGTGTCAGTTTCATGGAGCAACCCTACAACGGCAGCATTGGGCACAGATGAAGCGCTAGGAGGAGCACTGCTAACGCCTATTCCTTGGTTGACGAGGCGCAGCCCGGAGAGTTCACAGGACACCCCGGGAGCTCAAATTCACAGTGAAAGCACAGAGACTATCGAGGGTCCCAATGGAGTGGGAAGCATCGAGACAGTTTCAGTCAGCGTCAACGGAATTCCATCTACAGGGCATGCACGAGGGGTCACACAAGGAGAACTCTTACGCCAAGAGCAAAGAGCCGGCGTGGTCCCCGTGAGCCAACTGTCAAGAGCCCAAGAAGTGGTTCATGAAGGAGAACGTATGACGATGGACGATGAAGAGGATGAAGAGCCACATGAGGAAGAAGACGAGATACCCCACGCCAGGGGCCCCGAAGAGATCGGCATGAGCGATACCGGCCCTCAATCTACAACTACAAGTTTCATGTCAGAAGGTAGCATGGGGATGCAAGGGATTGATGTTGAGGCGGCAGTTGGCAGGAAACATGACGATGACGAGGAGGGCAAGGTCGATATGGACGCTGATGGAGATGCTGAGGGTGAGAGTGAACCCAAGAGCCCCGGCGCAGAGAGCGTAGGCTCCAAGAGGGAGGCAGACGAAGACCTTGAAAGCGAAACCCACAAGAAGCTAAAGGAGGAAGAAGAAGAAGCCGAGGACGACAAGAAAGCTGATACAGTGGCTTCTGATGTAAAGGAGGAAGAGAAAAAGGGAGAGGAAGCCAAAGCTCCAGCGAGCGAGACGAAGTCAGAAGCCGATGACAATAAGATGGATACCGAATAGCAATCTATCAGCCTCACAGAGCGCTTCATGATGAGACGAATCTACAAATCCTGGAGTTTTGATTGATATTTTGTATTACATAGAAGGCGTACTTAAGCATTTATCCCCTTACGAGGAATATAATGCCGTTTATGTTTAACCTTGAATCACTGAGGACCTAATCAAAGTGTCTCATGATGACAACGGAAATCATGATACTCGCGCCCAAGACATGAAATAATGACCTATCGTAACATGACTTTCACCGCTTTTAGTGAGCGTTCCATTGAGTGTAAACCAGGATAGGCAGTGGTGAGCTAAAGGTGGCTGGTTGTCGTGGCAACGGACGCACTAGCTTGTGTTGACCCTAGCCCGTTCCACCGAAACATGGTTAAACAGTTGTACTATTTACTTTACTTTATGCCAAACAGCCCTGCCGCCATCATAACCAAAACCATATGCAGGCATCCCCTCCTTATACTGCCAACGTATTCGAGGTTCTACAAGTTTCAAACATTTTTGCTCCTTTAATTTCATACTCGATCAAGCGAATGTGCAACGTCTGAAGCATCCTCGAGGCTTCTTCTACAGCCTTCAACACCAGACTCAACTCGATAGAAACAACTAAAAGTTGCCCATCGTGGCTCCTCCACGCCCAACCCGCTCCGATCGGGAGCACAGCCGCATCGCCATGGCTCCAGGCGTGCGCGCTGCCACCGCCAACAGCAGCCGCTCCAGCGTAAGAGCTGGGTCAAGAGCACCACCGACACGATATGGCTCATCGCTCGCGACGCGCAACGGCGCCGTATCACCGACTGGATCTATCGCTTCAGTAAACACTGTTAATACCATCGGAACTAAGCGCAAGGAGCGCGACTTCGAGGCCGAGTCTAGCGCCGAGGAGACAAATATCCAGGTCGTTGTGCGATGTCGTGGACGCAACGAGCGTGAGGTCCGCGAGAACAGCAATGTTGTTGTTACGGCAGATGCGGTCAAGGGAAAGATTGTCGAGTTGTCAATGGGCTCCAATGCCTTGAGCAACCGCTCATATAATTTTGATCGCGTCTTTTCTCAGGCGGCGGATCAAAACATGGTTTTTGATGATACAGTAAAGCCAATTCTGGACGAGGTGGGTTGAAAGAGCACACGGGACACAAATCTAGTTACTAACTGTCTTAGATGCTCTCCGGATATAACTGCACCATCTTTGCCTATGGACAGACAGGTACAGGAAAGACATATACCATGTCTGGTGACATGACCGACACCCTGGGTATGCTCTCAGACGAAGCTGGTATCATTCCTCGAGTCCTACAGACACTGTTCAACAAGCTCGAGCTGGAGAACGCCGAGAGTACCATCAAGTGCTCCTTTATTGAACTTTACAATGAAGAACTCCGCGACCTGCTTTCATCAGACGAGGGCAACAAGCTCAAGATTTTCGACGACACTTCACGACGAGGCCATCTCAGCACCATTGTTCAGGGCATGGAGGAGAAGCACATCAAGAGCGCTACCGAGGGTGTCAAAGTACTCCAGGACGGCAGTTTGAAACGCCAGGTTGCTGCTACAAAGTGCAATGATCTAAGTTCTCGCAGTCACACGGTCTTCACCATTACCACATATGTCCGAAAGCCGAACGAGCACGGCGTGGATGCTCTTGTTAGTGCTGGAAAGTTGAACCTTGTCGATTTGGCTGGAAGTGAGAATATTCAGCGATCAGGAGCTGAGAACAAGCGTGCTGCCGAGGCTGGCCTCATCAACAAGTCACTCTTGACTCTCGGCCGAGTGATCAACGCGCTTGTGGACCGCAGCTCCCATATTCCCTACCGAGAGTCCAAGTTAACTCGTTTGTTACAAGACTCACTTGGTGGTAGAACAAAGACTTGCATTATTGCAACTATTTCTCCCGCCAAGAGCAACCTGGAAGAGACCATATCAACACTCGACTATGCCTTCAGGGCCAAGAACATCAAGAACAAGCCCCAGCTCAACCCTATGGTTGAGAAGAAGACACTGCTCAGGGACTTTACTATGGAAATCGAGAAGCTCAAGAGTGAGCTTATCGCTACTCGCCAACGCAACGGTGTCTATCTCTCAAACGAAGCCTACGAAGAGATGACGGCTCAGAGCGAATCCCGCCGCATCGTCAACGAGGAACAGGCTGCCAAGCTTGAGACCCTGGAAAACAACTTGCGCAACAAGGTCCAGGAGCTGTTCAGCCTACAGTCTACGTTCATGGGACTAAAGAAGGATCACGAGGGCACAAAAGCCCAGCTGGACGATACCAAGGAAGTGTTGGATCAAACCGAGATTGTTCTTTCTGCAACACGGAAGTCACTTGCTGAGGAAACCAAGATCAGAAAAGCACACCAGAAGACGGAGCAGAAGCTCACCGAGGTTGGCGGAGAGCTCATCAACAAGCTGCATAAGACAGTCCGTGATGTTGGTGGTCTTCATGCCAAGAACAAGCGAAAGTCGGATCTTCAGTCGATTAACCGAAACACATGGACAACATCTCAAGATCAGGTTGCTGATGTTACCTCCATGGTCGAGCGTCGAATCAATGAGTTCCAGGAGGAGCAGCAAGAACATATTGCAAGTGTCGGACAGCGCATGGAGAACTTTGTAGATGAGGAGCTGCGTAAGCTATCGACTACACAAACTTTCCTCGATGAGCACTTGAGCACATTCACTCAGTCGAAGAAGGACTTACTCCAGTCGAAGCAGAAGTCCAAGGAGGATATGGACGAGGTTTTGGAGGAGATCAAGGTTGTTCGTGACACGGTCAAGGAGCGAATGGGCGAGAGCCTGCAGTCTATCTCTCATTCTGCCGAGAGGATAGCGGCAGATATGTTGAATGAGATGACTGCGTTCCATGGACAGGTAAGCTTCTGTGTTACAGCCTTAGAGGCCATATTCTGACAGGTTACAGCTTCATAACTCTTACAGTGCTATTGGAAAAGACTTCAAGTCCACTTTCGAGGATCTCGTTAAGCACATCACTGCTCAGCGAGCTGAGTGTGACAACCTCAAGCGACAGCTCCAAGCAGCAACAAACACGATTGTGTTACAAAACGTCACAATCTCTTCGCGAATTCAAGATGCCCTAGTGGAGGAGCGCCGCCAAGCCGTTGATGAACGTCAGAAGCTCATGACTCAAATAGCAGCTCTCATCAACACCCATGCCGATGCTCAGGAGACACGGCTTCACGAAAGAGCTTCACAGATCCAGAAGAGCATCACGGCCACTAGCACCAACTTGGAGCAGGCCGTCGATACATATGGCGAGGGTATGTCAACGTGGGATGTAAGAGAGGGTGAGCTGCTGGACGAGGTCAAGAAGTCTCGTGAGCAGCTCAAGACGAAGTTGAAGGATGACTGGACAGCTGCCAATGACCACAGCAGCTCCATCCAAGCTACTGCCAAGTCTGTTCATGCCGAGACTGTTCGTGTTGTCGACGAGCAAATCAAAGACCTCGACATTCAAATGGAAGCCCTGGACGACTTTGTCAGCCGTGCAAAGACTGAGAACGGCCATCACCATGAGTCTCACGGCGTGTCCGTTCAGTCGTTGTCCAATACTGTCGAGGAGTCTTTCGGAAACATTTCATCGCACTTCAAGTCTACATTTGACCGCGTCAAGAACTTGGGCGAGGAGATGGAGCTCGATCTTGGTGATCTTCAAGATGGCCTAGAGCCACTCAATGATCAGCTCTGCCAACCTCTGGCTAACTTACGCGAAGACATCACCCGCGCGGCTCTCCAAGAATACCAGCCAACGGGTGAAACACCAGCCAAGGTCCAATATCATTACCCTACTGACCTTCCTCGCACTGAAGATCACGATCTCATCATTTCACGCATCGACGAGGTTTCTACACCAACCAAGGATCGTGACGCATCTGACAGGGATGGTACCATGGTCTTTGCCGACCTCGACTGCCCTCAGAAAATGATGACATCGCCAGTCCGACCTCCGCCGTCTCGTATGTCCAATGCTAGTGCCCCTGAACACATAGGTCTGGCCGGAAGTCTTCGCGAAGTGAACCCCAATGTACCAAATCACACAACGGGATCCATTGGCTTCGATCCTCGCGCCAGCATTATATCTATGCCCCCTGAGCGCACTTTGCCACTGTTTAAGCGCAGCACACGTGTGACTCGAAGCGCCAAGAAGGTTGGAGTCAGGGATCCCATCATCTCCGAGGGCGGCGAGAATATGCTTCCAACCGCGCTTGAGGAGAGTCTGTCTAGGAGAAAGAGTCCAAGGCTCAACTGAAACCCTTATACACTACACTGTCTGTCACTGTTCCTTTGTTTGTAGGGCCTTTTGGATCTGGGAGTTTGGGGCGTTGTAAGGAGGCATCGCTATGGATGGTTTTCTTCATTGTTCGATTCCCAGCACTGTTGTCTGGGTTTTCGTTGTAGGGTTATTTGAGTACTTGATACCCTTTGACTTTTGACAATCAAAGTAACGAATGCTATTCACATCATCATGGTCTCTCTTGTCTGCACCTCACGCTTGTGCTATCTCTGAATTGCTTTAGTCTTAGCTAAACAAATGTCGAGCTTGACTAGTATGAGTGCCTCAGCGCTGTTAGCATCAAATTCCAGACCCTTTATCATAAGCAACATCATCCGGTATGGTGTAGTGGCTAACATTTCGCGCTCTCATAACCTGAGAGATTCCGCGGAGCCCAGGGTTCGATTCCCTGTACCGGAGTTTCTCTTTTTGCTGTTTCTTCAATCTGCATGGAAACTTTTGTTACCTTTTTATCTTCGTCATTGGGGGCACGTATAGCTAGAGAAAGGAAAAGTGAGGACCGTTCAGATATGAAAGTATTCATTCTTTTGTACTAGATATTCGCATTGTACCATGCATGCCGTGCGTAATGTATGAATCAACCAAAACCCTTTCCCTCGCTTGTTACTAGGCCAGAAGGTCGTTCAACAATAGTGGCTCTCTGATTTACACCTGCTTCATGAGGACAAATCCTCTTCGTCATAACTCGTCTCACGGCTCATCCCAGGTTTCTCACCGTAGAATCTCTTCCTCTTCCTCTGAATAGTGTCCTCGCCTCTCCAGCCCCTTCCTGGCACAATAGGCTTGAGGAAGCCATCCACATGCACACCACCTGCAACCTCCTCGTCACTATCAAGTTCTTCTGTCTGTCCCTGGTGTATAAGCTCCATATGCCGTCGAAGGTTTGCTTTGCGTGCGAAACCCTGTGCTGCGCGGTCGCATGAGGGAATTGGGCAAAATAGCATTCCACCTGCAGAGTTGGAGCGGGAGCGGGAGCGGGAGCTTGGAGACCGGACGGCTGATGGTGGTCCCGGAGAACTTGTTGAGTGACGGCTGGGGCTTCTAGCGGAGTCTGGGCTGCGACTTGAGTATGCGAGAGAGGCTTGACGAGATGCGATACGGCGCTGTATGAGATCTGCGGCATCATCGCTTTCGTCATCGGCTTCTTCATCCGAGTAGGATATCTGGATAGGCTCAGGACGATACTCGGCGGAAGTGGTGCCTTTATCATTAGTGGCTGGCACTTCGTTCAGCGTCCTCACTACCATTCCTTCACCAAACAAATCAGCGCATCTTCGTGTTGCTCTCGCAATGACGTCGCCTGAGAAACCTGCTATAGCAGCTGCGCCCAGCACATCGCTCCAATCACGCAAGCCCCATCTTAAGAGCTTCCGTTCAACATTTGTTCCTGGTACTGATTCTTCCTCCGTCTCTGCCCCTTGAGAAGTCGCTCGTTTCAACGATAGAGATCGCTCTCGCTCTCGCTCAATGATCTCGTCACCTTTGCGGATCCACTCCTCAAAAGCTGCGTCTCTGTCTTCAAGCGTCGAGGGGATCTTTCGATGAGATTCACGAGCAACACGTTGAAGCATCTCTTCATGTGATTCTCCAGCATGAGGGACATGGACTTTCCGGGGTCGACCTCGTCTGCTGGCTTTACCAGCTCCCGCTGGTGAGGTAGATGCGGATGTGTCAACCTCATGTAGATTTTTTCGCGGACGGCCACGAGACCTCTTTTGTCCACTCTGACTATGGTTATCTGACTCCTCTTCAGTTGAAGAATCAGAGAGATAACTCATGCCTATAATACGCGAATTATGAAGTATTTTTAGTGTATTGTCCAGCTGTGATAAAATATGTCGTGTTGATGGACGTAAAAGGGCATAGGATGCCTCGTCGTTAGTAGACTCGACTGGTTCATAAGTTTTGAGATTACGTCGTGTACGCCGGCCATCTTCTTCATTGACAGCCATCTTTTCGTCTTCATCTTCTTCTTTGCCTTCATCAGTGTCGGGCTTGGCAGAAGACTCGCGTGACAGAGGATCAGGTGTGCTGTTGCCGCTCTCGTTATGTAGAGGCGTGGACTCATCTTCGATGGACGGTTTGGCCATGTTGCTCTTCCTCCTGCGGAACCGACGCTTGGCAGTTCTCAAGATAGTGGCAGATATTTCTTCTTCAAGCTCAGTACTTGGGAGTATCTCTTCCTTTCTGCGGAATGTAAAATGGTCATCTTCGTCGTGCTGTTTGTTGGTGAAGCGCTCCTTGGGCACATGTTTATGTTTGAGCGGCCATGCAGTCCATGCCTTGGGCGGTACCCAAACACCTTCGTCACCAGATTCCTAAGTTCCATCGTCAGTGCATACTACTTGTGGCATAAAAGATGATATCGACTCACTGTTCTGACGACCAAATCTTGTGCTGTCTCCGGATTTCGGCCTCGTCGCTTTAGCGCAAAAGCATTGTATAAATGCACCGCGAGATCCTGATCTTGAATCTGCTTCATTGATTGCCAGAGCAGCCTGTCCTCTTCCGTCAGAGTGCGCCATGTCGATTTAGCGCCCGTCCAGCGATTCGGTCTATGTTCGTGCAAGTCCTCAGAGGCGATAGATGCGATCTCATCGCTGTCTAACTCCCAGGCGGTAGCGCTTGCTTCCATCTAGGCGGAAAGACAGGTAAGAATGATGCATAAAAATAATTACTCAGATGTAGATTAATCTCCAGAAATCATATTATCCGTGGGTAGTATTCTGCAAGGATGGTTGAGGCAGTATTTGTTGTGAGTTGAGAAGTTCAAGTTTTTTCAGAGGTGCATCGCAAAAGTAAACCAGGCTATCCACCTGGGACAACATTCACTGACACAGCACTTGCTCAACACAGATTTACGTATGACCAACTCAATAAATGCTTTTTAATCGCGTACAACTTAAAATCTATAGGAATGGTATAAAACAGTGCCTTAACATTACGCCTAAGCCTTGCCCTTGCCTTTGGTGGCCTTTTCCTTTTCGAACTTTCTCCTCTTGGCCCGTAGCTTCTGGTCCTCAGCACTCTTCTTGTTGTTTGTGTATACCATCTGCTCGTACAGCTTTCTCTTCTTCTTGCTGAGCATACCCTTCGCACGCTCCAGATCCTCAGCCTCCTCGCGAGCCTTCTTGGAGAGGGCCTTGCGAGCGTCCTCCTTAGCCTTGGCCTTGGCGTTCGTTGTCTTGGACTTGACAGCACCACCAGTGAGCTCAGCCTCAAGCTCGTCTTGCCGTTGCTCGGCATCATCTTCTTCCTCGTCCTCTTCTTGCTCGTCTGCAGAGAAGCCGCCAAATTCGTCATCCTCGTCATCCTCTCCCTCATCAGAATCAGCCACATCCATACCCTCAGCAGTATCATCAACTTCATCCTCGCCATCGCTCTGGGCCTCAATGGCTTCAGCCTCGGGCTCTTGCTCTTCCAGAGGAACAGTGGGATCGTATGCACCCTGGACGTTCCTCACGAAGGGGCTCAGATGGGGAGGAAGATCAGCTCCAGGAGCATACAGATGAGGCTCCTTCAACTCGCCGTCGTTAACACTGTCCCAAACCCATTGAGGTTGGATGTATGTTCGTCCTGGAACTCGTCGGTTGGCAGCAAGCTTCTGTGATGTCTGGTTGTCGTCGCCATCAGCCTCATCCTCAGCAGAAGCCTGGATAGGAGGTCGATCAACGATCTGGTGAGTGATATTAGGGTCAAGCTCGTTGGTGGTGAAAGCGCCGTCGCCGAGAACAGCGTCCCAGCCAACACGTCTGCAGCCGAAGGACTTGAGAAGGAATTCGAGGGGTTGTCGTGGGGTTTCGCGGGACAGGTAGATGGTGAGGTTGGAGAAGAGGCTGTTGGGGTTGTTTCCAGTGTTAGAAGGCTGGGGTAGAATATCGCCACCAGAGACTGCAGGCTCAAACTTATCAATTACACCGGCCTCCTGGTCCTCGCCCTCAACCTGGTTCTCGGACGTTGCTGTCGACTCATCATCATCGTTGCCCTTGATCTTCTTGATAACCTTGTTGACAGCAGCCTGAACCTTGGGGTCAGGCTTGTGCTCAGCAGCCTCCAATGTCTTCTGTTCCTTCTCGTCGGCACCAACCAAGGTCTTGCCCTCGAGGGTGAAAGCCCCGAGCTCAGCACCAGCCTCATCCTTAGCCTGGTCGAACTTGGGAGGGTACTTGAGGCCAAGAGAGGTGTACAGTCGGAAGTTGACAAAGCCGAGGAGGGTCATATAGAACTCAACAAAGGTGCCCATGATACGGAAGTCGACATCGCCAACGACGCGCTGGTTGAACTTGTAAGGAACTAGCCAGAGGACCTCCTCGCCCTGGATGTTTGCCTGATAGTAGATACCCTTGATGGAGAGGAACGACTTGGTAACGCTCTGCGACACAATGAGGTAGTGCTGGAACTCGAGGCACAGGCGCTCACAGCGGGCAATCATCTTAGCGGGAACCGAGGAGGTGGAAGGCAAGTTGGCGAACAAGAAGAGCATTGACAAACAGTCGTCAAGATCTCGGATCGCATCAATAAATGTGGGATAGCGCTCACGAATGACATGGTCAAGAGTATAGCGAGGCTTTCCTGTCTTCTCAGGTCGCGAAGCATTGCCCTCTAGGCGAGCGGCGTCGGTGACATCGCCTCGACCGAGCGCACGAGAGATCTTCTTCTCAAGAACCTTCTGGTCGCGGAACTTCTGAAGCAGCGGCTCGTGGAGCAGATACTGGATGTCCTTGGTGTAGTAGAAGGTAGTCGAGCTGGTGGAAGACTTGGAAACCTTCTTTCTGCTTCGGGGCTCGCGAGGATAAATTCCCTTCCAAATGCACAGCTTTCGGAAGTCCGGAAGGCTGATCTGAAGTTTTCGAATCGCCTGGTTTCGAGTAACGTAGTTCTTGGCCGCGCCGGCCTTTCCCTTCTTCTTTATCCGAGGCATTGTTGATTGGAGATGTGATAGTGTTGGTGGTTGGTTGTATCTCTGCGAAACCAGCGGGGCACTTTTTCCTAACAATCTTTCAACTTTTTTTTCCAACGTGAAATTTTATGCCAGGTTGTACCGCCTTGATCTGGCGCTAGTATGGACCAGATCACAGATGGAGGCTTTTCATTGGGTGGTGGGACGCTCACCGCCCGGGGGCATGTTCAGCACCCTTAAGCGCATTTACAGCGCCTGGTATCGCCAATCCAGCGAACACAGTGGAGCTGTTATCGGGCTCTGGCGAAAAGCTCCAGCGCCTCTACCAGCGGCCCCTCTCCCGTCGCAGGTACATCCCGAAGGTGGAGGGGCCGCCAAGCAAGGACGGGAGCTCAACCAAGCCAAGTGGCCTCCAATTCAACTGTATCGCGAACCTCCCCAAAACTGTTTATACCAACAATATTCACTGGAGGGGTGCAATGTCAGACATAATGACATTGCGAGGCAAAGCCAGCGTGTTCGCCGGCGCTGCTCTGCTCCGACTTATCTTATTCCTTGCTTTCCCTGGCCTGCCCGATCTTCTAACAGGTCGCGTCGAGATATCCACCCCCGTCACAAGCTTCAAGCGATGTAAGTCTCAACCGGTCGTCGCATAACGAGCATCGAACGTAGCTTACTTACAAACCCCCAAGTGCAAGAAGGTTTATTCCTATATACGAACAATGTCTCGCCATACGATGGTGGTGTCTTCCACCAGGCTCCTCTTCTGTTGCCCTTGTTCTCGCTACTCCCCGACGTCAAGAGCTGGCCCATCTTCACACACCTACTCTATATTGCTGTCGACCTCCTCAGCGCCGAGGCTCTGTATAAAATTGCCGAATCGGGTGTTGCGAGCAACTCGAAGCTATTTACATCGCCGCGCCGTGCCAATAAGTTTGGTAGTGCTGCAATTGCTGCTGGGTAAGGGGTATTCTGACTCAGAGCTTCGTATATCAGAACTAATAGGCGACAGCTTCTTGTTCAATCCATACACCATTGCGACATGTATAGGACGATCAACAGGCGTCTTCACCAACTGCGCCATTCTCCTTGCCATCGCCAAAGCTATCCAAGGATCTCCTTTCAACGCCATGGTCGCAATCTCTTTCGCATCTTATTTGTCTATGTACCCTATCCTCCTCCTCCCTCCGCTTGTTCTCCTGGCCTACGATTGCCAAGTTGAGAAGCGCCGGATTGCTTGCATCACTAAGTTTGCAGCTACTAACGTAGCTGTTGTGCTGGGGTGCGTGGTTTCGTTATTGGGTATGTCTTTTTTGCTTGCCAACAACTCCTGGGAGTTCCTGGCCCGCACATATGGCATCCAACTGACCTTGTCGGATCTCACCCCTAACGTGGGACTGTGGTGGTATTTCTTCATTGAGATGTTTGACTCGTTTAGAGCTTTCTTCCTTGGCGTGTTCTGGCTGCATCTTGCAGCCTATCCTGCAGCCCTCGCTATCCGTCTCCGCCCCCAGCCGTTGGCTGTCTTGACCATCCTACTGGGCATTTTCTCCATCTTCAAGCCTTACCCTTCGCTTGCAGATGCCAGCCTCTTCCTGTCTGTGGTCCCTCTGTTCCGACATGTTTTCCCCCTCATGCGGTACGCTTTTGTTACCACCTCTACGCTGCTGTACGCAACATTCCTTGGGCCAGCCTTTTACCACCTCTGGATCTATGCAGGAAGCGGCAACGCCAACTTCTTCTATGCCATCACTCTTGTGTGGAGTTTGGGTCAGAGTCTGTTGGTGACAGATCTCACTTTCGCCGTGTTGCGAGATGAGTGGGAAATTGAGCGACCTGAGATGGTTGGCAAAGAGATCAGACAGATATAAATCATGATGCAAAGAGATGTGAAGTCAAAAAGTGGCAAAAGCCCTGAGAAAAATTATGATAAATAGTTCGCAACATCTAGATCACGGAAAGGGAACGTCGTTTGGAGTTATCCCTCTGACAGAGGGTATTTGGAAGTGGTTTGTCTATTACATAATTGTACAATATTTTTACATCGTTATCACCATTCCTAGTCCACGTCTGTATCAGTCTCGACGAACCGAGCCTGGTTTGACGGATGAGAAGGTCTAGGTGCTTCCACTGGTCCTCCTAATACACTGCCCAACATGGAACCCAACGCACCAAATTCGCTGAGTTTCGAATAGTTTTTGTGTGAATGCCACACTTGTATCCGTGATCCAAATGGCTGTAGTGCCTTGTATGTGTGGTAGCCATAGCCAAGAGCTGCACCTGTGGCAAGGAGACTCAATGCCAACATGAGGGATCTGGCATCAATGCCAGTAATACCTCCTTCAACACGTCTTCGCACTTCGGTCGCATACTCATCACCCAGACCAGGGACGTTGTGAAGGATGCTGGCAAGAGTTCGGCTTCCAATGCGTAATATAGTGTTATTACCAGGCTCAACCCACGGCAAGAGTTTGGACTTGTCCAGACATCTTGTCTTCATACCGTCAACAAACATGGACAACCGGGGTGTCTTCTTCATGAGCCAATCCCTTAAGAAAGATCTTGGTACGGGCGCATCACGCATCAAAGCGAGATAGCCAAAGGCTAAGCAGTCCAAAGATGAGATTTCTGTACCGTTGAAGAAACCATGCATCTTCTCCTCGGGCCCTCCGTCAAGGAAATCATCTAGCACAGTAAGACAGTCTTCCGTGATTCCATATAACCTTATAAGAACTGCTTGTTCAGGGGTCATTTCTTCATGAATCGTCTTCTTTGTCCTTACAGGAATGTGTCTTCGGAATGTCTCTGGTAAAGCATCTCTCCCGGAAGATAGGTGAAGGCCGCCATTGGGGTCAAAGTCGGTATCCATATCAGCAAAGCCCAGGTGCTCAACACGTTTGACAGCCTCGGCACGGAGCAGTGGTGGAACTGTCCATGTCAATGGGAAAGATAATAGAGTGCTGAAGGCGGGCCGAGTTGTGGCTGACCAGTTGGCAGCGGAGACATAGAGTGAAAGATCCAGCAATGGAGCAGCGTGCGCAGACAAGAAGGCAGCATATGCAACACGATCAGCCTGCTGGATGTCGGTCAGACGAGCATCCAGATTGTCACCGATGGACTTGTCAGTCAAGTACTCGACAATAGGACCGAAGCCTGATACCCATATGCCCTCATGATACAATGCTGGTAGTGTATCTGGTTACAACGGTCAGCAAGACAGGGTTCAGTCAAGGCAACGGTAATGGTAAGCCATACTACACGGGCTGACGGAAGGATCGTTGCTTGGAATCAGGCGCCAGGCTGATACAGGGAGGCTGCTATGCAGGTATGTGATAACAGCAAGGCACTCGGGGTCAATGGACGGGAGGCCAAAGGCGGAGCCCCATACGTGAAGGTCTAACATGGCTGGCCAGGGTCCGATGATCAGGCTGTGAAGCTATCCCAGGTTGTCTGTAGTTATACCACAGACGTCATGTGCTCCGAAAGCAAAGGCTGTATGATTGCGGGATTCAGTCCGCAGTAACAGAAGCGCGCGGTAGTCTGAGGCGGGGAGATGGTATAGAGTTTTGTGATAGATCTCGTGGCGATACGCCAATATCACCAAGTAAAAATTAGTTGATCCTCGAGGTCCGGGAACTCTTGAAGGCTTCACAAACGCCAGCCTTGTGGTTGTTCTTGTCTCTATTCGACTAGCCTAGCAGCGCCTAGCAGAATGCCCCCGCCCGCTATGAGTGACAGCGCGTAGCCACGTGATTGATTTTGGCGCCCAGTATCATACCTAGCGGGAACGGAACCTCTCCCTACTCCATAATTCGTCTGTAAGTGACAAAATACTGCATCGTGAAGGTTAATTTTACTATGACTGAACTCTAAATTCTCTCAATAATTCAGTTCAGCCATCTGTATAGTTTTTTTGTCTGTCCTCCACCCCATCGGGTCGGGCTTTAATATGATACAGCCTCCAGTCCTGTCGGCCAAGTTCGAGCCCGAAGTGCTATCCTGATCTGGTATATCATTACCATTGGCTTTTCAAGTCATGGAAACGGCTTTGGCTGGTCAAAGTGACTGACTCTCCCGTTCTGGGTCCCTGAAGCCACTTATACCCACTTCGGAGACATACTTTGACAACCAGGTCTGATCTGCATACCAACCTCACAGCGTTGTTTCGCTGTTGGCTGAACGAATATCAAACAAGAACCCAGAGTTTCGGAGATAGATAAGATGGACAAGAGCTGAATGATTACGGTATGTACGTTGGTGTTTCAACAACTGCTCTCAAATACTAGTGGTCAATATGAGCCACATCGATGGGAACGTCTCACCAACAAACTTACACCAACCGCCAGAACAGAGCGGGAGGGTACGATGCCACAAAGCCTAAACTCCAGGTATTGAGGCACCACTAATCACTGCTCACCACAGCTAGCTTGTGCCATTCATCCATTGCATAATTGGGCCGATGGTAACGAGTGATCTTCTCCAACTCCTTATTTCGACGGACAATCAGGCCTTTGTCGGTAATCTTCACCCGTACCCCTGAAGCGGTAACAGAACGGACATTGACAGCGATCGTCAATCTTTGAGACAGGCACAGGAACATGACGAGGTGATGGAGCAAAAGATTTGGCCATGTTCGCCACATGGTAATTAGACGATCCAGATATGTCAAAGATAGGCAGCCTCATAGCTTTGACGGGCGTGACCGCCTGTTTCATCATTCTTGATGTGCACGATCGTCTCTTTAATGATTATCACTGTGGGAGTGGCAGAGGCAAACAATTAAAGCAAGCAAACTACTGCAAGCCAAAAACTCCAATACCATGAACTTGGATATCTTCACCTTGAGCTGGTACCAATCATGGATCATCCCAACCTGTTGGCTAGCTCTCGACCTTGGACTTGGAACCCAACTAACTATCAGCCCGTCTCACTCTTTGCTTAGGACATGAATGACAACCAACTTGAGTAGGGTCGGCCAACAAACCAATTGCGGTTGTGAATGCTGAGAGGCTCCCGTTGGCGTCGCGCCGGCTCAGGGCCGGACATAAAAGACAAAGAAAAACACCAATGTTCTCTGGATTGTCATTGGATTAATTCCGATGCCATTCCGCACCAACCTAAGAGTTACAGTGTGCCGTACCTTGTACTAGCGTTAGGCTGCTCTTTTAGGGGGATATCAGATCACACTTCGAGGGGAACTAAGCGAAGCGAACGAGTTTTTCTCTCTAAAAGATGACGATTTGATGAATCTCGTCTTTGTCTGCCCCTCACCCCGGTGACATCTCCAACTTGGGGAATAGGAGACGATCAGCGCCGGGTTTCTTACCTTGTAAGCCACGGCATGTCCGGCCGCAGTTGAAGACGGGCAAGACATGATAGTACATTGCAATGATCACTACTATCATTAGACATTTCAGGGCAGCCGCAGTAATGGACTGCGCAAGCAGTCAGGTTCCCCTGGTAAAGGGGCCCTGTAAGTTTCAGTTGTCGTTGAGGCGAGCGTCAGCTGTTCGGATCGACGCTGCAGAAGCGCGGCGTAGGCATCAAAGGGTGAGAATTGCTATGTAGGGAAAGCGAACTGCTGTTTTTGTGCCTGTGCCTGGCAATGCCCAGGAGCCATACCCAGCCTAGGCATAAGTTAATGAACAATGACAAAGATTGTACGATGCAAGGGAGCTACGTACTGGGCAAGGATACTAAAGATCACGAGGCGCTATCGAGACAGGGGGTCATGGTAATTTGAACAACGCAATTGACATTTCGCTTTCTAAGGAATCAGGCCCTGGAGAGGTCCGTCCGCCAAGCAATTCTCGGGCCCGGAGATTCGCAAAAGGAGAGACACGGGAAGCAAGAGAAAAATGAAAAAGAAGGTAAGACATATCGAGTTATCGTTGCGAGACAAAGGTCACTCTTTTGAATCTTGTTTGTTTAGGGGCAATTTCAAGTTTGATTGAGTTCGCGTAAAAAGTATCCTGGTATCTCGTTCCATTTCCGTCAACACTGAGTGATCAGTGGACATAAACATAAGGTAATCCCATTTGCTCCTGAGGATAATCGGGTGTAAATAGCCAACCCCCATCCCAAATGATATCTATGTTCCCAACCAACGTGTTCATCATAAAAACAATAAGCCCACATGCGCGCAATGCCAAAGATAGTGGAACAATGCGGTGTAAGTTGTGAGACGCCGTGATAATGCCTGTCTATTGATACAGTTCCCTTGAAAGACCGTGGAACAAATTCCTCCCAAATAGTGATGAACGAAGTAGAGAAAGGGTAAAAAAGTTATTAGATATTGTAATAAAGGGTATTGTAACGATGATGCGCTTAGTGAAGGGCGCACGAAAAGAAGTGAAGTTGAAGAGTCCGGTCGGTCCAGCCATAAGGGACGATGTTGGTGAATTGACCGGGTCGCGAAATGCCTGAGCAAAAGTGGCCAGGAAGATCCGGTAAAAGCAGGTTATTTGATTCGACGGATGAACCAGTCGAAAAGCGGTAGTATTTTTGCATGCAGGCGGCTTACATTGCATACCAAAAACCAGAGTGGTTATGATAGATTATGTGCATGTAGGGGTTCAGTTGTAGTTCGCATGTGCATATGCGGCGCGGGAGGTTGCAAGAGCCGGGCGAACCTTGTCCTTTGCTATTGTGTAACCGAGGACGAGAAGAGCTGAAGCGAAGAGCCTGCTTGTTGGTGCCATGTAGTGGTGGTTGCGTGATCCCGGAGAAAGAGGCTGAAACCCAAGACAGATGCTGGTTAACTGTCCATACTGTCGATATCTATGCTTTAACCTCGCTTGGGAAGAGCAGGCAGAGGTCGGTTGGGAGGGGGGCCGGGGCAGGGAGGAAGCTGCGAAGGTCGTTGAGCAGGCATGTTGATGGTAGTTGAAGATATAGCTTCGAGTTGGTAGTTGATGTATTGAGAACCGAGTGTAGATGGCTCAGTTCCAGATGTAGATGTTGTTTGGTGGTTGAGTTGATCCGAGTGTATGGATCAAGTAGTAGTTGTTGTTGTTGTAGGTAGTGTAAGTGCTCCAGTGTTTGTAAGTTGATTTGATGTAAGTGAGCAAGTAGAGGCCAAGAGTGAATGCCTGAATAGATTCTTATTGAGTCGATGATGTGAATGATCGGTCGTGGGGAAGAGGGAGGTCGCTGCCCTTTTAATATTCCTGGCCAGGGCAGTCTGGTGTTTGGTTTGTGCCTCCAGCCCAGCTCAAGCTCCTAGCCAAAAGGTAATCTGAGGTGAAGCAGCCCAGCCAGGGCAGCCAGGGCGCAAGACACAGGGCACCACTTGGAGACAGAGACAGGGGGGCCCAGAGAAGAGAATTAGGGGGTGTCTGCACGCCCTCAGCCCTCCAGGAGATGATGAGGACCCGCCCCAGGACACACACCTCCTATACCCATGCCATGTCGTGGGCCATGCCACGCTGAAATGTGAAATGGAGGTCAGGATGGAGCTAAGGCTCGCTCGTACGAGGTAGATACGTCAGTTGAGGTACTTTGGCCCTAGGTACCCAGAGCCCGCCGGACACCTGAAGCAAGCGGACAGTCAATTGACAGCCGAGCCTTGGGGCTTTCTCTTCAGCTATTCTGGTACGGTGTAAGAGAATACGATACACCTCCTATATTGTCTCCTTTTCATTGGCAAGCCTCTTGCTAAAGCGAACGGACAGTGACAAAAAATAGAAATTACGGAAATTGAAACAAGCAAACGGTCGATGGCATAGAATAACAAGACATGGAGTCCCTTTCTAGCAGTCAAGCCAAGTCATCAGTAATCAGCCCCTGTCGCACAACAAAGCGCCCAGTAATTCAGTAAAATCCACCATTTCATTCAATAATTAATTAATATTGCAACTCACAATTAATTACATGCTGCCTCTTGGTACCCATCCTGAACCCTGTGCATGCAGTAGCACAAATGCAATGTGCTCGGCCACATTTTCAGTCTCTACTGTAGTGTAGGTATTGTGTTTGTCCTCACCGATGCTGCAGATGCAAATGTGCATCAATTAGCTCGTACAGCACAGCAGTTTACATGCTCTCACTGCCCAGCCTAAGGGAGTCTCTACCAATACGACACTCTCAATCATCTGCTTGTACGACACGCCCATTGGACTTTTGAATGCCGGTTGACCCCAAAAAAGCAATAACGGGTGCACTTTGTAAAAGCCCAATATGACGATTCCTTGCTTCCTACGGCGCATTATCAGCCTTCTATTGGATATCGAGAGATCAGCTGGGCTGCCTAGCAGGCTGCCAATGCAGCACAGCCAGCAGCCCGGAAGGTAGATGTGATGTTGGATGCAGTCAACTCAAAGCTGACTGTTACCAGTACCGGTACTGGGTATCCAATTGATGCGTCCAAAGGCCACGAGTATCATGAGCCAGCGTGTACTTTGGCCCAGCGCTATCAACCCGCCAGTGTAAATTTTAGGAACCGGCTTCCGCCGTGGAGGCTCTAGGTTAGTTCTCCAAGGAGAGCAATTCAGGAAAACGGAACCCGTCGACGTCAAAATCTACAGCGAAAATCAAGTCCAGACCAGCCAGTAAAGTCTGTACTGATTCATTCCAACGAGTCCGGTTACCGAGCCGTTTGATTTTATCTTCTCCGTGGCAGCCATCACCTTCGTAGCGCTGTTCATTTTGACAAAACAGGCAATTCTGGGAAGATGCCCATCTTGGTTGGCAGAACGGCTTAGACGGCCTGCGATCCTCGTCAGCCAAGCAGTGTGAAACAGGCGAAGCTGGAGAAGACTGGTTCTTTGTTGGGGGTTCCACAGCAAATCCTGGTATAGAACGTCGCATGGAAGCTTTCGAAGAATTTCACCCTGGCCAATTGTACAAGATTGAGATTACGCTCTAGCCCTCCTCGCCTAGGCTCGCTCTCAGGTGGGTATGCTGCCCAGGGTGCTTGATGCTCGTTGAATGACGTCTAATTTCGGTGGTCCATGAGCCTGAACCTTGACCGTCATGCCCGTTCACATGTGAGTTGAGATGAAGCGTTGGTAAAAAATAGACACAATCTCACCAAACCAAAGGCCCTGGAAAAGCTGAGACCAGGGGGCGGCGGTTTTCTGTCACCGCTTGGTTCATGTCGCACACAAATGGATCGACCAATTTGCGAATTTCCATCGTCAGCTTACTGACTGGCTGTCTCTCAACAACATTGATTAGGGCTGAGGATGCAGGCATGTCTGCAGGCGAGATCTTGACCGCTGAAAAGAAGCAACTTGGTATGTGGATATGATATTGGCTGACCGATATACATCAACTATCGAACTAATTAGGGGCTGCATCAATACTCCGTACTTGGGCCTTCATGCTGCTGTCAGTCTGATAGATGCAGTCCAGACCCTCAAGGACAATTATTTCGATTGCGGGGGGGATATCCATAGTTACGTTGGTGTCATACGAATTTTTACCTCTAACGTAACTTAACTTACACTGACCGATCATCTGTCTCGGTTGTTGGTGCCAAAAAGTCTCAGATCGATAACACGATACCATACCATCCATACCGCAATACAACCTAACACTGGCGTGTAACAACACGTGTTTGTCTGTCCAAGTTGGCATGTTTCTGTCTATGGCCAAGCAAGCAATGGAGGGTAATTTCTTTTCCATATCGGAAATGCCACCTGATTATCTGACTATTACGGCGTAGACTCGTAGTGCGTTCGCCGTCGTTGAAAATAAACGTATTCGTTTCAGGTTACTCCCTGCTTCTACTGGTATTCGGCATATCGCACCGGTTTCGCGGCCCAGAACTCTCAGCAAGCCTAGGCACCACGGCTGGCGAGACTCTAACGCACTTCACGCTATCAATTCCGTGTCGTAGGAAAGTAGTATTGGTCTGGCGGGCTCAGGACACGGGCCGCCTTCGGTAGAAGCGTACCGAGCATTCCAGTGCTCTTCTAACCGATGGTGAAAAAAAAAAAAAAACCCCCCTTCGCTTTGACGTTTGTTCTCCCGACAGTTGAGAAGGCCAAAAGTGTAAATGAGGACTACCGTAATCTGCGTGCCTGTGCCTGGCTACAACACTTTTTTTCCCGTGTCATGTTGCTTAGTGAGACGGCGATGTTGGGGTTTTACGAGGTTCCTTGGACTGACGGAGAAGACCAAAATAGTACCGCCCTCGGGGAGCAAGAAAACATCAGACCTTGATATGGGTGTCAAAATAAACTCAGTAAAGGATATTCTAAACTTATACTAAGTTACCTAAGTCTTTTTATCATTCAGGATCAAGGTCCTTAGTTTTCTTTCCTCCCCTACTACCGCTAAGCCGTGTAAGCCATTTACAAAGCATGGTATTATTCTTACAGATCTGTTTCGCCAGGGCATATCGAATGCATCAGTGTCTCGTGGTATTGCTGTGCCGCCGCCTCTTTCTTTTCTTTGCTTTGCTTTGCTTTTCTTCCCTTTGCTTTGCTTTTCTTCCCTTCTCTTCTGTTTTTTCGGTACGGATACATTCTGCAGCCCTACATTCACGGTCACTTACAACAACCTCTTCAAAACATTACACAGCAATGTATTGGATACGTACACCGGGGTTTGATGATGAGTGGTTCGCAGGTGACACTGCCCAACCCAGACTCCGGATCTGTATCCCTGCCTGCCAACTGTGTTTCCCCAATCCCATCATGCACTTCTGTGCCCCCAATAGATTGATACCTGCCTACCTTGCATCTGGGGTCTTGAATGACTCACACTCTTAGCCTTGTGGTGACGATGTTGTTGTACAGTTCTGACCTTAATCCCGACTGTGCCGGCAACGTTGCGGTATAACTCGTAGACCCATGCATTAGATCTCTCTCTCTCTCTTTTTTTTTAATAGCCTTGGCACGGAGGCTCAGCATTTAACGGTGTGCGGTCAACGTTGTTTGTAACCCCCACGAGCGGGGGAGAAAGGACTGCTTATTCGTATTCAAGGCATGCATGCTCTTAAGGTGAAATGAAACCTCCACTCTGGCCATCCATCGGTTGACCCCATTATTTTATGTATGTAGCAGATCTCGCTTCGCTTTCTTTGTTGTGCTCGCTTTTATTATTAATCCCACTCCTGTGGTCCGTAGACCTAATCAAAAAGACCTCATCTCACCGCGATTGTGACTGTGCGTTCGAAGCGAGCGCTCGGGGCGCGATATCACGCTGAGTGCGGTCAAAGATCATCGTAATGAAGTCATAGGGGTCCTATATCTGCTGCACAGCACATCCCGCAATTCCATGAGCCTGGTGAGCGCGTGTTTGTGAGTTGAGTTGAGAGTGGGTTTCGGGTTGAAAGGAAAGACCTGATGACCAAACGATTCATGAATGGTCCGTGTAAGTCCAGTAGCTCCGAAACTCCCGGACAGATGGTCAAGGCCTTATTTTCTTTGTTTGCTGTGGACTGTAACTTTGTATGTGGGTTTGATTAGAATTGTTCTATGGACGTTCCATGGCTTCCATGGCTGTGGATGTGGAATGAGGTGCCACACCTTGACCATGGATGTCATGAAAAAAAAGAAAAAAAAAGTCATGGTTGGCGTTATCGTTTGCCGACTGAGGCGTCAGGGCCAACACCGTCAGAGCATGGATGACCTTCGATTACCGATAGGACATTCTGGATCACCTCACCTCATACCGACAAGAGCCCGGTCCATCTCGTAGAATATTCTTTGGAAATTTCGAAGGTCGGGATTTTATTCTAGAGCCAACCTCGGACTCAATGAAATAAACGGAGCAATGCTACGTGTGTCTCCTGGTTCCCGTCCGTCTGTGGCTTGGCTGAAAATGGTGTTTTCGGAGATGTCACATTAGCTCTTAGCTTACCGCCAATTTGGTTCACTTAATTTTTTTTTATTAAGCTGCTGCACTGCGTAGGTAAGGTAGACACTAGAGGCCAATAACTACCGCTATAGCTAAGCCAACACGGGCACTTGCACCTGCTTCCTTTGAATGTGTTGGCTGATTAGACGCTCACGTAGGAGTACGCTGGGGCAGAAAAGGTGACAAACTTGCATGATATCCATCGTTTCTGATCCATTTGCCGGGACTTTGTGTGAGTTGTCTATGATGCAACGGACAACAATCATCAGAAACATCATGCACGACATCCCGTCAGTGAGTAGGTTTGGGCATCTACACGGCCCAACCCAGGGCTTGAGCGTCTACTCCTTCAATAGGAGTGGACGATAATATTCATATCCACTGAGACTGTACCGAGCAACGGTCGGTCGGTACATGAGGTTTGAGTATCCATTTTCATTTGGTCCATGCTGAAAGGAAGGGGTGTGCATGCAAATTGGTTCTATTTTTTCTCCATCTTTGTTCTGAGGCGCCAGGCAATGCCCCTGTAATTTTTATTTATTTTGCCATCAATAAATTTCCAGCTGGAACTATTGTGCACGTGCACTTCAATACGATAGACATTTTGATGGAGCACGGCAGCCTTGCTGACTGTACAAACATACCCCTTCTCCTATGTCGTACTTCTGTTGGGAGATTACATCCCTGGACCCTGCATTGGCGATGTCTGAACTATTCATCCCTTCGAACAATAATTATCTCCACAAGACAATTCAATTCAGCCTCAATAATCAGAAACAGGGTCCAGATGCAAGCCCCTTCCTCGTACATAATTCAATTAATGAAATAATTTGCCGTCGGGATTGTTTTGTGCCCCTGACTAAAAGAACGGGTGGTGGCAAACTCGGTACTAGCGGTAAACAGACGGTCCAACGGCTGTTAGGGCAGTTGTGCAGTGAGCCTTGGAGGCCATTGATGATGATTGATGACGAGGCTGAGTACAGTATGCCTAGTTTCATCACAACTTGTGCCGATATCGTCCTCCTTGAGGTGGTCATCCACTGTATCTACTATTTTGGAAACCAGGGGTGAGTGTGTCACACTAGCAGTAAGATTTTTCTTTCCTTTCTTCTTCCGACTGTTTCTCTCCATATTTCCTTTTTAATCCGGGGTTATTATTGAGATGAGACCCAAGACCCCGTGCGTGTCAGTTCCAGACCGCCGGGTTTCTGATTGAAATCTGCTTCACCGACTTCCTCGGGGTATCCAGAAAGTGGGAATGGTGGCAAATTGGATGGCAATCATATACCATACCGCCATTGCGATTGATTACTGAGCGGAACCGTGTTGCTGAAAATGTGATCTTCCTTGACATCAATTCCGCCATGTTGTCCGTTTCATGTCAGAACCCTCTGACCCGATAATGAAGATCATGGCTTAAAGAGTGGCAAGTGATCAAACTCTTTGTTGTTCTGCTTACAGATCAAGGACGATCCCATCACTTTCGGGACTCGGCTGTTGAATTGATAGGTTTTACCGTATCTGATATCTTTGATCAGTCTATGATCTGACTGGCTGGACCTGTTGCAAGAAATGCCTGCAGCGATCAATCATGAGTGATTCCTCTGATGCTACCCTGAACATTCAATATCTTTAACATCATTGGTACGTTAGAGTCATCTGACGCAGAACCATCACCGCCGGCGAGTATTCTGCCCTTCTCGGCAGTTTTCTCCGGACTCTGACATACAGTTACAGTAGATAGATACGTACCGACATAATGTCCGTTCCGCCTTGCTGGTAACGTACTCTACCCCTTTAGGTTGCCTTTTACTTTTGCGAGATGAGAAAGCGGCCGGTCCTTTCAGACCAATTGACACCGTCGCATTTCTGACAAGGAACAGAGATCACCGCAACCCGTCTCAAGCGTGTTTGGGGTTTCTCGGGCCACTCACAGTCAAGCCTGATCATGCTGCACATCAGACATCACGGAGACGCCGTGCCTCGGCTCCAGATGAGGCTTAGGGGCTTCATGTCTTTGGCCAGCCAGCCTCTTGTCCACAAACCGTTGAACTCATCCAGGCGGTCGGACTTTAGGAGGCTTGGCGGAACCGTACTTGACGCCTCAGCCAGGTAACCACCAGCTGGAAAACTGGTTTTTGTGAGAACTCTTTCTTCTCGCTTTGAAAATAGTACCGACGGTTTGACTTCGAGAACAAGTACCGGAGCTTCTCGCCCATTTTCTGGCCCATCTCCGTCTAGCGTAACGATACCAAACCCAATATCTCGGGTTCTAGTCAGTTTAAAAACTTCCTTTGCATCCACTGCAGGTCGCCGACCGACCGACCGATCACTGTCGGGACCTCCATGTCGGAAGAGTCTCCCGACTTTTGACTAAAAGTCGGTGATCATGTCAGTGACATTTCGATGCTGTTAGTGGGCTCTAATAAAGTTGACCGACCTGCTAAAGCTAATAAACTCTCAGCTACAACGTCTCACTCTATAGCGCTGCCGGCACAAAACGAGCTTACGACAGGTCAGGTCAAGAACACGCAAACGCTAGAGCTGACGATATCCTCGTTCCATAGACAAAGGGCCCTTTGGGACGAGGTCAAAGCCACATCCCTTCAGACAACAATTGGTCCTCCAAGTTCAGCAGCCAGCGACCAAATGGACCACACCACCTGCAGCGTTACCATCACAGCCTACCTAGACAGCCCACAAGGCTCTTGCTCAGCTTAGAGGCAGGGCTGTCAAGCCACAGGCCCCAGGGGGCACGCACCCTCTCCACGTGGAAGTCAGGGGATACGTATGACGATGGCTACTGTTGTGTGGCGTCCCCTGACGATCCCTGTTCGTGTCCATCATTCTGACGGACATACAAACGGATACAGCAATGTCCTGTACCCTCGAGTCCCTGTCTTGTCTTTGTCTCAGGCTCATGTCGTCAGCTTCATACGTGTGAGCCCCTTTCCCACATTCCGAACTGCGATATTGCAGGTGCACGGATGGGGAAATCAAGAACAAATGGTCTGTGTTTGATCGATTGTTGAAGAGTTTCAACGTGTTCATTGCTCCGAGACATGTTGGCACTTATTCTCAGCCGATAATCAATTGACATCGAGGCTGCTCAGCTTGCCCTCCCTGAGATAATGCCACCTAACGAGAGAGAGATAGCCTCCCTGCACTGCGCGACGGCACGCCCTCAATAGTTCAGCCTCCACTGAATCTGGTCTCGACCTTTATTTCAAATCCAGCCGCACAAGGGTTAGCGATCACTATTGAACAGTACATTACCTATCTCCTATTCGCGAGCGGACTGCTAATGTCCGACCCTGTACTGGGGAAATGATGCGAGGTTGACTTTGATATTTTTGGCTACATTTGGCACAGCGACTACTGCTGAGTGGGCGGTGAGAATGACCATCACGTTGCTTGATTGGAACAAACACTTGTAGGTGGCGTCTTTAATTGAGTCCCTGAGGCGAGAGTAACGTCCATCGATCCAGCGATGTAACCCCAATTGGCCCAAAGTGACGGGACTCTTTTGTCACTCTTTGTTATGTCCAATATTACCGATTATTCTCGTCGCTACTGTCCTGTCCTGACCCGACCCGACCCTCAAATTGGGGGGGGGGGCAGACAAGTTTTTCCGCCCACGCTATGAAACATGGTGCTGAGCGAAAAAAGTTTCCGTCGGAATTCGTTACCCTTCTCTATCAACATCGATATAGATATGTGGATTCGAATTCCAGCAACCTGCTTCGACTCGTAACCTATACATGCTCCTTATCCGGGTGCAGTGATGTGGGCGTGATATTCCCTCTGGCTGTCGTGATACCTCGGTTACTATCATCTTTTGGCTCACCTATATCCTGCAGGTTGTTATGAGTTCCCACCCAGAAGCAACTCCGTAACTGCACGTGGTGATGATTCGCAAGGTTATCAGCGGGCACGGTCCCTTGTAATGGGGCCATGAGCTGCATGTCAACACGAGCTGCTCAACAAACATGCAGCTATCTCCACGTTAGTAACGGTGTGCTCTCTCCGATCAAGGCATCTCACCTCGGCGTGCATATGTATGCATATCTAAAGTACAAACGCACCAGACAATGGAGTTGGGGTGAATTCAAGACCGTTACGGCCAATATGCGAAAGAACCATGGGTTTAGAACTCGGTTCGCAGTCCTTTCCGTGAGTGGTGACGCCTACATATCTTGGCCTCTAGGGGTGGCATGGCCGCTCTACCTGCGGCCCTATCGCTTTAGGCAACGTACTTAATCGCAAGGACCCTTCATGTCAACCTGAAGGAGGGATACACCATGCGGATACTGAAGAGGCGGAGAGCTCGGCGTTTTTTGTTGCATCCATCGAGCAACTCTAGGCACTGTTGTGAAGCTTTGCAGTTGCATTGTTCAAAATACCGCTCTGCAGACGTCAGCTTGCATGACGTGCTTATGATTCTCCAGTTCTCTGTTGGTTACGAACATGGACAACTCAAGTTCATGATGTTACGGGGGCGTATTGTTAGATCATCATATCATGATCGACATCTAGCTATAGAGGTTATCAGGCGTCAGGGTATGTCTGTTGGTTGAGCATCTAGAGCATGTACACCTGATCGTCCTTGGCTTTAACTCAGGCATGCGCCTCGCGACGGATGATAGATTGCAGGGAGCTTCGACTTCGAGAGACAGGGTATGTTTGCTAGCGACTCTGTATCAGATCGGCCCGCTGCGGGTCCTAGATATGCTGTCGATCAACAACCTGCGACATTTTGTCAGGTGTTCAGGTTTGAGGGTCTACATGCTATTGTTGTATACATTCTTGGGGACATGTTTGAGGAGCTCGGAGATTGATACGGGAATTGGTGAGAGAGATGCGCCTTCGTATTACTTGTGGCGGAGAGATGACAGGACGTCTACGGAGCGGATGTAACTTGATGTGTTGCAGATCGTGGGGTTGTTGGTGTAAGACGAGAGTACATCCATGTCATAACCTGGTCTATCTGATGAATATCAACATATGATGACCGACGATAACAAGGCTGCGATGAGCTAGTCTCAAACTACTGTGCCTGCAATCATAGTCGACTCGACTGATTAATATTCTTCACCTTTGTTTAGCGGGTGATACAGTAAGGCGTATGCATAGCTTTGAAACACCAAGCTCTACCCTATATGCGGATTCACTAAGTCAGCGTCATTCTCCACGGTCTGGTCGAACTATACCGTCGTGTAGTGCAGTGTACTGTTGTTTATTAAGGAAAGTATGGGTTAGTCGAAGAAGCGGTCAACTATGCAAAGATGAAGATCGAGATCAATGCAAGACGTGTCGTTCGTTGATATGGTTGGTGGTGATCGGGCGGCCACTAACAATGGCCATAAACGAACCTAAAGGATGGATCTTTGGTCTAAAACCTGCACAAGAGAGTCACGGGACAATATTCGCAAGCAAAAACCCGGCGAAGTATGCATGTCCTCTGCTGAGTTGTCGAATCCTCCACTGGACCAGCATTAGGTACTGCAGTGAGCCTAAGTTCAACTAGTGTGAGCATATCTTGGAACGGGTGCGGCCCCAACGGTAAAATCTGCAAACGGTTCTGTAGAGGGAAGATCAGAGTTGGGATCATCATTGGCTCATAACTCAATCGGATCCTGGTAGCGAATGGTCGGCAGCCAGAGTCATCTTTGAGCGTGACTAGCTGTCATGGGCATAAGGATGGAGTTATCGTGGGGGCGGATGAGGGGAAGTTCAGCATCAATAACAGTCATAGCGAGCAAAACAGGCAAGGCACAGTATTACAAGGCAGAAGCGTACAAGGTAGGACATGAGGATGGTGAAACTATTGTGGTGTGTCTACCATACCATGTTTTGGGAACTAGAAACTAGAAACTAACAGTGGCACAGCAGTCAGAGTAGGTGTGATGCCTGCCACAGCCATGGGATTGTCTTGTTCAAGGCCGAGACGTGCAAATCCCAGGAATCGAAAGACGATGTTTCGAATGCATGGCCTGAGCAGCAGATCTCCGTATGGGGAAATGGAAGCGATACAATGATAACGAGGGCAGTATCAACATGCACAAGCATGTCTGTAAGCACCATTCAGTGATGCCACGACAGCGTGTGTATCAGTTCCGGCTGAGAGGTAATAGGCCGGAAGGAGAGGGGCTTGAAAGGGCCCACGTATGCTGGTAAGTTGAGAATCACAATCTCACTCACTGCTGATGTTTATGCCATGAAGAATTGCGTACATATATATCGTGCCGCTGTACCGGAGGCAGGCAGTGAAGTTGCAATGGTGGAGGCGTGTCTACAAGCCAAGAACAGAACAAACATGCATGCATGCATCTGCATATATGTACATACATACGGACAGACATGCATGGATACCGAGTGCAAGGAATTAGCAAACAAACTGCAATATCCATGTCATCATAAAAGAGAATGGCCTCATGGTCTCCTCAAGCCCAGAAGTACCAACACCACTTGTACCAAAGTATCCCCCGTCATGAGACCAAACGGCTGGCTGCCTACTCACCGAGTTTATGTGTTTCATCGAATTGACTTTGAGTATTCTCCTTGACCCTGGCTTTTTCTGTGTGTGGTTGCGGGGTTACTCGCTGCTAGTGTTTAGTTGCTGCGAGGCATGTCATCCATCCGCCTTCATGGTCTTTCTGAGACGCCAACCTAGACTTTGGTACAGTCATCCTCTGTTTGGAAACAGATATGTACTCACTCGCAAAACTCAAACAGAGAGAATTTCTGTTCTGGTGCCGGTTCATACCGCAACTTTGTGCTAAAACCACCAACCTCATCGCTGTACCCCCCCCTCCATCCCAGGCACAAGGCACGACAGGCACAAGGCACAGGCACAAGGTACCAGGGGGTCAAGAACATGACAATGATGAATGATGATGATGATTGAGCACCTTGTGACCCAAATTCCGATGCTGCCGTGTCTTGTCATCGGCGAAACGTCCGGCCCCGAGTCTCGAGAGCTCGTTTATATCAGGCTGTCATATTGACGATATAATCCAAGCCATTGAGACGCGTAAGGCAACACAACCATCTCAAGGCAACGTATCCGTATCCGCGACATTCATCAATTACACAAACGACTCCCCTTAACGGCTGTTTTATCAGCTCAATCTGGATCAATTTATCACAAATCATATTCCGTACACCTTAATCTTGTACTGAACATTTCGTGATTTATGTACACTGCCTCTCACATGGTAAGTGCCGATTACGACATGCTGGGTAGACTAACGTAGCCCAAACCTCAAATCAGAACGAAAGTTTCCGTCCCTATATTGGGCATCTCTAAGTGGAGATATCGATCATCTTGCAAAGTGCCGGGCTCATATCGAAACTCCCGAGTCCCGACGTGGCCAACTTCAGCCAGACGCATATAGTGAAGGGTGAAAGGCTGACATGGATAAAGGGCGTCAAATACATTTCAATTTCAAATCAAGCCTCACCGGAACATCTGAGACATTCACAATAAACCATGACAGCCGATTGACGCTCCACTCGAAGGTCATGTCTTGACACTATCAAAATATATTTATAATAACTTGGATACTCATTTGTGACCAACCGGTAGGGTCACAACGCCGCATGCCGGCAATGTAATCGTCCGCAACCATCCGGCTTTTCCAGACCTGCTGGACAAGGGACTTACATATGGAATTTCGTTTTCACGCCCATTATAACCTCAAAAAATGTGACACTCGTACGTACACCTATCATTGAGGATCTACCGAATAGTTTCGAAACTGGGATTCAATATCAAAAAGGCCTCATTCTCGCTCTTGAGACCCATTATGCCACCCAATGGTACCAGGGTCAGTCTGATGATACACAAATAAGAGGATCAAGTGCGGGATATACACGAAACTCCTCCATGGGAGTATCTCCTCCGGACGTCGGGCTTATAGATTTCCTCTTGTCATATCACTCTGAGACATGCAACTCGCCAAGACCCGATATTCCTCATCCACACTGCGCTGCTCCAGGTTTACGGCTGCAACCATGCAGAACACCAACCCAGCTTCATAACGGGGCTCATGTTAGGGGCCTGGCGTTCGTCTGTTTGTCAACTCCAGGTCATCGACGCCGTGCCAAGCTGGAGACAGGACCCATGCGAGACCGATGCCAAGAAACATCCAGGCCCGTGGTCAACGGTGGTGTCTGAGCGGCCCGGTCGAGGTGGGCTGTAACAATGATGCTATTCTCGCCTAATTGAATATCCAAGCCATTACCTATGTGATTGATCATCCAGACCTTGGAGTAAATCGCACTTTGCCAGACTAGACTGATGACTTGACTGACGTGACAAGCTGGGCAGCAGACTGTGATCAGCAAATGATACATCAGGCATTGAGTGCGTAGTAAAGTCACTGGTAGCCTGTCTCCTCCCGCCGCCCGCTGCCAGCCCCGAACACCCACAGGAACCCGACGGCCGTATCCGCAGTTCCCGTCTGTCAAACCCCGGTATTCGGGTCAACCCTCGTCGACCTCCATAGTAACATCAACTTGTCATACCATTCAGGCCAGCCAGAAAAGTAAGAAGATTCAAGACCTCAATCCTAAGCAATAAAAAGACTTGGTCAAGATTAGCATAAACATAGGAGACCCTTTTACTACTTTGGTTGCTCTTTTGGTCTCGGTTATGGAATGTCTTCCCCAACAGGCACTTGCGTAGAAGAAATCCAATTCTCCATCGTGGCCTGGCCTTCTGGCCGGCCTTTTCCACCCCCACCACTGCTAGTTGCAGCGTTTGCTCTTTTCTTGACCACGAGGCACAGCACCTGACCGTATATTGCAAATCCCTCATATGAGACGTCCATAGCTAGCTTCTTCTTGTCTTCGTTTCCGTCAAGGCCGTCGTTCGTCCGGGCCCTGTGCCTCTTGTGTGGGGGTGCCTCCGTATCAGAATCGATTTCGATGGCCGAGGCTGTTTCATCATCTTCAAATGCCTCATCATTGTCATCTTGCTCCGGACCCTGTATTCCTCTTTGGCGCTTACTCCGCCGTGTTGTTGTTTCGGCGACAGGAATATCGGCGAGTCTCACCTCATCATCGTCTTCTTGCAAGATAGGTGCACGATAGTCATCCTCAACGTCCACGGGAACACTATCTGTCTCACCGATGAGTTTAGAGGAGTTGGACTCGAGTTTCGGTGGTAGTTTGTCCCTGAAATGTTTGGTCTTGTAAAGGAGAGAATGTCTCGTGCTCGTCTCTGTCAAGAAGATGGAGACCTCAAACTCGTCTAAGTGAGATCAGCTACTGACAGAGACAGAAATAGATCTCAACACACGTACCTGATACTATGACATCTTTGATGCTCTTCTTCTTGCTCTTCTTTCTTATCCTTTCCTTCTCTTCACGAAGCTTCGGAAGCACCAAAGGACGGATGCTTTCGATGACCTTGGGTAATACAGGATTTCGAGGATTCAGAAGCCATGATTGGGCCAATGCAGGGTTATCCAAATATATCCGGCATTCAAGAACCGAATACTTGGATATCCTCAGATATCGCCGGACCGGAGCCATCGTGTATTTAACGCTATATGTGAAATTGTGAAGTGTAGTAAATGGAAGTAGCGTGAATGACGCTGGACATGGCGTCGCTTCAGTGATGTAATGAGCACCTGTCCACTATAAATCGCGTCGCGACACGCTAAAAGTCATGAAAGTTCTCTTGGCAGGTCTCCAGCTGGAATTGGGCCCCGGCGTCAGCCTTGCAGCTTGTGTAAGCGATTGGATAGCGGGAGTGTCAATTGAACGGCTGCTTAAACAGCCCAGTAGTGCCAAAAAATCTCCATTGCTCAGCCGTGTCAAACCCAACACCGAAAAGCATCCTAATTAAGTGCGAAATGGTTCTTGATCAACCATGCTTCAATCCTGGAAGTCGTCCTTGAGGTTGCCTCGGTCGAGATTTCCGTATGTCATCCCCTTTGCAGAGCCTCCAAAATTGGAACTTGGGGAGCTAATATAGCCGATCTCGCAGTGCTCGACCGACCTCCAAGCTTGAACCAAATTATCTCAAGCAATGTACCGACGATTTATACGCATGGCAAGCACAGAATCGACCTGAGGAGAAGCCATTTACCCTTCATGATGGTCCCCCATACGCCAATGGCGAGCTTCATGTCGGTCATGCCATGAACAAGATTCTCAAAGATATGATTGTGCGTGTTAAGGTGCAGCAAGGCCGACGAGTGACATATCGACCCGGTTGGGATTGTCATGGTCTTCCAATCGAGATGAAGGCACTGGGATCGCACACAACGAAGGGGTTGACTCCTGTAGAAGTCCGGGACACAGCACGAAAGCTAGCCTCCAAGACGGTTGTGGACCAGATGAAGGGATTCCGGGCTCTCGCCGTTATGTCTGACTGGGAGAAGAAGTGGACTACGATGGACCGAGAATATGAGATAAGGCAATTGCGCGTCTTTCAAAACATGGTCCGTCGAGGATTGATTTATCGCAAGCACAAACCCGTTTACTGGTCACCTTCTTCACGGACTGCGCTTGCTGAGGCAGAGTTGCAATTCGTAGAGGATCATGTCTCTACCGCCGCATATATAAGGTTCCCTATTATTTCAGACTGGTCCTCGATACCTGAACTGGCCGATTTCAAGGGAAACCTGTATGCAACTATTTGGACAACCACTCCCTGGACCCTCCCTGCCAACCGGGCTATTGCCATCCACGACCAAATCAAGTACTCGATCCTCCAGGTTGGCGATGACGGCTATCTCGTTGCTTCGAGCCGTGTTGGGAATGTGAAGCGCTTCCTTGGCGATTTTCAAGTTGTAGCACATTCCATTCCAGGCTCTAGCTTGAAAGGTCTAGAGTACAAGAACAAACTCCGAGGGCAATCTGCTCCGCCGCAGCCTATCATTACTGCAGATTTCGTGACCTCCAGCTCTGGTACCGGTCTGGTCCACATTGCCCCAGGTCACGGCCGGGATGACTATGAAGTGTGCTCTAAAATCGGCATTGAAGCATTTGCTCCTATCGACGATGGCGGTTTCTTCACCGAAGAAGCTTACCCTGACGACCCAGAGAAACTCACAAAAGCGAGTTCCGTCATGGATGGTGGAAGTTACGCTGTTTTGGAATTAGTGGGCGACGATGTACTTGGAAGCCATAAACAACGTCACAGTTTTCCTTACGATTGGCGAACCAAGCGACCTGTGGTGACTCGTGCTACAGCCCAATGGTTTGCTGATGTTGGTAGTATCAAAGATGATGCCCTTGAAGCACTGAAGGATGTTCGATTTGTTCCAAAGGGTGGTCGAAATCGTCTCGAAGCTTTCATCACACGTCGCAGCGAATGGTGTATCTCTCGCCAGCGATCATGGGGAGTTCCCATTCCTGCACTCTATGACGAGAACGGAAACGCTGTCATGACAACAGAAACAATCGACCATATCATCTCAGTTATGGAAGAGCGTTCTTCGTCTGCCTGGTTCTCTGATGACCCAGATGAACCTGCTTGGATTCCACCCAACATGGAGGGCAAATACCGCCGAGGCACTGATACAATGGATGTTTGGTTTGACAGCGGCAGCTCGTGGACAGAAACTGAGGGTCCTGCTGATGTCTACCTTGAAGGTTCCGACCAACATCGCGGATGGTTCCAATCCAGCTTATTGACTTATGTTGCTACACAAACATCAAAGGAAACGACTGGCAAAGCTTCTGCTCCCTTTAAGACTTTGGTCACTCACGGATTCACGCTCGATGGGAAAGGCAAGAAGATGTCAAAGTCGGAGGGCAATATGATTGTCCCCAGCGAAGTCATGAAAGGGCTTCTTTCACAGGCTTACTCCAAAGGTCACAGGCAAAAACTTGACCCCCTCGGACCAGATGCTATTCGACTATGGGCAGCAAGCGCCGATTTCACATCAGATGTTCTTATAGGGCCAAATATTCTTAGACCTGTTAATGCTTCGCTGATCAAATACCGAACCATCATCAAGATGCTTGTCGGGTCAATTTATCCAGAGGCCCGTGAGCGCCCATTGACCAAGTTGGACCAAATGGCACTTGTTCAACTTTCCGATACCATGTCAGAGGTCATGCAGTCATACAACGACTTTGAGTTTTACAGAGCGGTCAGCACAATTAACCACTGGGTCGCAACTGATTTGTCCGCATTCTACTTGGAGGCCCTGAAGGACCGACTCTACTGTGGTGATGGCGGCGGTGCCTTGGAGCCTATCTTTATCGGATTCTTGCGCATGCTGGCACCGATAACTCCTATGCTTGTTGAGGAGGCTTGGTCGTTCCGGCCAGAATGGATGACCAAAGACACGTGAGTTATCATCCTGTGCTCGCTCATGTTGACGATTTGCTAACATCGATCAGTTCCTTGATAAGCCCAGCTCGCCATCTATATGATGACCCTCTCGTTGATCCTATGCGTTTGACGCTTCCTCAAGATGTGGTGCGTAAGGATCAGTCCATCATCACAGAAATTCATGGCGCTGTTAAGGCAACACTGGAGGATGCACGAAATGCCAAGGCGCTTGGCAGCTCTCTCCAGAGCGCAGTCTACCTGGAAGTCGAGGATGGAAAAGCGGCGGCTGTTCTTGGACGTTACATGGATGAGCTCCACGACATATTTGTTGTGTCTTCGGTGCAAGTCAACGAACCCCTCCCTGAAAATCCTGCTTGGGCTTTCCAAAAGGAGTTCGAGATCCAAGACGCCAAGGTCAATGTGCATGTGCTTCCCCCGAAGCAGGAAAAATGCTCCAGATGCTGGCGATACATGGCGCCAAAGAAAGACGCGCTATGTGGCAGATGTGAAGAGGTTGTCGGTGCATAGAGAAGATGTAAGAGAAGGATGGCACGTTTGATGATGTGTATCCCTCTTTGTCACGACAAGTGTACAGTATTTGTGTAAACTATCGAGATGTTACTGATCTTACTACTGATTCCAGTTTTGAGCAGTATCTGTATCAATTAGACAAAATAGCCACCATAAGAAATGTATAAGAAAGCGCTGAAGGATCCCGGCCTTGAGGTCTATCTAAGGATCTGTTCCATTCCATTGTTGAGTCAAATCTCAGCCGCATGACTGTATGAACTTGGACTGCCCCTGAAACCCCCGCCATTAGGAGGTGTTCAGCAGCTCCCGCAACCTGACTTAGACCTTGGCTTCGAATGAGTTAATTATTTTCATGTGATGAGTATCGGCAGTTCGGGCCTGAGACATCCGGTACTTGGGATAAGGTGTAAGCTTCCCCTCAAACCTTGTACTCCAACACAAGATGAGGTGCCACATCGACATGCGTGCGTCACTCCCCGCCACGCTTGTGCCTAGGATAGGTGGGAAAGGCGTAAAACTGGCGCATCAGAGAGGCGCTACCGCCTGTGGCTTTAGTGTCTTGTAGCACCCCGTCGGGTCACATCCACTCCCGTGACGTCCTATAGACCCAAGGACCCCTACGGCTAATGTCCAGTCCTTTCAGCATTAACGCTCCGCAGATGCAACAACCTAACTAACTTACAAGAAAATCTTTGGTCCAACGCATCATCACTGCGACGTATTCCCGTGCAATTCAAAGTGAGCGATGAGCTCTTGAGGCGGATTCCCCCTGTCGGGCATCCACTCTGAACTCGGCACTTGTTGCCGTCATTATCGGTACAAGATTAGCTCCCCAGAAGACATCGTCACCAAGGACAACAATATTGACCAGGATCTAGAGAATTAGATTGACAAGGACCCTTGAAAGAAGAAAACGATGCTGCAATATTGCTTTATTCATCAACACTGACGATAACTCCCGTTTCTTTTTCGAGCGCGAGCCTGAGAGCCTGCCCCTGCTGCTGTTGTTGTATGTAACTACCAGCGCGCAATGGCCGACCCTCGTGCTGCCTCGTCGCTGAGTGCATATGGCAGACGGGATGGCCCAGTTACGCCAGAGCCTCCCACGAGGTTTAGTTACGACACCGCCGAGAGAGGAGAACCCAGCATGAACGCTCTCCTCCACGCTTCTCTATCCCCTGAACGACCTCTTGCTTTCTCCGATGACGAAACTCTTCCACGCTACCATCACAAGTCTCGTGGTGCTGTTGCAGTTCCCAGCGGCCTTCAAGCCGGTCGGCCGAAACGAGCCCGTTCGAAGCGACCACATAAGACGCAACCGAACAGTGCATTCTTGCTTCAGGAGCCCGTGGTCACAGATGAAGACTCCGGAAACCAACGCCGGGCACATCGAAGTAAATCTCGACATAAGGGGAAGGATGTTCAAGAGCCATATTTATCCAATGGCACACGGGACCTAGGTCTTGGGATTAGCTCCGGCAGCGGTCCTCGTGCTCGCATCGTGTCGCCAGATACATCTCAGGAGGAGTTGCATATAACAAAGAGGAACGAAGCGCAAAGGCGAGGCCGTAGGGCGCACGCATCGCAACCAGGTGCTGCGTTGGACGTCGACTCAACCCAGATAGTCAATATGGCATTGAACCTAAGCGAGTCACGGCGAATTGCGTCTCGGCGCAACATTAGCCGCGGTAACCCTCCACGTCTGGCACCCGTACAAGACTCTCAGACCGGGAGCAATCTCAGAGCACATCTTCAGCAACAAAGAAAGGCTGTCAGAGGGGCATCGCCGATTCCGAATCAAAGCCTTACGCCACGACTACCGGGTGTTAGATCCAGTAGTCCACTGCGCCCTTCACCTTTCGAAACTACCGACGCCTCATACCGTTACCATTTTTCGACGTCAACTTTGGCGAGAGCGCAGAAAGCCAGAGAACACCTAGAGTTAATGGCCCAGTATAGACGATTGCTACAAGTACTTCCTCCACTTAAGACTGGCTACGATAGACCTTCAGCTTCAAGCCCCCCTGGATCACCTACAGAGGGCAAAATGCATGCCTTTGAGAGTAGAGAGTTCATGATTCCACTTGGTCGAGAGTACAACCCGTTGCAGTATATCCGAAATCGAAAAGTCAGAGCTCGCGAACGAATGGTCATCGATGGTGAGAAGCAGGGTTTTGCTGACGTCGAATCTGTCAAAGATTGGGTCAATGAGGCTTCGGAGCGAGCATCGAGGGAGCTTCTTTCCAGTGACGGTTCGATTCTGCCACCATTTCCTGGTGCTGAAGAAATCGATTCTCAGATAGCCACGGATTCGGCTGCCAAGGCGGCACTGAGAGTTCGACGTCCGAGAGTTGACTGGTTCTTCGAAGCCTGCGACTTGATTGCAGATGCCTACTGGCTCGAACAGGACCACCACAAGCAACTCATTGAAGACAGAAATCTCAACAAAATATACCCACAAACAGGAGAAACCTTGAGCCGGCCAATTTCAGGACAGACCGATGAGCTTGGAACAGGTGTACCACCTTTCATCAGTGAAACCGTCGAAGAAATGAATGGAAAAGCAAACTCGAACGAATCCAACCTTTCGAAGCCCGAGATTGAACTCCTCGAACCAAGCCACAGAGACCGAGCACGGCAGAAACTCCACGAGATGGGATCTTTCCACCGACAGACTGGCTCAGTGCACCACCGTCGTTTCAGGAGGCGAGGATCATCCTCGGATGACTCCGCCAGTGAAGATGATATGCCAACCGAAGGAAAGGCCCGACGTGGAACAATATCAAGTCACGAGACTGAACTGTTGGAGAAGCAAATGTTGGAAATGGTGGCCCGAGACATGAGACAGCAAAGACTCTCTCACGTCCAGGAGACCGAGGCTGAATATATGCAGCCAGAGGACTCGACTTCACCTGAACCCAAACCACAAACTCAGCTGGCCACTAGCAGAGAGTGGAATATGATGGATCTTAAAGATTCAGAAAACCGCCCCATTCACAACAGAGCTTCCCTGGAAGTCCCATCACTACCAAAACTGGGAAAGAATACAGGAGGAGGGTCCCAACGCGGCAGAAACAGCAAAGAACACACCGACTCTCCACAGCCTATGTCACCTGAACTTGCTCCTCAATACAGTCTATCTGCACCACCGACTGGTCTACAGCTGTCGGCACCGTCTAGTCGATCATCATCTCCCTCCAGAAACCCATTTACAAAAGTAAAGCAAATCTTTAAGGACAAGACGCGTGACGAGTCTGAAGAACAGGCATTAGAGACGGAGGCATCCAGCAGAAGACCTTCCATTCCAGACCCTTTATCCCCGACGGAAACTAAGCCACTTGAACGACACCCATCTAATTCACGGCCAACATTCGAGAGCCATAAACACCAGCGTAGCGTGGGTAGTATTAGGCCAAGGGGTGACGACCAGGTTGGACTTCGAGGCATGTTTAAGGGCCCTCGTATTGACACGGTAATCCGAGGTGGCGTTTCGAGATTGGGCGATATATTGTGGAAAAAGGACATCCCCATGGAGGGAACCACTGATGTTCTCTCTTCTGATGAATCTGATAATGATCAGCCCAAGGGAAGATCGAGAATTTCTCTCAATTTGTCGCGAACAAACTCGAGGCGTAACAAGCCCGAGCCTCAACATGGGGCTAAACACTTCTTGGATTCGATGCCACAGTTCCAGCCCATGGCAGAAACGCATGGCCAATCAGCAACTGACGTAAAGAAGCTACAGCCTTCTCAATCTCGTGTTGATGCCAGCAAACCGCCCGCGCCTGATATTTCCGGAATCTTAAGCCCTAGCAAGCCTCAGCAAGTTGAAAAGGTGACCATTGTCGAGCCTGCCATGTCAGAAATAGAGTCATGCCAGGAGAGTGTCAAGGATGGCCCTCGAATTATAGAAAGGGAGGCTGACGAGGCCGCCCCAATGATTCGGTTCAACGAGCCTGATAATTTCAGAGCACGGAAGTGGTCCATTGCAAATCAGGTCATTCCCCAGGAAGGACAACTTTCGAAACGTGAAATTGCCCGACTTCGTACGCTTATTCTTACCTCTGGCATCAAAGCCATGGAGATTTCTCGCCGGGCTCAGGAGCTGAAGAAACCACTTCCTAGCAATGACCTTCAGGAATTGATTTCTTCACCACAATCAAGCCCAGTGGGAATACCATGGGTTGACATCGCGAAATTGACACCTAAAAAGTCACTGCCTTTCGACGATGCGCTCCCTTGCTCTGACCATTTCCGCCTAGCTCGCCAGACCCTAGACGTGGCGATCCAAACATCAATTGAGCAGTGGCAGACGTCAGCCGATAAATTCACTGCCCAAACGCGTCCGAAACTAGAGGAGCGTATCTGGTGTGTTCGCTCTCGAATCGCGGATGAACTATCAGGCATGACACGCGAGGCATCAGACCAAGCTGATGAGACTGGCAAAGACTTGGCCTTGGGTCAGCTCCTCAAGGTCAAGCACGTCACCGATCTGACCGACAAGATGATGCGCAACAGACGCAGGAGATTCAGATGGCTCCGTCGCGGAATGTGGTCCGTTGTTGAGTGGGTGCTTGTTGGCTTTATGTGGTATGTTTGGTTTGTCGTTACCATTTTCAGACTCTTTCTGGGCCTTGGGCAGGGCATTTGGCAAGGTGTCAGATGGCTCCTTTGGCTATGAGTTGAGACAAGCCCCTCTGAAAGTTGGAGTCGTGGGGAAGATTGTGTATCGCAGGCGTTTTCTACTTGGGACTGAGTGTTGCCAAAAAGATACCACTATTTCATTATTCTACACCTCACTTGTCCTTACCATTTTCTTTACCATTCTTACCAATTATTCCCTCTTCTCTTTCTTTTGGATACCGGAGCATTATCCGATTTTGATACCCCTTTCCCGCCTGTGGGGAGAAGCATGGCGTGGCGCCTTGTCTTTTGGTGGGAGCATTTTGCCTTGAAGCAAATGTGTGAATTGTGAGCGAAACTTGCTGTACAGTTTTCTTTGTTTATTAATACTCCTGTCACCATATTTGTAACTTAGATTAATATTACTCATGTAGTTCTGTCCACTTCTCTTCATCGCACCACACTGTAAAATATACATGGAGGTCTAAAAATAAGACCTCCGGATCTCAAGTAATGGCATTTGTGTAATCTTGAGATAGACTTAAGAAACGTTAAGAAACGTCAGGTAAACTCATGGGCATCTTGATAAGATAATACTGTGTTTGGCCCCTAGATTCAAGGCCTGAAGTCATTTGACTCTGAGGGTTCATTCAGACCTATATTAAAGTAGACACTATCTATGCATTGGAAAGATCATATAGACAAGCAACATCATTACAACAAACCTCTTGATTATCCCTACCCACCCAGCTGGTGCAAAAGAATCAGAAAAAGCAGGTTTCTATAGTCTTTGAGCAAAGAAAACCTTCAAAGCCATGTCACCGCGCCACTAAAGCAAAGCATCCACATTATAACCAAAGTTCAAGCCCCCTTTTGATTCTATTCAATCCTCTTCTTGCCCTCCTCGGCATTGAGGTATCGAGCTGTGCTGAGCCCCCTCTCGTGTTTCGCCACATAGGTTCCAATGACAGAGTCCTTGCGCGCCTTGGCGAAGTGCTCATTGTAGCCCTCAACAGCAAATGGCCTGGGGTTGAGGCGTGGCCAGTTAACCTAAAAAGAATTAGAATGGATTGAGGTGAGTGTCATGCAGTGAGAACTTACATAGAGCATGCCATGATTCCAGACAAAGTAGAAAGACCAGGCAGCAATAGCCATCCAGAAGAAAAGGAAGATACGAAGAGGCAGGGCGCTTGCCTCTGGGTCTCGGCGGGTAAAGAGACCAATGAATACAATGAAGACACTGAAGGCAAGGATATAGGGAATTGCCTGGATCAAGACCGGTCGACGGTCGGTGAAGACCAGAGTAGTGCCGATATTCGTTGAGCCTGGTCGGTAAGCTCCAAGGAAAAGATCAAAAGAATCTTGTCGCGGTCCATCAAGGAAGTTGTTACGGAAATAACGTGTGATACCGATACGGGCATCCTGAAGGGCACCGACTTTGGTCCGGTTACCAGTACGTGTGACATCAGTCTTCATGGCACCAGTGCCAGCATATGAGTTGGAGACAACATCAGCGTTGTCAGCCCAGAGATTACGGAACAGATCCTCAAAAGCAGGATCCTCGTCACGAAATGAAGAGCCGCGGGGCATGAAGCCAACATCCTCAAAGATGCGGTCAAGCTTGTGCCGAGCGAACATGCTCTGGACAACGTTCGTTCGGTCGAGGCAGTCCATGCAGTTTGTACGCATGACACTCGTCTGGTAGCTACGGGCGTCGAGGCTACCGTCAACGCTGGATGGGGTATCAACGGCACGGAAGTAGCCCTGCTTCTCCAATGCATCGGCCAACTTCTCAATGAGAGCGTAGGCCTTGTGCATCTTCATGCCCTTTGTCTCGCTGTGGTAGTCAAAGTAGACATAGTGCAGCCGGTCAAACTCTTGGCGTTTGCCCTCCGGCTGAATTGTGGTGAACTTCTCCTCAGTGAGCAGGTCTGCCTCTTGCCGCTCCTTAGGAGAAGAAACGAGCTTCTCCACCATCTGCTCGTACGATTGCTTGACCCGCTGCTCGCGACCCTTCTGGTTGACCAAGTTGATGAGATAGTTGTCACCATATAGGCGAATTTGCTCGTCGAAGTGTTTCTGAGCAGCGGAGAAAGCTGCGTCGACGCCGCGGATTTGGAGCTTAGGAACATATCGCAGGCTGTTGATTTCAGCCCAAAACGTAGGAACGCTACCACGGGTCTGGACATAAGAGAATATCTGCATCTCTTGACCGGCGCCAGCGCCAAACTTGCCGCTCTGCATGTCCGAACTGCCTGCATATCCACCCAACCCGCTGCTGCTGTCGTTGAGGATGATGATTTGCTCCGTCTCATTGTAGTTGGCGACGTGTCCTTCATCATCTACACCTCGAGTAAAGTACCTGGTACCACCACGGTGGCGGGATCGGCGGGTAATGAGAGCCAAAGTCAAAGGGTTGCCCTTGAATGTGGTAGGCTTGATCTCAAGCATGCCGAAGATGCATGGCAGGATATATGGGTCAACGCCGGGTTGTGCGCCAGGCTGTGATCGAGCGCCTCGGGTGCGGAAGTCGATTAAATCGCCCTGAAGATACTTGTTGAAGAAGAAACGATCGTCGGCCTGCATCCACAGGGGCTTGGAAGTGTCGGCCTGGGCCTGACGTTGGAAGGAGTTGGTAAGATCGATAGAATAAGAAAAGTACATAGGCCCGGAAGCCAAAAAGTTCTTAAGAAGCTGAATGAAGATGTCTTCGTCGGGGTCGTGAATCAAGCGCTCGCGCATGGGCAGGATCTCCGTGGCAGCGACCTTATACACCATGTGGCCTTTGAGACGGCCAACAGGCTGGGCTTTCGTGATGAAGATGACATACTTGTCTTTACATGGTCAGTGAAATGCACAAGCCAAAACCAGAGGACATCAGCCCAAGATTTGGCGCGGCAGAGACGAACCAAGGCGAAGCTGAATAATTCCCAGAATACCAGCGATACTCGAGACGCGAGTTGTTCTCTTGGCTGATGCGGCGCTGCCTTCGCTCAGGCGGACATCACCAGTGGGACGATCGATAACTAGGGCGGGCGCATCGGGCGACGAAGGCGAAGTGAAAGTATAAGAGTCGTTGGCGATCTTGACATTAATGTCGCGATAAGGCAATTTGGGGGTGCTGAGTTGCGCCATAGCTGAGGCTGTAAAGATTAGGAAAGCGAGTTAAAAAAAGAGTTGAAGGTTATAGTAAAGCCCGGGAATTAAGAGTGGCCAACTGGCGACTTGTTCACCCTTGACGGCTGCAAGAGATAGTGAAATAAGAAAAAAAGGGACACGACGTGAGGGATGGGCTGAGTTGGTATGGTATTGAATGGTTAGCTTGAATTGGCAGACGAGTTGATGAGGCCAGCGCAGCGAAGCTATAGCACAGCCACATGGTTAATCGTAATGACGGGATAGAATGGAACTTAAGGGGACCATTGTGGCTCAAGGCGGGACGCACGTCACAAGCCCAGAGCCATGGGATGAGGCTCGTGAGATGTAGAGGTACATGCCGCTCCCCAAAATCAGGGTCTCTGGATCAGTACAGCTACCGTGTGAGCATTGCGCAAGTGTACCTCTCCGAGACCCCGTCTTCCCGCCTATTACAGTGGCACTGTGGGTGTCCCTCACCAAAACAGGCCCTGCCTGACGTGTGCCTCGTGCCATTTGAGCCAGTCACGGCTCAGGACTAAAGAACCAAGGCAGTCACTTTACCTCCCCAAGTCCCATCCACGTCCGTCCCGTCTTAATCAAAGAAGCGAAGCCCCATCTTAAGACTCGCCTCTCACCTTCAGCCTCGACTTTTGTCTTGCATCTCACTATCGTCGCCAACCTTCTCGCCCTAAATCTCCCTTTTCCCTCGATTCGCTTGCGTCGCGCAATCACCCCGATACGATTTCCGGTCCGAGCGTCTCTCCACGCCGTTGTTCTAGGACACGTCCGATCCCTCAACGTTCAGGTCATACCGCCACTGCTGCTGCTACTATCACTATTGATAGACGCTCTCCGTACCTCTTCATCTCGAAACCACAATCTCATCTCTCATTATGGCCTCACGACAACCTCCCGCTGGCGCCCGCGGCACTAACACCCGGTTCGCTCAGTTTAAGCTGGTCCTTCTAGGTATGTTACATGCCTGCCAGCTTCGGTTTCATGGCATATTTGCTAACTTGTGACATAGGCGAGTCCGCTGTCGGAAAGGTATATCGCAATGACAGTCTCTGATATGATGGTTTACTAATTTCTCAACCTCAGAGTTCAATAGTCTTGCGATTTGTCAAGGTATGAACTACTGGCGCCCACGTCATTGTATGAGCCAGCAACTTACCAAGACATTCTAGGACCAATTCGATTCCTATCGCGAGTCCACCATCGGTGCTGCCTTCTTGACCCAGACCATCTCTCTCGATGAGAACACTACTGTCAAGTTCGAGATCTGGGATACCGCCGGTCAGGAACGCTACAAGTCTCTCGCTCCCATGTACTACCGAAATGCAAACTGCGCCGTTGTCGTTTACGATATCACTCAATCTGTACGTTCGCCAGATTTACAACCATCACGAGGCTATGTTAACATCTCTCCAGGCATCACTAGACAAGGCAAAGGCTTGGGTTAAGGAGCTCCAACGCCAGGCGAATGAGAACATTGTCATTGCCCTCGCAGGAAACAAGCTGGATTTGGTTACTGAGCAACCTGACAAACGAGCCATTCCCACCGCCGATGCTGAGGCTTATGCTCGTGAGGCTGGCCTCCTCTTCTTTGAAACTTCTGCCAAGACTGCCGAGAACGTCCAAACTCTTTTCACAGCCATAGCTAAGAAGCTCCCCTTGGACCAGGCTGGTCCACGACATGCTCGACCGGGCCAACGACCAGGTGTCAGCCTGGCTCCCGAGAACTCCAACACTAACGTCAGCGGCCCTTGCAGCTGCTAAGCAGGCATTGAGGTTGAAGCATCAGGTTTAGAGTCCACTTTTCGTTACGCCCACGCACATATCACAGAGGCCTTAGCGTGGATCCAGCACGACGAGTTGTCCGAGATTACGGACTCTGAGGTAATGCATGAGCTGGGGCGCGTCATATAATTTATCGGAGTCCTTGGGTTTGGAGGGATCAGTTCAGTCCATACTTTTTTAATACCGAACTTGAATTTTGTTGCTGGTAGTTTGAGTGGCCTGGATGCTCGACTGTGCCGTAGCCTGGCACTTCAGCATACCAGAGAATACGGAGTGGCTATGGGAGGTATGAAAGCTACAGACCTCGATTATAGGTGACTTAAATGTCTGAAGGTTTCTTATTCCCCATCGATGGCTCATGAGATGGACAAGCAGGAGAGTATGGACGAGCCGCTTTCTAGTTTCTTTTTCTTCACAGTTTCTGAATAGATAGCTGCTATTAGATGAATTACGGGACCATGTTGTTAAAATCTTGTGCTGCATGTGATTAAGCAACGAATATTTAATGTTCACGTTGTGAGTCTGGATGAGGCCAGAATAAAATTTAAAACACCATGGATCCTAATGATTGACAAAAATGCTTAGGTAGATCTATTTCACTGCCATTAGGAGCTCTTTATAACTACCTACCAAGTATCTATTTGGGCCAAGGTCTCATGTCTTTTTGCTCCCAAACAGAGTTCGTGACGAAGTCTGGGAGGCAGACATGTCTTGGAGTCGGATCCAAGTAAGAAATCAATTAAACGAGTGTTTGTTATGTGACGATACTGCATATGCCAACACAACTATCGAAACATATGTTGAAATTATTTATAATTCTTTAAAATAGGGATTCAACGGAGCATGACTTCATGTTTCGATCTCCTGATCACATGTAATCAATCATAAGGTGCTGACCATAGGCTCGTCAATCAAGGAACTGGGAGAGAAAAGCGATTGATCAAGTACGTAGAATGAGTTTACGAGATAAACTTACTCCTTTCGGCATGCAGATAGATGAATGTTTATGTTTCATCATATTCGGCGGTTGATGAGGCAGTTGCGTCACCCGGTTCCTGCCGCTTGCTTAATATTTAGCTCCATACAAAACCGGGAGCTGGGCTTTTTGCCGAACTTTTACCCTGAGCGTTTTTGAAGCAGCTCTCAACTCCATCTAGCCGAAAATCAACTGCATCGCGAACTGCGCCCTGTTCGCCATTGCATTCCCTCATGTTGCGAACTTCGCTTCAGTCTGTGAGGGCATTTGGCGGCAGGCCCGTTGTGGCCGCTGCTGCCCGCCAATGGCCCATTGCGGCTACACGGCGTGCCGGCCTTGCTGGTCAGGTAAGCTTTCTTTACAACGTCACAGCTCGTGTTAGTTGCTTCAATCGGAAATGAACTAACCGCGACGATGATTCCAGCGTTTCTACTCCGTCGAAAAGAAGCCCGAGATCGATCCTACTAAGCAACCTGTTTTGCCAGCTTCCCAAACGGTTACGTCCGAGAGAATCCACGAGACCACCATTGACGATGTTGGCGAGACCAAGGCCGCTACCACAGACGTCCCTTTGACACCTCCTCCCCCTCCTCCTGCGCCTGCGCCTATCAAGAAGAAGGGCTTCTTCCGAAGGCTCAAGAACTTTGTCTTCACCCTCCTTGTTCTTGGTGTCGTTGGTTTCGCTGGAGGTGTCTGGTACTCTCGCGTGAGCGACAACTTCCACGATTTCTTTACCGAATACGTCCCCTTTGGCGAGCAGGCTGTTCTTTACCTCGAGGAGATGGACTACAAGAAACGATTCCCTAACATCACCGGTCGATCAAAGACCCAGGCCACTGAGGATGCTGTTCGAGTTCCTGCCCAAAGCGGTGCTTCCTGGAGAGTAGCCGATGCAGGCCAAGCCGGACGTCACTCAAGTGCTGGCCCTGTCTCTGCCGCTGCTAAGAAGGTCGAGGAGGCTGTTAAACCCAAGGCCAAGGCCAAGGCTCCAGTCGAGGCCAAGCCTGTTGCGAAGGCCGTCGAGGAGCCTGCTCCTACCCCCAGGTCTGACTCTGGTTTCAAAGCACCAGAAGTTAATGAGCCTTCCAAGTTCCCTCCTCTGAAGCCAATTGACCTTCTATCGCTCGAGGATGCAAGGGAGCCTGTTGTTCAAGACCTCGTCCACATGGTGAACGACCTTATTCTAGTCATCAACGCCGACAATGCTCATGGCAAGTATGGCACCTCTGTTAGCAAGGCTAAGGATGAGATCGCCAAGGTGGGAGGTAAGCTCAAGGCCATGAAGGGTGAGTTCGAGAAGAAGGCTGCCCAGCAAGTCAGAGAGAAGATTGAGGAGTTCGACAAGGCTGCTACAGATCTAATTGATCGTGTTGAGAACACCATGATCAGCCAGGAGAACCAATGGCGACAAGACTTTGAGCAGGAGATGAAGAAGGTCCGAGAAAACTATGAGGACCGAGTTAATGTCCTTCTTGAGCGTGAGAAGAAACTCAACGAGGAGAAGCTCCAGAACCAGCTCGCACAACAGGCTCTGGCCCTTAAGAAGGAATTTACCAAGGATGTTGAGAAGCAAGTTGAGCAGGAGCGTGAGAGCCGACTAGGCAAGCTGAACGCTCTGTCGTCTGCCGTGTCAGACCTTGAGAAGCTTACCACAGGCTGGAACGATGTTATTGACACCAACCTCAAGACTCAGCAGCTGCACGTCGCCGTTGAGGCTGTCCGAGCTAGCTTGGAGGATGATCATCACCCTCGCCCCTTTATTCGCGAGCTCGTTGCTCTCCGGGAAATCGCTTCGGATGATCCTGTTGTCAATGCCGCCATCGCCTCCGTTAACCCATCCGCTTACCAACGCGGTATCTCCACTACTTCCCAGCTGATCGATCGATTCCGCCGAGTCGCCAATGAGGTCCGAAAGGCTTCATTGTTACCCGATGAGGCCGGTGTTGCCAGCCACGCTTCCAGCTGGGTTCTTAGCCACGTTATGTTCAAGAAGCAAGGTCTTGCGGATGGTAACGATGTTGAGAGCATTCTTACCCGAACCCAAACATACCTTGAGGAGGGTGACCTGGATTCTGCGGCGCGAGAAATTAACGGCTTGGATGGATGGGCCAAGACCTTGAGTAAGGATTGGCTCGGTGAGGTTCGCAAGGTGTTGGAGGTTCAGCAGGCTCTCGACGTGAGTTTTATTGGTTTCCATGTGTTTATCTTTGCTTTTGCTAACATGATTGTAGGTGATTGCCACAGAAGCCCGTCTTCAGAGTCTCCGTGTGGATTAAACAAAAAAGGGATGTCTCATTTGTTGTGTATAATTGGACCCAGGCGCCGTCGTGTCTAGAGAGAGGCTGGATAGCCGTGTATTAGATAGCAATAGACGATGAGGGCGTGGTTACCATCTTTTGACTATTTGTTATTACCGATATTAACGTCTTGTTGCATGATCCCTCATCATTTGTTGATTAATACAACACCAGAACTGAACAACTTGTTGAATCCAGTAATAAGTCAAAACTGCAGAGATCGAATTCGACATTGTTGACAGAGAAGCATACTTGATCGTTGACTTGTCACAATAACATCAAACTGTTGGTTTCTGTTACCTATGATTTGTTGATCAATATAACTGGAATATGTTAAATGGGACAAAAGGCTGGTGTAGAAGTACCGCATAAGTTTACACATGACGACCTAATAAGCTGTCTGACTTCGTTTCTTCACCTTCGCATTTAACTTGGGCATTGATTCTTCCAAGGCCTGTATTCATGCACTCATGTCTCAGCCAGACCTGACGACGCTTGTTTAAACTGTCTACCGAATGAAAAAAAAATTAGTCCCCTGCTGAGAAATCAATTAACGCACACAATGGCGGCACGTAGGGGCATTGGTACCGTGTCCCGCGATTACAATGAAGCTCTCCGCCAACTTTCGACACTTTACTCAAATCGCCAAGCCACGAATCTTTTTGACAAATCAATCGCCTCAAATGCCGCATCTGTACCACCAAAGGATCCCAATGCTTTAGCCATTCCTGAGATGCGCGAATGGCTCCGACGTGCTGGATATGAGCCAAAGGATCTTGCACGTCTGAGACACATCCACATAGCGGGCACCAAAGGCAAAGGCTCTGTAAGCGCATTTGCGACGGGGATGCTACGGCAGTACGAGGCCGTTGGGACTTATACGAGCCCACATCTCGTGAGTCCGCGTGAGCGCATTGCTATTCAAGGAGAGCAGGTTTCGCAGAAGCTCTTCGCTGAGGCTTTCTTTGAGCTCTGGGAAAGGTTGTCTGAAGCTGCTAAGAAGGATGGCAAAAGCCTCACCGAGTCCGAAGGATCTGGCTCAAAGCCATTCTTCTTCCGCTTCATGACACTCCTTGCTTGGCATATCTTCCTGAGAGAAAAGGTCGATAGTGTTGTTCTTGAATGCGGTATCGGCGGAGAGTATGACGCTACAAATGTGGTGCCTCCCGAGGCTGTTTCTGCTGCGGTCATCACGCAACTGGGTATAGATCATGTCACGATGCTAGGCGACACGGTTGAGAAGATCTCATGGCACAAAGCCGGCATTCTCAAACCAGGTGTGCGTGGGTTTGTCCGACGAATGGACGAGAAGCCTGGCGTGAGGCAAGTACTTCAACAGCGAGCAGCAGAAAAGGGTGCTGAACTCATCGAGTTGGATGACGCCAGTGTCGAACGATGGGGAGGTGTGGCTGGAAGACTACCAGGTGAATTTCAAAAGTATAACCAAGCTCTTGCTGTCCTTGCTGTACGACAACATCTAGGTATGAGCGTTGATCCCAAGACTGCTTTTCTTGACCTTCCGGAAAAGATGGTTACAGGGCTCAAGGAGGCAAGTCTCAGAGGACGCTGTGAGATCATTCAACAGGGCCATATTGGATGGTACCTGGATGGTGCGCATACGAAGGATAGCATGTATGAGGTCGCAAAATGGTTCGCTTCGAATGTTGGAAACGATGAATCCGCAGTTCTGGTTTTCAACCAGCAGGAGAGAGATGCAACACAACTACTGGCAATATTGCTTGACACTGTTCAAGAAGTTACAGGGAGAGAAAACATATTCAGTCATGCGCTCTTTACAAGGAATGACCAGGACGGACCTTCAACGGATGAAGCAGTCAGGGATCTGAGTGTGCAGACACGTGTGGCAAAGACGATGGCTGAGAGAGCAGCTAATTGTGAAGTCAACACATTTGATAATATCCAGGATGCTGTAGCTAAGGCTAGAAAAGTTGCAGGATCTCATCAGAAGGTTTTGGCAACGGGGAGCATGTATCTTGTAGGGGGGGTTTTACGAGCGTTGGAGCCTGAAGGTCTATTGTAAATACTCCCTGATGTGCCCACCAATTCAGCTCGTTCTATTATCATCAAATCATAGAGCATCGGCCTTTTCCAGTATTCCTAAGGCACCACCAACAAGATGCAAGCTTCCCGTGATAAAGGCCTGCACCGTCTCTCCCTCTCGGAGATCCTCTCCAAGATGTCGGGCGTAGTTAATGGATTGCTCGATTGTGGGCATGACTTTTACTGTGGCTGTGGGATCAAGGGACATCCACTTATCCGCAAACCGTTGCTGAACAGTCATCTTATCAATCTCAGCAGGGTCGAACTGGCGGTTGACAAAGTCACGCTTGTAGCCAGATGCTGCATAGGTGACGTTTGTGCAGAAGATGACATGGTCAAATGCTGGTTGTCCTTCTCGTCTGGTCGCTTTGAAGACGGACTCGAGAAAGTCGACAGCTTCGGAGCGGCCTTGTTGATTGAAGATCATGACTCGTGGTCCATTGCTGAATCTATTAGTTTCAGGACATGATAGGGTAATATAATGACTTACCGTCCAGATGTTTCATCCTGGAACCACTTAGACGACATCTTGAGACTATCAGAAGTATGGGCGCCATCAACGTGCCATGTCACCTTGTCTTCCTTCTTGACCTCACATCGACCTCTCCACACAACCTTTTCAAGCCCGTCTACAAACTCCTTGGGTAAAGTATCCGCCCGAGGTGGTAGAGAAATGCCAACTCTCTCCAGTGCTGTTTCGGCGAGTGCGATGGCCAGTGTAGCATTGCGCTTCTGAAATGTTGCATCTGGTCGAATTTGAACATTGCTAAGCCGGGGGTCGACTGGTAGGACTTTCAGATCCACATTCTTTTCCGAGGCTCTTTTCCTCAGAACTTCTTCTGCGTCTGGCACCTGTTCGATTGTAAAAGCCGCGCTTCCAGTCTTCATGATACCCGCCTTATGCCATGCAATCTTGGCCACCGTATCACCGAGAGCAAAGACATGATCAATGCCCAGTGTACTAATGCCAGATGCTATAGGCTTCTCCGCAACGTTTGTAGCATCAAATTCACCACCAATACCAGTCTCATATATAGCAACATCTATACCCTCTTGAAGAAAGACGTGCCAACTCATTAAAGTCAGATATCGCGCATAAATAGGTCGAGGAGCCATGAGTTTCTTTGCGTCATCTTTCGGTGCCGATTCAAGACGGTCCCACACTTCGAAGAAATACTTTGCGAATAGATCTTCTGAAATGGGCGTTGAGTTGATGCGTATGCGCTCACGAACAGCGATGAGATGAGGCGATGTGAAAAAGCCTGTCTTGCGGGGTGTGCCCCTTGTGTGCTGATACTGAGAGAGGATAGAGTCGACAAAGGCGCAGGTACTACCTTTGCCTTTTGTGCCGGCTACATGTACAATATTTAGGCGATTGAGATCAGATGGCTGCCATTTGATCAGTCTCATGCATATGTCCCATACGAAGAGAGCCTTACAGTATATCCAATGCGATGAAGATATGTCTGCATTTCCTTGATAGACACAGCATCAGGCCTTATCCCCGCCTTCCGACGAGCCTCAACGACATCAAAAGGTGTCTGAAGTGAGTTGAGCGCATCAACGGCATCCTAATATAAGTCAGCCGGCCATCCTTCTTGTTTTTTCTCGAAGCAATACGAAAGGTTGCGTACATTATAGGACCGTCCTTTTGAGGCCATGGTGGATACCGCGACTCGTTGTACCGCTATGAAACTGAAAGGTTGCCTAAAAGCCTGCCAAGAGACATGACGCATTGAAATCGGCAACGTCCTGAGATGTTCAAGTGAAGCTGTCTTGTCTATTGGTGGTGGTAACTCGCAGAAAGCTCGGGTAATCCACTCAAGAAATCAACGCCGTGCTATAGACGAGGTATTCGAGCTCAGTGACCGCACCATAAGCTACTAACATCGAAAGAGCCGGTATAAGTCAAAGATATCAGACATCAACTTTTTCGACTTTGCTGAATAGAGATTTGGGCTCACGAAGCTATGTCGCCGCACACCAGACTCGGGGTGTATCCCGCTAAGAACTTAGTGATAGGACGGGCTTCGGGAGGCGAATGCCGCTAATTGGATTAATAGCCATGGCCAAAGGAAGTTCAAATAAAATTCTTCAGGAAATAGAGGAATAAATATTTGCTATTATTCTGACAGTTGAACTTTTGCCATGCAGTTGTGACTCGTTGTCACTTCACCAACAAACACCTGACAACCCCAAGATTAACATGCATTGTTCTTCGGCAAACCTCCGAATATCGGAGCCATCAACCGATATTGTAATCCTCAATAAGACCTTCTCTCTTCAACACCCACTTGTTCATGCCTTCTTGCAGTGCTTCAGTAAAGTCACTGTCGAATCTCTTTCCGCTATCAGCCCATGCCAACCTTGCTCGCCAAGTGAGCCACTTCTCTGCCATGACACCTTCAGGCGCTCTGATGATACCCGTAGCCAAGTCGACAACATGATGGTTCTCAGACGGCCTTCGATCAGCGTGAGAGAAGAAAACGGTGGCACCGCAAGTGCCGCAGAAGGATCTCACGACATCGTCCGACGATTTGAACGTCTTGGCGCTCCCAATGAGTAGATCGTCTTCGATACGGGGTTCGCATATGGACAAAGGGATAAATGTCCATCCCACAACATTAGTCCCATTGTGAAGCCGGCAGTCATCACATGCGTCAAAAGTCGCAAGCCACTTGGTATCATCTCTGTGCGAAACGAATTGCGAATAGAATTTGTCCTCCTTGATCTCTTGGCTCGGCCGGGGAATACTGAAAGAGATGCCTTTACACTCGCATTCCACACGAAGACGCTCCTCCCCGTCCTTCCCAACTTCCACATGAGATTCAACGATCTTTGCCTCGGGGCTGCCGTCAGAAGGGTTCCAGTTAATGAACTCCTTTCCGCTAGTATGTGTCAGGGCCTCGGCGATGCCCCGGTCCTTTGCGGAGTTACTGAAGATGTGCTTTCGGACATCAAAGAATTCTGAAGCGTTCACGAATGTTGATGAAGCAACTGTCCAGAACTCGTTCTCAGGCGGCCCAGTTGAAGCAATGTGACAACCACACGTTGAACAGAAGTTCCATGTTCCGATCTTCTTCCCAATGGCGTAGCTGGTCATATTACTTCTGGAGGATGGCTCCACGAACTTGGGCTTCACCCCATCCGGCAGCGGAGCATGGAAGATGCATGGCGCACCAGAGCCATACCTGCAGAGGCTGCAATGGCAGAGATGGGTGAGTAGAGGTAGCTTCGAAACCGGTACATCGATTGTGTAATGGACAGAGCCGCAATAGCACTTGGCTTCAAGAGTCTTGCTTTCATTACATTCTGCCATGGCTGAGACAGTTACAGATAGGCTTAGATGTGTAGGTAGCAAAGACTGTTCTGTTGGTGATCAGTGTATAGTGAAAGAAGTGGCAGGTCAGCCCGCGGCGAAAGACCTTCTGCTTTTATACAGCGACCTCTGCTTGTGGGGATAACTCAATAGGCAGGTACCGCCATACGTCGTCTTATAATTCTTGGATATATGGAAGTGCATCTGGCATGTAACAAGGTTGGTCGGAAGGATTCAGGCCGACGTATTACATGTTTACCCACATTTGAACATGTTGATGTTCTATCAGAAACCATAACCAAAGATGGCATTATCTGTTAATACCATAACAGACAGCGTGAATTTCACCTCGTTACTATCTTGGTGCACCCCGCGATTAAAGCCTTATGACCTGAAGGGCGTGCATAACGCTAAGGCTGAGATCGCTAGGTCGTTATCGATCGTCATCTTGAATTGGCGGATGTTGTTGTGGGGCAAGCGTTGACGACGGAATAGCCAAATTGGTAGCCGAAGTTAACCCGCTATTCTTCAAAGGTTGGTTCTAACTTTTTTTTTTTCCTTTGGTGGAGAGGCTGGACCATTCATCATGACTTCAACGCCTCACAAACTTTCTTCCTCTTCTATCTCCTTCTATCGCAGCGTCATAAAAGTTGCACCGGATTAGAAAAATGTCAGAGGCCTCGGACTTTGATAAGCAACAAAGGCAGCTGGAAGATGATCTTAGCAAGCTGCAGAATGCCCTGAAGCATTGGCAGACTTGGCATGTTGAGTATGAGATGCTCAAAGAAGAGGTCGAAGCCGTATGCAAGAATGGCGAGACAGAGCTTAAGACCATTCATGCCGGATTCGAAGGAGAGCTTTTGAAAGACCGTGAACTTGATGAGATCTTTGGTGAGAGGACACATCGATCTGGCGAACAGATTTTGAATATTCTTGACCGACGCATCGATTACGTTACCGCGAATATCACATCGCTACAAAAACAGATCAGCGCTGCTGAGACCAAGCTTGACGAAAGTCAACCCGACTTTACCGAAGACGACGGTCTGCCTATCACAGAAATTATCGAGCAGCTTGACGATGACGACAACGTTATCTCTTACAAGCTTAACCAGCCTGATACTGCCTTACCTAAGATTCAAGATGCCCTTCAGAAGGCCGGTATCGAAGATCTCGAAGATGGCAACCCAGCCTCAAAACCCGAGAGCTCTACACAAAAAGAAGCAGAATACTCCCAAGAACGTCCTTCCCAGCATACAGAGCTTGAATCCACGACTCTAGCACCATCTGCCACTAAAGGGGTGGTGTTTGCTGCAGATACTAAAATGCGAGACGACCCAAAGCCCCAAGTCTCGCAGAATGCTAAGCGTGTTGAAGAGATCATGAACCATGCCAAGGAGCAGGAGAAGATCAGCAACGAGCAAGCGTACATCCCCGAGGATGAGGATGAGGAGGACGCAGAGTTGCGGCGGCAGATGCTCGAATACTCGGGAGAAGTTGGCGCTGTTGTCGCCGAGCTGCAGCTTGAAGAGGGAGACAGCGACGACTACGAATATGAGTACAGTGATGAAGGTTTTGAGGATGATGACGACGACCAGGAAGACAAATACGGTCGGTATACTGGCCGCGTTGTGACGGATGATTACCGTCAAAGAATGCTGGAGTTAGAGAAGAAACTGGGCATCAAATCCCGCTTCACCGAGCAGCCAGAAGATAGGGACGGTGACGCAAGCTCGGATGATGAAGAAGGCATTGGCCGTATCGTAGTCAAGCCTGCCTCGGCGACAACACCATCGTCATCCTCAGCCTCGAAACCTGCGCCCACCAAGTCAAACATCAAAGAGAAGCAACCAGAACAACCCAACGGCAAGAAGGGCGTTCGCTTTGCTTCCAATCTGGATATCGCACCGGAGAACGAGCCCACTGTCCTTCCAGTGAGAGAAGCTCCTGTGAAGGAAAAGGAACCGATTGTGGAACCATTGAGCGACAAAATTGTTGAGCGCTCCAGCACTGCCAAGGCTCCCGATACATCTGAAATCAAGTCGACGCGCAAACCGTCGAGATTCAAGAAGGCCAGAGATACTGTTCCACCGGGCCCTCTTGATGTCCCCGCCAAGTTCCTAGATCAAGACAGGCCCACGGCACCTACGGGTCCTGAAGGAACAACACTCGCTGACACATTAGTTGAGCGCGAATCCATACGCGCTGCTCCTCACCCACCGGATGAATTCGATTATGACTTGATATATCAAGAGGTCGCTGATGAGCACCACAAGCTTCGAAAGAAGTTCATCCAACGAGAAGGTGGGTTCCTCAAGGAAGATGAATCTCCGATCCAACCTTTGGAGGAGCAAGATGGTGGACGGGAGCCAGTCAGTCGTTTCAAGGCTGCCAGGCTCTCAAAGTACTAAACAAAACAAGATAAAGAACAAAAGCAAGGCACTCAGGTCTGGAAATGACAATGGAATGAGCTGCCGGGGAACGAAGAGTCGAGAAGAATCGATTTGTTGCCCGTCTTATGCTGCTCTCGAGTTGCCTTTTGTGAAGTGGCATCAGTGATTGCTACAGTGCTACACTATAATACGCGTCGTTTATGCTAACCCTAAGGGTAACTTAACATTTGATTTGGCTATTGACTATTGACTCTGAGGGGGGTCACACGGAACGCTTTTCAAATCTGACAATTGATGTGTTGCAGCCTTTAATCTGCTTCTACATTACTAGCGGGTCCAATAGTGAATTCGGACGGGCTCTCTGAAACCATTACCTTAAGCTTGTGGTTTTGGTTATTCGTTTCACCCTTTACATTTTATTTTAGCTATCACACCTTGTTTATTAGTGGCCTGAAGATAGAATAATCCATCCATCCACGTACCTATTCTTATCTCTTCTCCTCTGCCTCGGACCCTCGGTGGATTAGTTATGACTTGCGTGGTATTGTCTGCGTCTCTCTAATTATCCCTGTTTGTCGTATTGCCTATTCAAGCTTTTTGAGGCTTGCATAAATGTGGAATGCGGGCGTTCCGGAAGTTCGGCACCGCATCTTTCGGCAGTGACCGTGCCGGTTAATGGCTTGCTGACGGCTTTGAACCCTATCATTGGCGAATTACGTGCCTGGACGAAACCATACTCGGCGTGGGTTTGCCGTACGTCTCATACATAGTATCCTTACTAGTATGTACCCTGGCCAGAATACTCTCCCTACGGCTGCTCCCGCAGACAATATCTCAGGCCTAGACGGCTACTCGGCATCTCAAGCGTACGTCACAGAAGTCTCTGGTCAAAGCTGAATTAACAGGAATCATACGGTGAGGCCAATCAAGGATGTAGACAAAGACAGGAGCTGCTGGGACCGAGTGGCTGAGTTTCAGTGAACAGAGAGGCCTCTCAGTTGGCTGAAGGTACTTAAGAGCTCGTTCCTAGCTGTGGGATTACAGACTTGCTACAATACAATACACAGCACTAAACAAACAACTCTACTTCATCATCCACACTACCTTCTTTTCTTCTTACCCAGATCCATCACTCGATCTCCCTCGATCATTCAAGATGCCCGCCGCCATGGAACCCACTCAGCAAGCCCCCATGACCTCTGATAACGGAGACATCGTCACACAGCAGCCTGTAAGTTGTATCGTACGCAAGGCTCCATGCTTCACAGACTAACACGTATGAAGAGCGCTGAGCCTCAGCCTGATATGACCATGCGTGGTGGTGAGGAGGCTGGCTGTGAGATCTGCTGTGGCCTCTGCGCCTGTGATGAGGGATGCTGCTAAGCAGACAGACTCGCGTAGAGTGTTCTGAGTAGAATAGACTGCTCGGCATGGAGTTTGGGTAGCATTGTTATCGTGATTTCAACTCCCATCTGGATAGTTGATCCAGTGGAGCAATAAACTACATTCAAAACATCTGATTCCTTCATGATATAGGCTTTATGTCTAATAGTAACCTAAACCAGAGATCTGGGACAGATTCTTCATGTCAGTCTGGCCAAACCCTTTTGATGGATCCGTCATCCGCACAATGTGTATCCACCAACGCCCGAAGGCTCATAGTACGAAGATCATGGCATCAAACTCCAGGACTCTCGAGTCAGCCATCCTTCTATCTGAGCAATTTGCTAGTCATGATCAATCATGGTTCTGATGCTTCTTTCAGATGTCCCTACTTTCAAACTTTCCTCTCAAGTTTGATGTCCTCAGCAAGTCATAGTATTGAGATGTAATAATGTCCAGACGAGTCAATAGATAGGTATTTATAGAGTCTTGGATAAGAATGCAATGTTGTGATCAACTACAGAATACAAATCAGACTAGATTTCAAAATTGGTACGATGATATATATGTGTGTGTCATGTTTCTCAGGAACCTAACCATACTCGCTTGTTCATACTGGCTAAGTGAACAAGTTCATTATAAGGTAGCCGTTCATATGGGTCTGAATGCCAATCACACACATCTATTTATACCCAAGGGCTCTTTAACAAGCAAACTTTTGCTTGGCATACGTTTCATAGTGTCTTGTCTTCCTTCGGTCTCTGCCTCTGTTTTCCTTTGTCTTTGCCTTCTTCTTTTTTCTAGGCTTCTTTAGCATCATGTTTCTGTATCCGAGCTCTTATGTGATCCGGGACGTCCCTAATGTCGATAATTTGTAGGCCTTGTTTCTTTTTATGAGAACCTGGGGAACCAAACGTCACATATAGCTCAGCCTTTTTATTCTCATCGCCCTCATCGGTAGCCGTTAGCGATGGCGACCGTCCTTGAGTGGAAGAGTTTGGATTCTTCTGAGGTCTGTTAGGTGTCGATGGAACAGCAGCAGGCCGTCTCTGCGGCATGAAGATACTGGGTTGCTTCTTCTGTCTTGGCTTCTTCAGTTGTGCCTACTTTTCCTATTCAACTCTACAACCTCCTCGGGGTCAGGGCCAGATTTCTCGGGTGCTGGTGTGGCTGTTGCTGTTGGGTTATAACGCGTTGGGTTACCCGTTGGAAATGCCAGGCCACCTTGAATCACGTAGGAAATATTTGGCTGTTGTTGCGTATTGCTGGGGCCCGCTACGGTGGGTGATTTATGGGTGGTAGGAGTATTTTGCTGAGCTGCGGCTGTGCTTGCGGCTGCTGGTGATGGTTGGGCTGGCGGTGTTTGAGTGGGCGTTGACTGAACAAGTGAGGGTTGGCTTTCAGCTGGCAAGATAGATGCAGAGGCGCTTTGAGGTTGTTGTGAGTTTTGTTCAGACTGTTCCTCTGGCAGGGTGGTTGCCGTTGGTCTTTCGACCTCATGATCACTGATGGATGACTCCTGCACGTTAGTCTCATAAGTATTAGCTTTCTGGCTGTTTGTGATTTGGGCATCAGTCTCCTGGGTGTCAGTATCCTTATGACTAGAGTCCTTGCCTGAAGGAGACACTGCTTGGTTTGAAGCATCATTACCGACAACAATACCCTCAGCAGCTGCGAGGGCTAATAGACTGCGAGCCGCCGAGTCCATCTCCGCTGTATCAACTCTGTTGTCTTCATTTACCTGGGAAGGCGTGTATTGTAATGTTTCAGACTGTGTCTGGGGTTGCCTTTGCGACACTGACTGAATGGTTGATTGGGCCGCGGGAGTGTTCTTATGTGCTCGCGACATCGGTTTCGCAATCTTTCGGGTAGCGCGCTGTTCAGCGGTGGCTTCTTTTACCGGATCAGGAGGATCGTTGTCCGTGGGAACCAGTGCGTAGAACTTGTCTTTGTCTGTCTGCGGTTCAGCTTCTGCTGCCTTGACTCTAGCACGAAAATCCTCTAGAAGCCGGTCTGGAGACGTCAGAGGTTTAGGGGTAGCAATGGGAGGTTGAGCATCTTGTGTGGGTGTGTCCGGGTTGTCGGTCTCCAACTCGTCTATAAGCATCTCTGCAAGCTCTTCTTCCTCCTGCTCAGACATCCCTATCTTGATACTCGGTGCCCCTGGTTGTTGAAACGAGAAGGCCTTAATGGCGGGCGGTGCAAACGACTGCATATCCTGCATAGCAGTATCTTCGTGGTTTGCCTGTTGATCTTCGTTTGCTATCTCTCTCATTGGGCTCATTGACAGCTCTCTTTCTGGTTTTGTGTCTTCCGAGGAGTCTTCGTCATCTTGGTCCATGAGGTCTTTAAACAGGTCCTGAGCTGCATCTCCTATTCTTTTACTTTCCTCTTCATTTGGTCGCCATACATCGGTCATTTGAGCATCATCAGTTGTGGATGCTAGGAGTGTCTGTTCCTCCAGTGTACTTACACCGGGATCACTGGCGGCACCAGGCTCGGAACCCCCCATCTCTTCGTCACTGTCCTGAGTATTGGTTCTTGCGGCTGGTGTTTCTGGTCCTCCGTCCAAGCTTTCTTGTTGGTTTTCGACAACATCATGGCCATCGAGGCTATCGTCATATATATCTTCAGATTCGTTGTATCGATGCAGGGCGGATGATGCGATTATCTGATCGAGCGAATTCTCTATGTCTTCAATCTCCCGAAGTATGGGAATGGAGCTTGTACCAGGAAAGCTGGGTAGCTGCCCTATACTTGTTCTTTCAGATACAGAGTGGCTCAGTGTGTCTGAAAGGAGCGGAGTGGAAGCAGGGGGCAAAGCTGTCCCATCTTCATTGACTTTGAGCAGTGATGTCTCTTTAGAAACATTTTCACAAGCTTCAATCAAAGCCTCAGTTAGAGCCTGTTGGCTCCTCTCGGTGCTTGGGTATACTGTAGTAGATTGGTATCCCGTGAAAGGCTGATTCTCGGCGGCTACGACGCTTGAAAAGGGCTCCGCGAAGGTCTGAAGAGAGGCTTCGCTTTGGTCATCTTGGGCTCCCGAGGCTGTACCTATGGGGTCGCTAGTCCAAACATTAGAGATAGGTGTACTCTCTGGAGTAGCATGAGGCTCAGTAGTCTTTGGCAAAGGAAGCTCAGGGGTGAGTGGATGTCTAACGACAGGGCTTCCTTGAATATCGTGTTTCGAGTCGTCATGTGAGATGGATGTGGTGTGAACAGGGACGCTGGCGGAAGTGGTAGTAGTATCAATGACTTGCTGAGTCTCCAGAGACTTGAATGGACTAGTAGGCTGTCCGTCCAACAGCCCCATGGAAATCTCATACATTTTCTCTTGTTTGTCTTGATACCTCTCATTATTAGCATATCTACCAGCTCTAGTAGGAACATCCCTTGGTGATTGGTGACGTGTGCCCTTATACTCCTTTGACTTTGTGCTTCCAATATAGAACTTGGGCCCCGGTGCATGTCGCCTCGAAGTCTCTGCAGCAGACGTTCTTGAATGTACCGTAGGTTGTCGTGTAGACTTCAGGAAAGCTGGAACAGATGTGCGGGGAAGCGACTCAATAGCGGTGGGACGGTCGAGGCCGGTAGAATGAGTCTGTACGAGCTCAGGTTCAGCATCAATTGTAGGCTCAGGCGAGTCAGGAAGGGTGATAGTGGCGGGAAGAGGTAAGGATACAGCAGAGTATTCTGGCTCCTTTACTTCGTCTTCAGCTCTATTGTCATGGATAATGACCAAGTTGGTATTGATTCTTGGCTCGGGGCCCTCGAGAGCCTTCCCCTTATCGAGAGACTTCTGTGCGCCCGTGTCCTCAGGCGAAGCTGGATCTGGACTCGGCTCTGAGACTGGAAGATATGGCACAACTACTGGGGCCTCGGGCTCTTCTTGGGCAGGAGAGTCTACCGGGTCAGTCTGTACGCCCCGACTTACGTACGTTCGGGAGGGCAGCTCTAAGGGCTTCGTCTTCGTGCCATGGCTAGCAAGATCTGTTGGCTCCGTTTGTGTGCTCGCATTCTTGACCACGGTACGTCTCGGTCCTAGGGTGTTGTACCATCCTTCTTCCCAGGCTCTTTTGATGTCTTGGCAGCTTGGAATAGGTCTTGTATCAGCAGGAGCCGGGGCTGATGGAGGAGGAGGGGCTGGAGGAGCCGGTGCAAGAGAAGGTCCTGGTGTAGTTGAAGGTCCTAGTATAGCTGAAGGTCCCGGTGCAGTTGAAGGTTCCAGTACAGTTACAGGCCCCAGTACAGTCACAGGTCCCAGTATAGTTAAAGGTCCCGGTATAGTTGAAGTTCCCGGTGCAGTTGAAGGTCCCCGGGCGGGCTCATGGGCCGGAGGCAGAGATACAGGGTCACTAGCTCTAAAGCTTCCAGCTAATGTCGCCTCGCCAGGTCTGGGAGGAGCAAGCAGTCTCAGGCGAGTCATTTCTCGGAGGCGTTGACGGTTTGCTGGCCCTCTCGATTGAAGGCCCTGCCAGACTAAGTCAGTACTTTCATTCTCGATTCCCTTTCTGTTGTTTTCTGCCTCAGCAATCCGATTCTGCTCGTCTTGAGCTTGTCTCCTGATATTGTCCTCCTCGACCAGCTGTCTCATCCACCGTTCTGCACCAGTATCGATGGGTTGGATACCGGTTATGTCTCCGTCTGGTAGGTCAGGATAATGAAATTCAATACCTGTGATCTCGTATAGCTCGTCTTGTATAGAAATGAGATATTCCTTCACCATTTCTATTGCTTGGCAAGCCCTAAATCTGATCATGGCAAGGTATGTAAGGGTGCTTGGCATCGCAAGATACTCCCAAACATTCCACATGGTGGAAAAGAATGGTCTTAGGTGGCTTTCGACTACATCTCGAAATATTTTCGGAGTGAGAACCAAAATGAACAGCCTGACGACGGAAAGGATTAGTACGGCCAAGCTGGCAAGGCCGTTGCCGAGGAGGATTGTGGTGGGCACAAGGATGATGTACATCGCCTTGAGGGTCTTGTAAAGAACGTAGATAGTGGTGAAGGCAATAATGTAGTATTTGTTGTCAAAAGGCTCGTCTATGGTGAAAATAGACCACTCGTGGTTATCGTCAAGGGGCAGCCAACCCCAGAGCCAGCTGGGATCTAATTCGCGTGCCATGTTGTTGATTCGTGTCGAGGGAGTAGCTAAGAAGTCGCAAATGTTAGTTCCTTTGAGTTATGGTGACTTCGTGTAAGGTAGTATAGAGTATAGTATAGTATCAGGAGCGTATGAATGATATTGTGGAAGTGTGTGTATATAAGTGAGCGAAAGGTTTATGGAACTCACTTGACAATGATGCGTGGGTGATAGTTTATCATATAGTACTGAGGGAATCTTTTCAAGAAGCAGAATTTGGAGAGTCATAGAGTTATTTGGCGAATTTATTGTTACTCCCATTATTCTTTTGCTGTGAATAAAGTCCTTGGCAGCGGCCAGGCAGATGCTGGCAGTGTTCAACGACAAAACAGTCACTGAACAAGCACTGGCGAACAGTGGCAATAAAAGTGAAATCTCTTTCAGCCACTGAGATGTGTTGGCCTTGCTGTGTGAGCACTGATCCTGCACGAGACGTGTAAATATTGACAATGAAGAGATGGCTTTGTTAACATAGTGCCACAACAAAACAATACCTAGGATGCCTTCAAGCTCAGCCTTATTGTATCACCTCCATTCCGTTAAAAGGTCTTTCATGCTTACGCAGTCATGGACAAACACGAGATAACAGTTAATGAATAGATATTCTTATTTTCACACAAGCCTTTGTTGTTGAACATCGGCCAATGGAGCAGTGCCACAAAGCACTGCTATAGACAAAGACAAACGCAAACCTAGGTATCTGTGTCCAAACAACGCCACCGATTCGTTCCCATATGCTCCAATTCCCGGTCCCATCGTCACTCATTATACTGGTTTGTATACACTATCCTGCCTTGCGGCCTCTCGCAATCAGCCTTCCGTGCAATTCAACCATCACGTCACTCCACTGCTCTTCTCCAGCCCCGACAAACTTGCCAATCCGTGTGGTTAAAAATTCAGTCACTTTGGGTACGTTAAAGTGTTCACCATACAGCACCTTAGCATCAGGTGCAATCATCACGTCGAGTGCTTCGGCGCCGCTTTGACCTTGGAGATCCAGCTTGATTTCAAGACGAGTCTCAAGAGGCACGAGCAGCAGAGATGTTGTGATGGCTATACTTGAGTCGGATGTTTTCTCCACTGTCGTGGGAAAGGTAGCGTTTAGTCGGACAACTTGCGAAGAGACGAGGTTTGCCTTGTCCCAGGCATTTTGGACACTTTTTAGGAGGTGAGCAACCTCAGTGCGGCTATGAGGAAGCGCACGAACGTAATCTCGAATATTCTGTAAGTAGAACTCCTTCTCTGTTGTCTTGGGAAGTGTGTTCTGCTCCCGGCTGTCAGCGATATACCAGAGATCAATTGTCGAGTTTGGTTGATGCTCCTGGAACGCGGCGATATCAAAGACGATCTCGATCTCACGCCTGTAGGCCATCGATAGGACAGTTCCAGATATGCCAGTCACTGACCAGCCAAATTGCTTCTCGATGGAATCAACTCGAGCTAAGACTGTGTTAGTCACCGCCTTAGAGTAGATTTATAAACACTTACCTTTAAGACTGTTGACCTCTGTGCTCGTCCAGCCACGGCATTCCTCGCGTATCTTCTCAGACTCTGCAATTTCATCGACACAATTCTGCTTCTGGGTGATCAAGTCCTCGACTTCAACTTCCGATGCTTGGAACTGCTCCCTTAGCTCTGCGATGCGCTTCTTCTTATATTCGACGTCCTCGTTAAGAGACGCAAGCTCGTCGCGGGCAGCCTCGAGATCGGCAGGGTCACAGTCAGCAAGCTCCCGAGCGATCTCCTCGAGATTATTTCTTTCTTCCAGTAGTGACTTATAGCGAGCCACAATGGGGGGTAGCACGGAATCAAGGAGACTCTTCTGCTTATCCAGAAGCTCCTTGTCAGTTTCCATACCATCGTCAATTCCTGTAAGACCTTCCTTCAATCCCTCTTGCAGTTTCATTCGCCATTCATACCACATGGCTTTGCTTAACAAGCGAGCGTGGTTCTTGACATTCATAAACTGCTTGTCCATCAGAGTCTTGATCTCAGGTGTGGCTGCCATATACTCCTTGAACAGAGGCGGGTTCTCCTCAAATGTGTCGGTCTCAATTTCCTTCACGATTCGTCGGCCTTCCGATATATACTTCTTTAGCTCACGGCATGAGTGCTGATAGAGTTCAAGCATCGGCACTGTGCAAGCTCCAGCAACAACACAACGTTCGAGAGAAAGGTCCTCTTCACCGTCATCAAGGAATCCGTTGTCAAGGGTTCCAGGAGCTTGCGTGTGACGACGCTTGGTTGTTGTCAGCTCCATGAAGCGAATAGAGGTCATGTTCAGGAAATCCTGAAGATGAATTCTATTTCCGTCTTGGTCGGCCTCTGCCTCTGCTTCCTCCTCCAGCTGCTCCGCATCTCTGATTGGGGTTTCATCGAAATTCACCTGGTGTCCAACCCTGTCATCTTCAACATCCTTGAATCTACCCTGATGCCTTGGCGTGGTTGCTGCATCGGGCTTCTCTGGTGAAGACAAGGTCGGTGTAGCAGTATTTGGTTGCATGCTCTGTCGGAACGAATAATTCAATCTTCCCGTCGTCTCCTCTTTGGAGGGCGGTTGTTGAAGTCTGACGTTCTTGACTGGGCTTCCTTGGTGACCTTTGAGTCTTTTGACACCATCGTTATCTTCTGGTTCATCCTCATCGTCGTCAAGTTCATTAGGTCGCTTGCCGAGAAGGCCTTTGGCACTTCCTACATGAAGACTCTTGCGACCCCTGAGCGGCTTACGCTTAGGACTGAGGCTGTCAATCATTTCTCGTAGATTAAGTGTGGCTTCGGCGCCGTCAGCTTCCCTCTCAAGAATCTTTCTGCGGTTTTCTTTATCTTCTTCCTCCTGTGCCTCACGATCAATCTCTTGTGTCATCTCCTTGGGGTCTTCAAACATGACGCCACGCTTTCCCGGGACGAAATTTGTAGCCGTATCACCAATAGAGCCTCGTCGATCGAAAAGCGCAGCGACCTGTGGAGACCCAAGTCCAGCCCGGTCAGCTCCAATTCCTGACAAGCTTCGTTGGGGTGTAAGTATGACTGTCGGAGTTCGGTTGCTGTTTCTAAAATTATTCTGGAAAAGGCCTTGCTTGGGAGTGGACTTGACAGGCGATGGGGTCCTTGAACTAGCTCTTGTCGTTCTGACAGAAGATGGTCGCTTTGGCGAAGCTGAGCGAGGGTTTCGTTGCGCAGAGCGAGGTGTAGCGTTCTTTTCCGATACAACTGAATCGAGTCGAGGCGTAGCTAGTTTGGTTGATCTTGGTGCTTTGGCCTTGGTTGACTGCGGTGTTGTTGTTGTTGCTTTTGCTGGTGACGGTGTGCGAGAATTTCGAGAGTTTGCTTGAGGGGTTGAGATTTTAGTACCAGTGATACTTCGTGGAGCACTCCTTGGAGTCCTTGAGGGTCCGGGGCTTGGTGTCTTGGTCTGCTTATCGTTCGGCGTTGTTGGTTTAGCTTGTTCGTCAACTGCATTCTTGCCAATAGCGGCCTGAAGTACATCATCAGGACTATCTGCACTATCAGCCTCCTCTTCCATGACCCGCTTGCCCAGGTTTCGTGAGCCACCTGTCGCTTTGCTGAGAATGCCCCCAATGGCGGTGGTCATATCCATACCCATTGTAGCATCACCTTCATCCTCATCCGCATCCTCATTGTCCTCTGGGTGGTCAGTCCCGGGTTTTGACAGGATCTGGCCAACTGCAAGAGTCATATCCATGGGGGCATCATCATCGTTTTCGTTTTCGGCACGGTTGACCGTACGCCTTCGAGAAGCAGCTATGCTCTTCCGCTTCTTTTGTGACAGGACTCCGCCCATTACAGTAGTGAGTTCCATTGACATGTCCTCGTTACCGTCTGACCCCTCATCTTGCTCGAGCGCTGGACGTTTGATACCACCAATTGCGGTTGTGAACTCCATGGTAGCCTCTTCCATCGGGGTGTCCTCTTCCTCTTCCTCTTCATCGCCATTGTGAGCGCTGGTTCTCTTGGGCTGGCTGACAATACCACCAAATGCACGAGTAACATCCATAGACATATCCTCATCCGGATTATGTTCTTGTGGAGATTGGGTTTTGATGATGCCGCCGACTGCGCGTGTCATGTCCATATCCATGACCATGTCCATGTCCATACTCATGTTGGTTCCGGTAGCGTCCTCCGTATCTTGCATTGCTTGAGCTTGCTGAGTCTGAGCTGGAGGCGGTAGATTTTCTTGATCTTGTGCAGCAATGTTGTTCTTGTTCTCCTTGCCCCATCCAAACATGGGGATATATTCTTCGTCCTCGTCAAGGTCATCATCTTCTTCATCTTGGAGTTGTTGATTGCCAGCTCTTCGCGCAGCCAGTCTCAGTGCTTCATCTAGTGTGGATGACTCTCCATCGGAATCGACCGATCGATCTGAGGCAGCTGTTGTTCCGGTCACATCATCCACAGTCATCATCGTTCCATCGTCGGATTCGCTGCTATCATCGTCGCCATCTTCCTCAATATCGGCAACCTCTTCGACTGCATCTGCAGGTTCAGAATCTGAACTATAGAGCGTTGTCGCAGTGTCGTCTTCGGAGTTGTGGAAATTGACTGGTGGGAGTCCGGAACTTCGTCTCTGCTTCTTCTCTTCGTCATCGCGTTCCTTTTGCTGAGCGGCGGCATTGGAAAAGGCTGAATTTCGCCTTGTTGAGTCGGTAGATGTCGTCGAGTCCTGGTTAAATTCAACTTCATGAAACGTGTGTAGAGTTGCCTCGGCAGCAAAAGATACGCGACGGTTTGCAAGAGATTTGCGACGAGCATCGCGACGCTCACGCTCCTCTCGTTCCCGAGCTGCAGCTTGCTGCTCTTCTTCTGTCTTGACTGCGATCTTGGAGCCGCTATTATCCGAGCTATTCGGAGTAGAAACTTCTTTTGTTGGTTCTCCAAAGTCAATTAGATCGGGCTGTCTCGGCTTCATGGGCGGTATTTCAGGTATCGGCATGGTTTGTTTGAGAATTGAGCGCGGGGCTCTTGATGGGACTGCAAGAGACTGAATTTATTAGTTATTACTGTATCTCTGGAGTGAACAAGAATCATGTCTCACAGCTCGTCTGTTTCCGTTGGCTTTCATGAGAGCATCCAAGCCACCAGGACCTAAACTCTTGCTCCTCGACTTTTTGCGACTCGCGGCCAACGAGCTTGTGACGTCGACGGTCGCATTTTCTTTCTCGAACGCTTTATTAACATCTGTATGGGCACCGATTGATCTTCGCGTGCGCCTTGTAGCAGGCAAAGTTGCATCGGCGGGCGCCATCATGCGTAATTGAGCTGTTGGGTTTTGTCGAGTCTAAAGTCTAACCCCAACATGAAGCGCGACGACGATAAGTGATAGTGGGCTGTGACTTGGCTATCTCGCGTGTGTTTGTTTACTTTGGCTGCCAGGGGGGCCCGAGAGTGGGGCCAAAATTGATCAACTTCAAATGGCCCACTTTCGATCCCAGCCATAGTTCGCGCCTCATCACGTGAGTCTAAGCCACAGCAATTTTGGGGAAGTCACGTGGGTGTCTGGCACCTGCCTCGCGAAAATTACAAGCCCTAATTATCCTTACCTAAGGAAGGCACGCAAAAATTGGTGTTATTTTCTCCCTCCGCCTAGCATAGCCAATATCAACCTCGCTCACCCAGCTCAACCACACGCCATCTCGTTACGGTACCTGCCCGAGAAGGATAATTCAAGATGTCAGTGACAGTCCAGCCCAACTGCAGCGTCGAAGCCGAATGAATACACGATGTCGAAACCGAATGAGTCGCTAACCTTTGCATCAGGGCGACCGAGTTGACCGTCCAGTCGGAGCGTGCTTTCCAGAAGCAGCCTCACATCTTCCAGAACTCGAAGACCAAGACCAAGAGCACCCGACCGGGCAAGGGTGGCCGACGATGGTACAAGGACGTCGGTCTGGGTTTCCGAACCCCCAAGACCGCCATTGAGGGCAGCTACATCGGTACGTTCGACAGATTTGAGATTTTGGGACTTGGAGGAGCACAGGAAGACGAATTTTGCCAAACGACGGGCACATGAACAACGACATCAATCGACAGTGCTGGGAGGGATTTGCGCAGAGAAAATAAGACGTTGAGCGCATCACTAACATTTGGATCTACAGACAAGAAGTGCCCTTTCACCGGTCTCGTCTCTATCCGTGGCCGTATCCTGACCGGTACCGTTGTTTCCACCAAGATGCACCGCACCATCATCATCCGACGGGAGTACCTTCACTTCATCCCCAAGTACTCCCGTTACGAGAAGCGACACAAGAACGTTGCCGCTCACGTCTCCCCCGCTTTCCGTGTTGAGGAGGGTGACCAGGTCACCGTTGGCCAGTGCCGACCCCTCAGCAAGACTGTACGTTTTAGAACGAACGAACTGGTATCAGAGATGGTCACTAACATGATTCAAGGTCCGCTTCAACGTCCTGCGTGTCCTGCCCCGAACTGGCAAGGCTGTTAAGAAGTTCTCTAAGTTTTAAGTTGGGACTTTCTTCTGGCATTTTTTCGGCGTGATAAGCATCAGGAGAGATGGGAAGTTTCTCCTGAAGGGTCGGGCACCGGATGTTGCGTTGCAAATGATTGTGCTATAGATGCAATCGCGAATAAAAAAGGATTCACGAAGACAATTGTTTTGGGTTGATGGTTCAATCGGGCGTGATATGGCTAGGAAAAGGGTCGTCATGATCTCAAGATTACGTTCATACCTTTGACTATTCGCCGACCAAAAAATGCCAGTGCCGTGAGGAACTATTGTTTGACCTATGTGATGCGGTGGTGTCTGTGGTGAAGATTCCAGTTCATGGTAGATGCAACTGAAGTTTGATGATGAGGTGCCAGTTCGCCTGAATAAAAGAAATAGTTATGACAATTATATGAATAATTCCCATCCGACCTAAGTGCTTGATATTATTATGTCGAACTAGCTAAAATTGTTGCATCCTACGAATTCAATCTTGCCTGCCCGATGAACTTCAAAAAATGGAGTTAGTATACAGTGCTGCGTACAGTGCATCGCTGAAATTCTTACCTCCACTCATCACAGTTGAAGCTATAGTTTTTGGAGTGTCAACTTCAAGTCCAGCTTCGAACTCAATTCCATCCCTTTTCCCGTAGATTGGCGCCAGTTTAGAGAAACAAACTTGCTACAATGGGTTGGATATCTTCGGTCCTTGGTACCGACAAGTCGTCAGACCCTCTTTCGAAACTCGATCCAAGCCTTCGCGACTTTCTGGAGAAAGAATCTCCCCTCAAATACCCTTCGAACCAACCTACGAATCCTCCTCCAACAAATCAGCAGCCCCGAAATACCGATGCAGCGGTGACAGCTGCAGAATCTAAGAAGCCAGTCGTGCCTTCGGCAAGCCTGTATCAAGACGGTCGATATGCCCACCTCTGGAAGAACTACCAACCGCTCGCCGAGATTGAGGCAGAGACCGCAACCGATCATGAGAAGCTAATGAGCGTCTTGGAGGCATACAAGGAACGAAAAGAGGCCATTGGCAAAGCGGCATTGGAAAACTGTGCTGAATACCAAGAGGAGTGGGTGAATTGCATGAAGCATGGAAGCTGGGAGGATCAAATGCAGATGTGTAGGCATCAAGTTCGAAGATTCGAGAGGTGTTATATGATGCAATCAGTATGTGGGCCACATTCGCCTTACTTAACATGCCATTTCTAACTATGTTTTAGCGTTTTCTTAGAGCGTTGGGCCATGGGTCAGTGGTAGGCAGATCGCCTGAGGTGGAAGAGGACATCCAAATGCACGCCGACTCTCTTTATCAGCGAATGATCAAGCACGAGGAGGCAGTCGAGAAGGCTAAGGCAGAAGGACTGCCCGTGCCGGTCTTCCAGACAACATTACCAAAAGCCAAGAAAGATGCGGTCATGCCCACCGAAGAACTTCAACAACAATGGAAAGAACAGCTTGATAAGCTACCGGCTGAGGAACGTGCGGTTGAAGAGGCTGCTCTTCGTGCCGATCTCCAGGCCAAGGCTGAAGTTGCCGGCAGCGTTCAGAAGATCTGGGATACACAGGCGGAGCAAAGGAAACAGAGACAGGCAGAAGGAACATCTACATTTGGAGATTACATTGCATCTTTGTTTGGGAAATCTGGGAAATAAAACGGCGGGGCAGGGAAGCATATTGTACAATCCTGTATATTATGATGAGCAGACTACGGCATACCTCTCCTAGCTGCATGACTAAGTGTAAGACTACATGAATAAATGTATCAATATAATGAATGCGTTTTTGGTTATTGTTTGTTCTAGTCTCTTATCAAACCAATATCCTAGCATGATTTCCATGTCAAACCTCCGTATGCACTGCGATGATTGTTCGCAATCAATGCGCCGCCACCATAATATGTATGAGCCTTACAAGTATGAATTAGGCACCTGATTTCGTTTAAACAGACTGTAAGAGACCTATCTATGAAGACATTATACTTTTATCTCATAAACCATCTTTGATATTAAACCTTATGCTACCCTAGAGCATGAGAATAGACCTGGCAGGTGTTTGCAACTTGAAAATAATCTGATGGACCCCTTGATATAAATCAAATAGCACGGTTCCGTGGTCTAGTTGGTTATGGCATCTCGTTAACACCGAGAAGGTCCCCGGTTCGATCCCGGGCGGAACCACACTTTTTGCTGTTCTTAGGTCTCAAAGCACTAATCTTATTTTTATACTGCAAGTCGAAGAGAATAATAGAGCGTACTTAGGCAGGCAGTCTTAGTAACTTTTTACTTAGTCTTAAGATATAGTTTTATAAAATAAAATAAAATTTATATACTAGCTAATATGCCTTGGCAATTAATAAATGCAATTTGCTTAAGATAGAGATTGATTCTTTATTTCTGTATTAATTTGTAATTTTTTTTTTCGCAGCATCTAAATGAATTACAAGTAATTACTTATCTATTGTTCTTGGCAGAACGATATCATCTATTCTTTACCTTCATCCACCCACTCGTTCCCCGACGCGGGGAATTCTTATCGCTACCTAGCAAGTCTTTGTTGGGTTGATTCGTATTAACAACCTCTTCTTCAACTTTCCATGCATCATCATCCAGAACTTCCCAGTCAGGGGCAGGCGCCTCACTGAGCAGCTTCTTCTTCAGCTTGTCGGCCAATTTGATCGGACCGGGAAGCTTGAACGTCTTACTGAACTCGGTACCTTCAGCTCCGCCGAGGTAGTAGAAAGTTGTGCCGTGGGAATATTGTCCCATGCGGCTGGCATGGGCATCGGTATCATTCTTGGATGCGCTCGGATCCTTCTTGTTAGATGATAAAGGATAGATGTTTCCACCAACATTTTGGTGATTTGTGAGGAGCTCGTGTAAATTGCGGCCCATATTGCAAATGTCCTCAAAGTGAGTCCTATCACCTATCGAAACACCTTGCGTACTGCAAGCCCAGGCGATGTTGTAGGCGAGCAGAGTCACACCTTCTATGAAATATGAGAAGGTTGCTGGATCTTCCTTGGCCAACAGCGCTGGTGGCTTATCAATGAAAAGAGGTCTTGGACGTGAAACACGCTGGGACTCTGTGTCTCCGGAGTGAGAAGGATTCCCTACTCCTGTCTGACTAGGAAATACTGGATCCCCAGATCTATAAGAAGCAGAGAGATTGAAGATAGTTGGCCGTGGGTAGTCGCGATGAGGAAGAGTAATTGCCGCAGGAAGACGGATTGAAAGATAGTGTGATACGAGCATAAGGATATGACAAATGTGGCTGAGAGATGTTGAAATCATCTCTGGTGTTGATGCTGTAAAGGAGTTAGTACATGGTCGAAATAGTCGTGGGAGAGCCTACAGTTCATTGTGGCCAAATCAACAACGGGGATTCCGCCAAGGTAATACTCATATTTGCCAGTAGAGCCTTCTTTAACACGTCCAAGTCCATATAGTCGGGCTGCCTCCATACAAAGAAAAGATCGCGTACGAGCCATGTCGCCAGCGCTGCGGGACCACTTATACTTAAGTCTGCCAATGTCCGTTTCTATATCCTTTTGCTGTTTCACTCTGCGCTCAACCAGGCCACTAGATACAGCTGCAATATCTGACTTGCGACGAGAGAGCGCAGCTTTCCGGGCCTGGATCTCCTCTCTGGCAGCTTTGATGTCATTTCTGAGCTTATCGGCAGCGGCCAAAATCTGGGTCGTCCTATCTTCAGCTGTTCGTTGTTGCGCCTGTAGTGATTCTCTGTGAAGTTTGGTTGGGGTGCTCGTCTCATCTAATAGTTCGTTTATTTCATTTTGGAGACTCTCGTTTTGCAGGAGAAGTTCCACATTTCTTATGCGACCATCGAGAAGCGAGTTCCTGGCGTCCACGGTGCAGAGAAAAGGAAGACGCTCTGGGTCGTGAATGCGGTGACAGATATCGCAGTCCATACTGGGTTTGTATCTTTGCCACTTGCGTTCAGGCAGTTGTCGCTATCCGTTGATCAAAGAAGACCGAGGGAAGCACGTTCAGCCTTCCGGTGATAAAACAGGAAAGGCGGGGCGCATCTTCGTAAGCCCGAGATAAGCGATTGAAAGTGAAAGTGAAAGCCAGATGACTTGTAGGTTTTGAGGTTGGAGATGGGAGTCACGAGTCGAGCAATGATAGTGACAATGTTGTGGCGCATGAACGTAAGCCACACAGGCAGCCAACCAAATGATGCAGGAACACCCACAGTTCAAGACTTCTACTGTTAGTGAGCAAGTATATTTGATTCAAGTACCTTAACTTCACCATTTAGGTATCGGGAAATAATTTTCCTTCACTGAGCTCAGTAAGCTTTGTCAGAGCAATCACCACTTTGTGGAATACAAGATTCAAGACCCCTTACCAACGCCTCAAGACAGTTGATCAGGCTGCTCACTCGACAGTGCTGTACGTTCCTAACAGACACCCCTGTTGCTTGGCCGACAACACCCCTGGCGATTCAACGCGAAATGCCCAACATGGATACAGCACTTCCACTACAACAAGACGGCGAGAACCGTCACAGTCAAGACGATATCAAGCCTTCTGTCCCTGCTCCTGAGGAAACAAACATGAGTAACATCCAGAGACACCCGCACGCTAGTAGAAGGACACCCGAACCTCAAGATGATCGACAAGCCAACAATTCTGATCCGCCAGATACCCCTGGTGTTTTAGAACCATTTGACTGGGATGAGTTTGAAGCGCGTTATGAAGCTGCTTTGCAAGAGGCAGATGAGCGGGAGCGGGAGATTCTGAAGGAGGCAGATGCTCTCTCAAAGGTGAGTTCTTCTGAAGCAATGATGCAGACTGATGAAACTAACATCTGGGGAGTACTTCAAAATCTGGGCTGCGTCTGCGTCAGCGCACGACGATGAGCGGGCGGCGAAGCGCCTGCAAACACGACGACGCTTTGTGAATCTCGCTGAAAACAAAATGGAACGGAAACAACAGCATTGTGAGCCCGACGTGCTTTTTATCCCATCCTTTGACCAAATATTGACGCTTTGCAGATGATCAAGTTGTGAGGGCCTTCGAAAGTGCTCTAGCACTTCTCAAGTCCCAGTGAGCTATCTATGGGATCTGAGTTGATGGCGGAAGCTTTAACCGACTCCGTCATCAAACTTTTGGACTGTCTTCACACAACATACTTTGCTTGCCAAAATGCTAGCCAGGCTGCAGGACATATTTATCTCTTTTCACACCGGATCAAATTGATGTTGGTTCACTGGCACGTGACCTAATTTCAGCCTCGACGCGTCTTCCGCCAATCTCGCCGAATCGAAAATCATGCCTGATCTCGCGTTAAAGAAAAACCAAGACATGCCGCAATCAAATAATGGAAGTACAACAAATGCGCATGTAATACCCAACATTTCCACCGTACGTTACCCAAATACGCGCAGTTTGATACTTTACTGATACTTCTAGGATGATCTTGTTGCTTTCCACGAATCCCATTTCTCGCACACAGCCGTCGCCGCCTTCGGATCTGAATTCGTAGACTCGCCCCCCCAGGATCAAACTCAAGATGACGCCACCGACGACACCTGGGAGGAGGAGGACGATAGCCTGGGCTATTATCCGGATGGTGTGAAAAGGACTTTGACGGATGCGCAAATCGAGATATTTCGACATTCAGAACTCGAAACTCTGCGCAAAGAGAACGAAAGAGCGAAACAGCTGGGCTCGAAAGAAACAGCGCCGTCGGGCGCGGTCATGGATTTGAGTGATGATACCCCTACTTGCACGCAAACTAAAAACATGACTTCCTCATTACCCACTTCCTTCCAGAGTAATAAGAAACGAAAGAAGAAGAAAGGTCTTCAGCGCCCTCGCCCCGAACCGAAACCAGACTTGCGCAAACGAACCTGGGACGTTGTGGACAAGGGCTTGGATTCGCTGGAATACGACTAAGCATGTTCCCTGGGTGTAGAAGGGATACTGCTTTTGGACTTTCGAACGTTGCCCACCAAGAAATTTCGATTGTAAGTTGATCCTGCCTACAGTGTGTTTGAACCTCATTATGATGAAAACCCTTGTATCGTCATCCTTAGTCGGATCGGGGCTGGAGGTGGACGAAGTATTGGCTCCTGCTGATATTGACACCTCAGTAGGCCTGAAATGTCGAGCAATTAATCTTCTCTCTGAGAAATGAGACTTTTATTTGTATTCTTCCTAGCAAGCAGTTTGTTTATGTTGCTAACCATGATTGTGGTGTAGCATACGGCGAATCAGGCCAGTTTGACAAGTTTCACAACGCAGCTTGTACATATTATATGTCTTTCGGCGACCAATGAATAGATGAGCTAGGCGCTTTGACTCCAGTAGATAGCAAGCCATGTATTTTGTTCGAGGCCTATTGGTGATGCACATGTGTTTGTTTGGTCCCAATATTGAATTCATCTTGTTGTCGGGGTCTCAGAAGAAACGGAAATAAGTATATTCGCGAACTACGTATCTCTAGGAGATGGGTCTACATATAATCTCGACCTACCTTAGACTCAGCTTCCTTGAGCATAAGATAATTATATTTGTTTAGATGGTGACAAGATGTTCAAAAAGTAACATTTATTAGCAGACTTAACCCTTTGGCCGATAGCCTAAGCACTTCACTGTTTCTGTGACAGCCTTGAAGTCTTTGTAGACTGTATAGGTTAGTAGTCCGTTGTCAATAAGAAGTGAATGCCAGAAACAGCCATGGCGCATCCATTCAATTTGGATCCTGCACAGGCCACCATCTATTTGCCTTGTGATTGATTTGGAGGTACTCGTGCCCATTCGACAGTGTTATCGCTGAGCGGCCGATAAGCGCCACAGCGAATCATAGACTAGCCCGCCAGCCAAAATAACGGGGCAAATCTGGGCTGGGCTGGACCCGACCTGAAATGCTATCCCACCTTGATTTTGCAAACCAAGTCAAAGCAGGTCCAGCCTCTCCTCTTCAGCCTCTTAGACTAGAGACCTTGGGTTGGGCTAGATTAGACATATACGAGTACCTCGGCCTCAACCTCTCATCTTCAGCATCTCTATCGCTCCGACCGTCATCGACGCCCCGCGACACCATCTTCTTCCACCGCCAACGTCGCCTCCCTGCGACGGTCTCGATCTCTGCCCATCATGGCGCGCGTCTACGCCGATGTCAACCAGAGCATGCCCCGCAGTTACTGGGACTACGACAGTGTTAACATCAGTATGCCTTCACCCCAAGTGAGAACTCCCTTGACAGCGAAGCTGATAACCATGTAGGCTGGGGTGCCCTAGAAAACTACGAGGTCGTTAGAAAGATCGGTATGTCGTCGTCTTCGTCTATTTCGTTGCTTAGTTATTGACCCCTTGTGCGTCTGTAGGCCGTGGAAAGTACTCTGAAGTCTTTGAAGGCATCAATGTCGTCAACTACCAGAAATGCGTCGTCAAGGTCCTAAAGCCTGTGAAGAAGAAGAAGATCAAGCGCGAGATTAAGATCCTCCAGAATTTGGCCGGAGGTCCCAATGTTGTTGCCTTGCTTGACGTTGTTCGGGATGCGCAGGTTGGTGCCAACTTTCTCAACTGACATCGCAATATGGAACTGACCAACCGCAAATAGAGTAAGACGCCGTCCCTCATTTTCGAGCACGTCAACAATACCGATTTCCGAAGCCTCTACCCCAAGTTCAATGACATCGATGTCCGGTTCTACATCTTTGAGCTCCTCAAGGCTTTGGACTTCTGCCACAGCAAGGGTATTATGCATCGAGATGTTAAGCCTCATAACGTTATGATCGATCATGAGAACCGAAAGGTTGGTCATTCTGGCATAACACCTCTGACGTAGAGCTTACTGACGGTTTTCAGTTGCGTCTCATCGATTGGGGCCTGGCCGAATTTTATCACCCCGGTACCGAGTACAACGTTCGTGTGGCCTCTCGCTATTTTAAGGGTCCAGAACTGTTGGTCGATTTCCAGGAGTACGATTACAGTCTCGACATGTGGAGTCTGGGAGCCATGTTTGCTTCTATGATCTTCCGAAAGGAGCCGTTCTTCCATGGGAACAGTAACTCAGACCAGCTTGTGAAGATTGCAAAGGTTCTTGGTACTGATGATCTGTTTGACTACATTGATAAGTACGAAATTGAACTGGATGCGCAATATGACGACCTTCTCGGACGATTCCAAAAGAAGCCATGGCATAGCTTCGTCACCTCGGAAAATCAGCGATTTGTTTCTAATGAGGCCATCGATTTCCTTGACAAGCTACTGCGATACGACCACCAGGTTTGTTTATAGCTCCGGCATCTCGTATCTGATCTAACATTTGTATAGGAGCGTTTGACCGCCAAGGAGGCGCAAGCGCACCCCTACTTTAACCCCGTCCGTGATCCCGAAGTTTTTAAGCAACACCTTGCAGCCGCTAATGGCGCTGCCAACAAGTCTTGAGAGTGCTTGGAGTCGTAGCTCTCCAACACTCATCATCTCTGGCGATCCATCTCGTGGCAACCCTTAACCATGATACCCTGGACTGGCGGTTACTGCTTTCCTTTGTCGGTTTTCCATCCCTGATAGGATACACCCATATTAGGAAGAGAATATCTCAGCCGGATCCGCCTCGATCCTTTCCGCCGTGAAAGCGCGCCGACTCAGTGGCCCTGTGAGATGGATTTCATGAGATTGGGGCTGTATGAGAATATCCTACAGCCTTGGCATGACGTATGATTCAAACGGTTTGGTGTAGTGAGGAGAAGCTTGCGCGACATGCAGCACCATCTCGGACGTTGTTACAGGGGCGATGTGGAATGAGACAATGTGGTTTCGGCGTTCCAGGTTCTGGGGGTTATAGCACGTTGAGATCGAGGGCTAATCTAATCACCAACACTCCTAACCTTTTTTTAGCTTTGTAGTTGGAGGTTTTCATGCTTTTGGGTCAGCTTTTCTCGAGTAGTGTAAGCATCAAATAAAACCACAGCGCTATGTTTGCTTGTTGTATATTGATTGCTAGAAGGCTTTATTATCTAGAGGCTTCTCTACCAAGAGTAATTTGTGAGATCAGAACGACCATTCATATACAAGAGAAGCAAAAGTCTCGGCCACATTGATAACCATCTATACCACAAATTCGTACCGTCCCCCCCGGTGTCTTAACAGTGTTGATAGGACTGGAGATCTCATGGAAACGCTTTCTACTGGGCGTCCGTTGGACTTCTCTGGTTAGGGCACTCGCCCGCCAAATCCTCTTTGTTGAAGGACGGACGCTTGCTGTCTTTGATGTTGATTTGACTCTGCGCGCTAGCTCATCCCGAGACTCACCGGTGTCTGATTCCGAATCCGACACAAATGAGAGGAGGGATCGGCGTGATGATGGTGCACGAGTAGTACGAATGGAAGCATGACGAGGGGTGTGTGGTTTGTGAGAGCTTGAAGGGGGTTCTGTAAGAGGAGTCCTGGTATCTTTCGGCTTCCGTGGTGTTGATGCCCCTTGAACCATGATATCTCGAGGCAATTCGGGGAGAGATTCGTCATCATGTACAGCTTCGTCTTGAGGAGTCGCAGAGTCAGAGGAGTTGTCGTTAAGACGAGTCCGACTCTCATCAGGGGTATCGCTATAGTTGGGAGGTCCTTCAGCATGGACGAGTGAGGAAGGACTAGCTGTAGATGACTGCTCGTCTGCGACGATTATAGCGGTCTCTAGTGATTCTATAGGCCCCTCTAGAATAGTATTTGGTTCCTGCAACAGCTCGTATGGCGCCAGAGGCACCGGTTGTTCCTCTTGGTCATCTGAAACATCCTCACTGAATTCTGTTGACTCGTCTGTGCTGTTACTGGGCTTTTGGAGCCTTTCCCGGGACCGCCGAAGCTTAACGGTCTCGTCTGAAGTTTTAGCTTGTGGTCTATAAGACACTGGGCTCTTGGGTTTTGTTTTGAGGAGCCACTTGAGTTCGCTCGTTAGATGATGTTTTACTGGACGTTCTTCAGTCTCTGTATCATTATTATCCGATTTTGGCAGGGTTTCTTCATCGCGACCCGGACAACCATGGCTCCTCGTAACATCGGTCGAGTGATCTTTGGACTCAATTTCAGTATGGGGATTCGCAGGGCTCGGCTTCTTTGGCGCTCCAGCATCATGCTGTTGAGGCGCCGTGTGGGCCCTTGTTATGACCTTCGTACTGGAAACAGTATTATTATTTTGAGCCTTGTATGTTGAGCCTTTGGGTCTTCCCCGCTTGCGCTTGAGAGGCTCTATAGTCTGGTCCTGCATACCCCTAAATGTAGGCTCAACTATAGGTGCTGCTCTTTGGTAGGGCTTTGGTGACCTCGCAATATGGACAATGGGCTCAGCACTTCGAATTCGATCATCTGTTGGCATGAGTGGCGATAGAGGTTTTCGGGGTTCTACCTGGCGTTTTGGTGCTCGGATCCTTGAAAGAACAAGAGGAGCTTCGTCGTCTGAAAGCTCCATGTTAGGAACGGTAGGTACATCAGAAGCATAGAGTCTGTCGTTTGCCGCCTTGCGCTCCGGTGCCTCAGGAGCACTGCTGTTGAAAGGAGTCGCGGTGTCCTGTGAATCTGGTACAACCTGCCTTTGGGAGGTCGTCACCCTTTCGAGTGCTATTGTTCCCAGCGCATTGCCTTGAAGCTCCTCCGAGGACGAGGCACACTCATCGCCGACATGATCGACGCTCTCGAAGTCTTTGTGAACGACTGGGTCAGCCTTGTATAGCTCCACCCTCAACCTCTGGTCTGATTTCTGCCATTCTTTGGCGTCGTCCCATGAGATCTTGCCCATATACTCAGTTTGTTTCCTCGCTCGGCCAGACCGTCTCCGACCAGAATCGTCTTCGTCGTTCTGCTGGGGGACTTTCACAGCATTTCCATTGGTTTCTTCCAGTGCCCCTTGTGAAGGTCGATGAACCTCGCCCTTCGCAGGTGATTCTTTTGTTGGGAGGACAAGACTCGCCTCAGGGGTCGACGCTACCTCAGGAGTCTCAGAGAACATCAAATCATCGTCTTCGTCGGTATCATTTATAGTTCTATCAGGGGCCAGATCTTCCTGATCATGGCGTGACTTTTCCTCAGACATGGATTTGTGATGGTCATCCGCAACTGCCTCCTCTTCCGTACGAGAGCTGCTAGGGTGTCTGCTCATCGCCTGCTTGGAGGATGCTTTCATAGAGCCAGCCCGCTTTGTCTTCTTGGCCCGGTTACGACTCCAAATCGACGTCTGTCCGTTATGAGCAGGGAAGTCGTATCTGCCTCCGGTAAACCAAGGTCCTGGCATACTCGGCGGCATGTTGAAATATGGAGGAATATCGTCTCGACCCCAGGCTTGCATAGTAAAACCGTGCATTCCTCCCCAGGGCCCAAATCCTGGAGTTGGTCCGGACCCAACTGACGAACCTGGTCCATAGGATGGAGGACCAAAGTGAGATTCGCTGGCATGCAACACGGCGTTAGAAATTTGTGAGTGATCCATGGCCGTATTCATATCAGCTTGTAGTGCTTCCCGGGACACTCCGCTGTGAGTCCTTTGGCTCGTTGGCGGGCCTTGTTCTGCAAACGTTGGTTCTTGGTTGTTCTGATTGTCGCTCTGAGAATGTTGTACTCCTTTGACTGGTTCTTCGCTATCGGAATCTCCATCCGTAAGGTCCTCGAGTAGAACTCCTTCATCTTCGTCGACATTACTGTCGCCCTCCATCCATAATCCCTCAACATCTCCCTCATCACGCATATTACGCAAATGACCGTTGTTAACCACAATTTCTCCAGTGTTCATGTCGATTTCGTCGCCAATACCCTCAAAGTTCCGGCTGTATTTTTCGATAATATGAGCCATTGTGGCTTGCAGTTTATGGTCAGCATTCGCCCGCTTGAGCGCAAGCTGAATATCAGGGTCTCGGCGCATCCTAATCTCTTGAGGATGTGAGGCAAGTTCGTCATCGTCACTTTCATCTTGAACCTCTTTTTGAGCTGAAGAGCCCCGTCGCCTTTTCTTTGTCGGTGGTTCCATTGTCACTATGATCGTAACAAGCCCCGAGGAATCTTTGCCGACATTAAATCATGCATGATTTTGTGACATATTCTTTATAAGGATGCATGGTAGCCTTCCATTTGATGGCTCCTGCATTCTTTGATGACGATGTTTCGTTGGAGGAGCAACTGAAGGGTCAAGACGCGCCGTGACGCGCCATCAGGGGCCGTGCATCGCGTAAAGTGCTTGGATCCCTGTGGATTTTATCGATCAATTTGGCGGGGTTAACTACCTACAGTCCATCCATGCTTAATACAGACCATCCATCCATTATCATGTGGACGCTATCAACCTTTGATAACTTCATGTGACCTTATGAAAGAGTATGAAAGCCAGGCTTAGTTGTGATAGCTCTTTCTTTGTAATTACTATCTTTTGTTTCCCTGTTGTGCAATGAAGTATATTAGTAGCTTATTTTAAGTTTCTCCCTATGATTCTGTACCCTGTGATCAACTGCGCATTGGCTCGTGGCTCCCAGTGCTAAACATAACCCGACGTCACCGCTAAGACATCCACCACAACTTACTCTGCCCATTTCTTTACTTTACCTACCTTTCCCACCAACGACACGGCACGCTTTCTTAAAAGCTCTGTACAGCGCGTTCGTCCAACAACCGTTTTCGAACAATGCCTGCTCGTTAACCCAAGTATGAACTGCCAGAAATGCCGCCAGCCTCTCAGGCTGGACGGATCCCTCGAGGACCTCAATCCAGCCGCCTATGATGTGCTTGTTTGTATGTGGCCTAATCTTTTTTCTGCACATGTATCTGACCTTGCTCTCCAGCATCTACATCTCCCCAAACCCTCAAGAAATCAACTGTGACGAGCCCACCGATTACGCAACCACAAGAACAAGCGCGCAAGTCTCTATACGAAACGGTCTCAAGAAATACCGGGCCACCGACGTTCAAGCGCAACCATGGAGGGCATCCCCGCGATTCCTCTATGTCTTTTGTTTTATTGTCAGAGTCCCAGATGACTCACCCGAGTCAGCCTACAGAGTCTCTCGCTATGCCAACACCATTGCGCCGTGCCAGCTCTGCCAGAAGTAATGGGGATAATGTCGACGCGCCAGTTGGAAACGAGATGGATAGGATCAACCGACTTTTCGAAATTCTATCTGCGCGATCTGATATCGACCACCCTATCTGCGTCGAATGTACGGAAATGCTTGTCGAGGGCCTACAGAAGAAGCTAGAGGTTGCTTCACGCGAAAGAGACGCCTATGTTAAACATCTGAAGGAGGCAAAAGCAAACAAACCAAGCGAAGAAGACATGAAAGCGCAAGAGGAAGCGCTGAGAAAAGCTGAACAGGATAGAGCAACAGCTATGGAAGAGCTGAAGAAGCTGGAGTCGGAAAAGACTTCCCTAGATGAGGAGCTTGTAGCTCTTGAGGAGGAGTCGCGACAACTTGATAAAGAGGAGGAGAAGTTCTGGAGGGAACGAAACGAGTTTGCTACCAAGATGGGTGAATTCCAGGCGGAAAAGGACAGCATCAACGCCAAGTACAGCAACGACTCCCAGCTCCTAGAAAAGCTGCAGCGATCTAACGTATATAATGACACCTTTTGTATCAGCCACGATGGGAGTTTTGCGACAATTAACGGTCTTCGGCTTGGCCGTCTCTCTAACAAACCGGTAGATTGGCCAGAAATCAACGCCGCATGGGGACACGCACTGCTACTCTTGGTTACCGTTGCGGACAAACTTTCCTACAGATTCGACGGATATGACCCACAGCCTATGGGAAGCGCGTCAAGAATCATCCGATACGAAGTACCAAGCCCTTCTTCCAGTCGAATAGGCAGTCGTGCTGTCAATGCCCCCCCAAAGAAGCATGTACTTGAGTTGTACAGCTCTGGAGACATGCCGCTAGGATTAACCTTCATGCACCGACGCTTTGATAACGCCATGGTTGGGTTCCTGGAGCTTGTGCGACAGCTGGGCGCGTATGTCCACAGACAAACAGATGCAACTGGCACACCTCTTAGCTTGCCATATAAGATTGACGGTGACAAGATTGGCGATGTCAGCATCAAACTCGGCATTGCGCAAGATGATGGATGGACTAAGGCGTGCAAGCTGACATTGACGTGTTGTAAGTTTCTGCTCGCGCACGCCAGCAACGTCACCTCCAACGCAAGAAATGGTGGGAACTGAATAAGTCCGCCGCTAGTTGATTGAAGGAACTTGGGGTTCTCTGATTTGGGCTCTCTTGTGTCTCCCTTATGTACTAAAAGTGGTGGAGTTTTGGACAAGTTGGACGGCGTTATAGGGTGAAAATTGAGCATAGAGGCTGCGCCTATTCTGTCGTATAGAATCATTTGGCATCATGAATAGCAATGAGCCGGCAATTATTTTTGCGTGCCTGCCTTATTTCTAAAAGAAAGCGAAAAATCAAATTGTTTGTTCCGGCCCGTATCAAACGAGACTGGTTGGTGCCTTCTAACATTAGGTAGTTACCCGTTGCTGGCACGTCTGCTTTCTGTATAGAGGTTCAATTTTCACTCTGTGCATAACTAAGGTAGGTACCTACGAAGGCCTACCTTCCTATTGTGCTTGCTCAATACATAAGGTACTTGACAAGAGACCAAGCCAACCCAGGAGGTTGAGCAGTTACTTATTCTTCGTGATTCGCGTTCTGGCGGCACTTCTCCTTTCAAACCCTCACATCCACAACAATTCCCAACTTCTTCAACCTGAAGCATCCTCTATCAAGCACTCAAAATGGGCTGTTGCGCTCACTGTGGCAAGGCTTCAACCGTGGGGTGCTCTCATTGCATGGGAGCTCCAGAATACCACGACGGAGATGCTGTCACTACATTCTGGTGCAGCCCTGAATGTCAGGCAGCTCACGAGCCAACTCATCAAGAGCATTGCTACAACATGCAACGACGCAAAACTCTTTTACGTACAGCCCAACTACTCAAAGCAGCACTTTTGGCGTACAAGGAGGTTGTGTACGACATTCATGTGACAAGAATCGAACATGACGAAGACAATGGAACTCTAGTCCTCACACACACCCCGAATCGAATTGAGCGCCATCCTTTCCCGAGCCACCTCACACGTATTGAAGATCACAAACAAGCTGCTCTTCTAGTAAACCAGTGCACTATGTCGATTTCTCTCCTTGGTCCGATGGCCAGGGGTCTCTTGGCCGGTAGGTCAAGCCATTTATTCCGATCCAGGGCCATTCTGCTAATAGCTATCAATTAGGAATTGTCTCTCGAATGGATGTCGCCGTTGTTGAGATCCAGAATCCTCCCCTCACGATCAAATTTCACCCCCCTGATGGAATCATGACAGACAGGATGTTCCATACCATTATTGAAGCGACGTTGGACTCAACAGGGGAACGATGGCTGGTCGACGTCACAGGCTGTCAGTATGGCTTCCGGGATATTCTGCTTCCCCTTGAGAAGTACATTGCACAAAACAACTGCTCCTCGTATGAGCTGTTACAGCCTTACGGTCACACTGAAACCACCGACCAGGACGAGCTTCCACGCTCACCTTTGATCATACTCACAAGAGGGCCCAATGAACAACAGTTGGCAGACATTGAAATTGAGAAAGGTTATCGTCGACACTTCGCTGCTCTAGTTCGCGCAGTAGTTCATCATGGATTGACTCAGGGGTCTGACGCTCACTTTGCAGCCACTCTCGATGATTTGGTCCACAGAGTGATCACATACATGTCAAGTTATCAACCTCAGATGGGGCCATACCAGGAGAGGAATATGCACTGAGAGAGCTCTCTGTTGGCTGGCTTGCTTGCTTGGGTCCAGATGGGTCTGCGGGAACACACAGGACTAGTTCCGAGGGTTGGCTGCATAAGTAAGGTAGCCCAAGGCTTACTACGGGGCATTTTGGAAGGCGGTGCAACCTCGTGGATGGCAGCCTACTTCTGCACATAACCAATAATTGAGAGTAAATTCCTTACCCAATAAGTCGAAAACGATTTGCTTATCTCAGAAATATTTTTTGGTATGAACTGGGACAGCGGGACAGCGACCTCAAGTCAACGTGCGAAAAATACCTAATATCGTCTAAGGTCTACTACTCCGTAGTCCTTAGACTGAATAAACTGTTTGGTGGAGTAATGATCTGGGAGCTTATGTACCCTCACAATAGCTTCAAACCATAAATCCCCACACGTCAAACGACAGATCCACTTTTGACCTCGAGCAATGCCGCTTAAGGCTGCGTAGGGCTGTGCTGCAGCTGGCATGCCCAATATCTCCACATCACTCCAAGTGCTACACCCAGGGAGCAAGAAAATAGACATTGAGAGAGGATGCCAAAATAAACTCGCCAAAGACCCCCCTAAATTACACAATTTTAGGCGAAGTTGCCTAAATCTTTCTCTCATCCGGGATTGAGGTCCTAGGTTTTCTTGCCTCTCTATAGGCTACTCCAGAATTGTGTTACACTTGCTCAAGGCAAACAGCCTGGGGCTTGAACCTAGGCGTTGCTGCCTTGACTGGTACCATAGCTAATGATAGCGGAACTCCTTGATTGGGTGAATTGTTTCTCAATACTGTGATAGGCCAGTCTCAGCTTACACAGCTTTGTCAATTGCTCTATAAAGCAGACGGGATGCTCACAGTTTCTCTCCTGGTCATCACAATTCTCAGACCCTCAGACCCTCTTGACATAACTGTCTCTTGATTCCTGTGTCTTTCGTATCTCTCTATAAGTTTGTTTGTACTTCAGAATCATCATGAATACTCCTCAGCCTCATGAAGTCAACATCGTCGATGGCGATGACACCAGCTCCATCGTGAGCTTCGAGGACATCCCCCCTAGGTCCAGGCCAAGATACAGACACAGTCCGCATATGGCCTCTATGCCTAGGGTGGGCCCAAAAACAGAAATCCTCAAGATTGATGGCAAAGTGCCAGACGTCCTTCATGTGGTCAAGTATCTCGGTTGGCAAAATAATGTCATAGAATGTCAGTTTTCAGCCATGTATTCTCTATGTTGACGTTGAGCTAACCGTAGGACAGGCCGTCAGAGCCCCGTCGCTTTCAAGCATGTTCCCCCGTATGGATTCAATGGCGATATCAACCTCGTTGTCGATGATGATGCAACTGGAGATGAGAAGCCCGTTATCGAGATCATCACGAAGGTCTTACCCCGGAGCCGATCCCCCATCCCTATCCACCGTCGGTCTCGAGGTCCTCGAGACCAGGAAGACAGGCCGATTACTGAAGCATTCGAGAACATTGATTATCGCTACGACAATCTCTACCCTGATGAAGGTCAAGATCCTGAAGTTCCTGGTCCAGAAATTTCCCGTCCCTTCATGATCATTCATTCAGATCACCTTATCAATGCCCTTAAGGCTGTAGTAGCCTACTATCCTTACGTCAGCTTTGACGGCAAGCCTGTCAAGATCAATGCCCCTTACCGGGTCCTCTACCATCATAGACAGGAGCTCGCCCGTTACAAGGATAACCAACCATTGGCCCATGATTCTGACTACGCCGCGACTACATCAAAGCATATCGACGTTCTCCTCAAGTTCCTTGACGATAACCTCGGCGATGAGATCCGTCGTGAAGAGGAGCGTCATCAACTTGCTACCCCTAGGGCTACCTTTGATCTCTTTTGGCTTCTGCTCAAGCCAGGTGAAGTCTTCTACGCAAAGCGCTATGATATCTGGACCCCGTATGTCATTAGCAGCGTCACCATGGGACAGGGACATAACAACTCCTGTGATGTGTACAACATCAATTGCTGGATGCTCGAGTCAAATGGTACAAAAGTCAATCGCTTCATGTTCAGCTACAACCTCTCTCCCTGGCTTGGTGAGCAAGCCATCGGGAGCCTTTCTATCATTCCTGCAGCTTTTTGGCCTGAAGACCTCGAAGCCCAAGGCGGAATGACAATGAAGGAAAAGAACATTGCCCTAGGCAAGCTCTATTGGGAGCTTTTGAAGCGACCGACTTACATGGATTACGAGGGACTTCTTGTGAATTCTGGGCCGAGCAACAGACAATGCCGTGGGCCAACCGGCTTCATGTGCGGCCGTGTTATATGTGATGCCCCCGGGTTTGATACATTTTATAATCAAGGACCCGATAACATGCGCGGAGGTCGTTACCACCGCATCCCGGTTTACAATGAAACCGCGCCTCCTTCCAAGGACCATCTTCCCAAAGATCTCCCCCGATGTGGCTGCGATGCCTGTATGGCAAACCGCCCAAGCTATAGTACTGAAAGCCCGTACCATGGATTCGAAGACCTTGACCCTACCCAAGACTCTCCCCCAGATAGCGACCTCTTCTATCTTGTGTGCAGCAAGACTATGCCGGGATTCCTCCTTGGCGACCGACGATGGGGTCACTTGAACATCGCCAACCTGAAGCAGCTGAAGACGGACAAGGAAGCTTTCAAGTATCTTGTTCTTGATGATGAGATCAAGATGACTGTCAAGGCCTTGATTGGAAAGTTTGCTGCTGACCTGGGAGACGGGAAGCTGTCCCCTTGGGGTAATGACTTTGTGAAGAACAAGGGAGAAGGCCGAATCTTCCTGCTTCATGGTGCACCCGGCGTTGGAAAGACGTGCACCGCTGAATGTGTCGCCGAGCTCACCAATCGGCCTCTTATTTCACTCACTAGTGGTGATCTCAGTGTTGACTCGTTCAATGTTGAGGCCAACTTGAGCTACTTCCTTGAGCTTGGCCAACGCTATGGCGCTCTTGTCCTTCTTGATGAAGCGGATATCTACCTCGAGCGCCGTCGCTCTAAGGATATTACCCGAAACGGCCTTGTATCTGTGTTTCTTCGGGCTCTCGAGTACTATCGTGGAGTTCTCTTCCTGACGACCAATCGTGTTCAGTCATTTGATACCGCATTCCTCAGCCGTATTCATGTCGCATTGCATTACAAAAGTCTTACTCACGAGGACTGTGAGCGCATCTGGACTCATAACTTTGATCGCTTGAGCAGAGATTCAAACGGTTTGATCCATGTCTCTGGTGCAGCTCGCGACTTTGTGTGGAATAGCCAGGATGTTCGTAGTCTCAAGTGGAATGGGCGAGAGATCCGCAACGCCATGCAAACAGCCCTCGCTCTGGCCGAGAATGAGGCTCATGAGGAGGATTTGGAGCGGGTTACCATCAGTGAGAAGCATCTCAGGGCAGTTGTGAAGATGAGCCGTGGATTCCGCGACTACATCAAAACTGCAGTCCCCCTTGAGGGATTTGAGAAGACTCTCAACGATTCCGACGAGGAGTGATACAAGGAGACTCAGATTATCTCTTTTTATGTGTGTTATTGTGATTTTATTGCTTTCGTTAAACGATATATGCAGTGAAGGCGATATATCTCGCAGGCTCAGCGTCCATTCAGGAGTCTCTTTCTTAGTACCTTAGCAAGTAACGATTTATGACCCCCAGATTGAATACAAATGAATTTCATGATTTACATAAAGCTTTGTGACGATAGCAAGGTGCAACCAGAGAAATACAAATAAGTGCGATTGGCCCTACAGGGTCTTCCATCACCTCTACCAGAGTACTCTAATCTAGTGATCTATTATATTAAAAAACTGAGGTTTAAAACCAGCTATGGATATTAGGAGATCATTCAATTACTTATAAACTAAGTTGATGCATTATTGTTCATACTTGTTGATACATATGTCTCAAAATTTCGGCCATCTGCCCAACGTCAACAGCATCCACTGCCCAACGTTCCAGTGTATGTATTGCAAGTTCGATTAGTATCTGCCACTGATCAGGAGGATGAATTCGGTGCGGATTAGAGGCAGCAGCAAGAACGATACATGCGCTTAAGAAGATCTTACGAGATATCAGCCATGTACCGCCATGACGCCCTTGGAAAGCGAGACGATGAATCATTTTGGCGCAGATATCGAGTTCTTTGAGCGCAAGGGTATGCACCTGAGGAAAGATAGGATCATCTTGAGGACAGTGCAGCAGGTAATAAAAGATAGGGCGAAGCGTATACTCTTGCCAAAGGGATGCCCTGCCCTGAAGAGCAGATGCAAATTCCTCTTCTGGAAGTTTATCGTTTTCAAACTGAACTGCAGCAGGAAGATGGTAATGCCTGAAACTCGGTGCGCCAGCTTTGTAGACCACGTTAAGTCAAGTAGGAACTCACCACTGCGATATCTGTTGCTCAGATTCATGGTACTGACGAATCAAGTATGTTGGGTGCTTCATCCAATACTCTTCCCCATTTCTGTACAAAATGTTCAAGGTCTCGTCTACCGTACGCCGGATGGAAATTTCGGACAGGTAGTAGTACCACCCTCGCTCGTCAACATAGCGTTGCTCTTCATCCTGATCGATATGCGAGCCTTCACTTCTTGGAGTCTGCCCAGTTCCAGCTAATAGGCCTTCCGGGGGTGTTGGAAGCGGCTCTGGGTATGAGAAACTCTCGAGGGCACTTGGTCGCAATCCTAGTTCAAAGACAAGCTCACTGCAAACGAATCAACACTCAACTACCAGATATATCGGTGGCCATTACTGACCTTTCTGCTCGAAAGCAGGTCCAGAAGAGTCTCTGCTCTAAATGATAGTCTGCTGGGTTGTTATGCCGAAAAGGCACTCGGGGTTTTTCACCACGCTGGCGCAGGTGAATCTCCAGACGGGAACAAGCTTGTTGAACGTAGTACCACGCCCTCAACGGGCGAAAGGCAAATTTCTCGAAGATGGTCGCCAATACAAAACACTGAATATCTTCAATAGTATTCCCAAGAAGACCCATCCTTTTCTGCGCTGCTGCATAGTATGGTTCAGCCCTGGGACCCTGGTCGGGGTCGTCTCTTTGTCGAAGCTGCTCTCGAGTTGGCGGGACAAGATACTCATTTGGCTTTATCCAAAAGCCAGTATATTCAGCCAGAGCACATGACAAAAGCTAAAATTGTTAGGTTGATAGGATATGAGGGAAAATGGCGGGCTTACAACGAGGCAGGATGAAGTGTCCCATTTCAGACCATTTTCTTCAGTAGTACGAGCATACCTCATGAGTTGCTGCCCGTCCAGAACCGGATTTCGGGGATGCACATGTGCAAGAAACTTTTGGCACAAGGTGACAAATGAGGATTCATCGATGCCCTTCCCAGTACTATTTGGTTTCTGTACACTGCTTTCTTTGTATCCCGGACTTAGTGGGAACGAGTCAACGTCACGGGCATCGCTCGGGATAATGTTGCTGAGTGCCGGCCACTGAAGCAGGGATTCACAACGCAGAGCAGCAAAGGAAAGTCGTTCAGATTCGTGCGGTTGCACTTGTGATCCCTTCTGTGTTTTGTATTGTGCACCAGCAGAGAACCTTGTCCATGGACTGCCAGCTGCAGGTGTTTGGGGAGCTTCGGTATTAGTGAGCATAGGCTCAACATCTGAGAAAGGTTGAGACGAATCGTTGCTTTTCTGGAGTATCTCCTTTATTTCATCCAGGCGGTCCAGTATCTGTCGATTGGAAACTGCATCTTCCATCCCCTCATCTCCCATCTCACTGTCTGCGTCAAAATAGATGCACTTGGCTCTATGTCGCACACAAAAGCCACATGTTGGACGAACATTATCGCACTTTGTCTTACGGACACGGCAGAATTGACAGGCCGTCACAGCGCGTTTCCTGCGAGTAAAGTCGGTGGTGGTAAGCCGCCGCTGTCGTTTTCCCGATCCTTGGGATTGGGCATCATCATGATCTTGACCGTCTTGGGTGGTGGGCTCTTCCGGCGAGTTGCAGGAGAACCCCGGCGATGTTGTAGATGTGGTCGGTAACACGGTTGTTGTACTGTCTCTTATGATGGGCGCACGAAGGTCGAATGAGTATGACATTGGGATCCGAGAGTTGATGCCGGTCATGGTGGACGTCCATTCATACAAGAATTACTGGCTCTTGACATCCATCCATTCATTCATTGACGGCGGAGGCGGGGAAGAGCGGACGGAAGCCCGAGGTTGGAGAAACCGAAGCGGGCAAAGGTCACCCAGAAGCTGAGTCTTCCGAAGGCGCCAATTTTTTGTTCTGAAACCATTTTTGGGGTATCATGGACGACCATAATTGCCTGCGGTACAAGGTGGAAGGCGTCATCACCTTTTGCCATTGCGGCATCGTCTCATGTTGTGGATGTGATAAAGAGTGGAGTTTTTGGTGTGCCTCTACAAGTTTGAGCCTTTGAATACATCGATCTCGATTTTATCCAGAACACATGTGTCTGAAACATGTGACGTCTGTTCGAAGTGAGGGAAACTTTTAGGTTGTTGAATTGCGGTGATGTAAACATAAGTAAGAGGAGCAAATATTGTCAATATGCATAGACCTGGCTGTGGTGTTCCCTCTATGTTGACATCCCTCCGTACTCTCTTACCTTGAGTTGGATAGACTTATACAAATTGTCCAAGAATGAAAGATAGAAATGGGATTTGTATACAACGGCTGTGAAGACTGAATAAAGTGTGCTTTCATCCGTAGATAATATATGAAGCTTTTCACAGTCCCTTCACATACTCCACTGTCGATTGGGAAAGGACTGTTAGGTACACCATACCCAGTCAAGCCATTGCAGAAGTAACACTATCAGTAGGTAACCCTTGTATAAACGGTTCGTGTGAAGGTTAGTGGTCGCCTAGATGATCCCTACAGTCTGTAGCCAAGCAGTATGTGTTGATCAGAAGTTATCTAAAACGACCGCAATTATCAAGGGCATAATCCTAGCATGGCGGTGGATAATGCCGTACTTTCGGAATATTTGATTGCGACGTCTCACTCCAATGTTTTGTTAAATGCCCGATAGTATCAGACTCCAGATCTTTTCTTACTACGTAGACTGGGTATATGTCTTAGATCTCGTATGGGTGCTTTCTACACCATGCGCCAACCAATAATGCATGTCTCAGGAAACCATCTAAGCTTAGCTTGATGAGTCACGTCGCCGAGAACTCTGAATGGGGGTGGATATAGTTCAACAAGGGTCACAGCAGATGCCCCCAAGTTGATCATGAATTTTGGGCAATGGTCATTCTTTTATACAGCATCCAAACAGTCTCAAGAAAGATCATTCATTGAAGCTGTTAATATCTGACCCTGCCCGCTCTGAGGTCGCATCTGTTAATTGTCTTTCTAGGTAGATAGGTAAGGAAAAAAAAAACTAAAAAAAAAAAAACTCGTTTATATAATATACAATGTTTAATTCAATTTTATCTCTGATTGTTCAAGGCAATCCGATGGGCTGGATAAGACGGGAGAGTATTGCCCGCTCGTTGAAGGTCCTTCCATAAACGGTTCGCCGGGCCCACCTTCCAGGTGTCCACTGAATTTGGCGATCTCCGCACGGGCCAAACGTCCCGGGAACGGCATTCCCAACCCGCTGGGTGGACTTTTTGACTCTCCGTATTACACCACGCTCGGGATAAAATTCTTTCGTTAATCGCCAACTACGATGCGAAAACATACTTTCAACTGAAATTTCCAAGGCAGCTGTGTATAGGACATCATACTGCCTGGAATCGAAATTAATAGCCCAAGGCATCAATTCTACTACCTATCTCCGGACACAACCTCGCCAGATCCTTCTCATCAAATCTGTCGTTCAAGATGGTTGCTGATCGTGCTGGACCTTGTTAGTCTCCGCCAACCACATGAATGGTTTGTGGTGTTGATTGGCGGGTTCGAAAAGACCCTGCATTGTCACCTCTAGTGGCTGACGAGCGGTGACTGAACGATGCCGGCCTCATTCTGCTTAACGCAAGCGACACAAAAGAGGAGGCTTGTCAAAGGATCTTGCCCGAGAGCCCCGGTGCCGAGTGATATGGAGTATCCTGTACTAGGAAGTACACTTGATAGCCGGATCCCGTTGATACCACACTATGGCATTCACGTTCTGCACATCATACCTTGCATTAGAAACGAACTATACTCTTTATGGATCGTTGATGCCTCGCCGTGAAGAGTCATGGGCAGCCTGATATCAAAGGAACTTTTTCAAATCTGCTAGGTTCCCAACGATGGACCTTTGTAAGTTATCTCTTGCAATCAGATCCTTGCCCCTCTACCAACCCCCCAGACTATTTTCTCTCAACCCTGTTCGAGCGGTTCCTCGAAGCACTAAGACTAAACTCGATCCAAAAACCGCACTTCTTGATTATCTAACCGAACCTTTCTGACGTCTTGTTCCGTTGACTCAACCCACTTACCACGGATTTGAAGGGTCCCCGTCTTTTTTTACAAATCCTTGAAGCGGCATCAGCCAGCTTACATGCGTAAGGTGTGACTGATATGAATCTTTTTTAAAACCTGTGCTGGATCCTTGTCTACCTTTCCCTTCTTTTCCCTCGTCATTTCGGAGCACGTTAAATGTATAGACTGTTTCTGGCCTGGCCCTTTTAAGATTTTACACCTCGACTGAGTATAACCACCACAACAACGATAACAGAGGGTGACGACAAAGGCTATATTCTGGCGTTTTTCGCCGTTGTTTCCCACGACCCTTCTTCAGCAAATCTGCTCAGAAAGCCTCAATCATGGGTGTGCCCAATATCGATGTGATTTTGACTGGCACAGGCCTTGTTGTTGTAGCATTGGCCACTACGCCTGCTCTAGCCACAGCTGTCACCCAACTACGGAAGCGCACTGCAAGGGACAACTTCTATGAGGATGCTGATGGCAAGAGTACGCCTGAAAGCTTGGCCGCCTTTTCAAACCGTCTTCCCAAAGTTTTCATCCTTGCCTTGTCCGCCGTCGGGTTTGGAACATCGATTGCAATTTCAGTCCTTCAATCGCTTTCGCAGTCAGATTCGCTTTTGCTAAAGAATTGGCTCATTGCTGGGGCATGGGTGAGTACTTAAAATGGAATGGCAATGCGCAATGGTCACTGACGTTCTTCTCTAAATAGGCTCTTATTCTTCTACATGCCATCTCCTTGAGTGCCCATCATAGGCCTGTAAAGGTCCACGATCTTGGCCTGTGGCTTTTTGGGTCTTCTCTTATTGTTGCCACCATTACTGTGCCCCAATTGATTAAGGAGGCTCATTTTTTTACTCGAGACAACACAGTTGCTCTTGTTCTTCGTGCCGTGAATGTTGGTGCAGTCGTCTTTCTCTGCCTCTTCAGTGTGCTACTTCCACGCCGACCTGATGTCTTCTTCAAAGGCCAAAAAGTCGATGAGCAATGGAGTGTTTCTGCTTTCAGCCGCTACACGTGGTCCTGGATAGACCCCCTCCTTTCTTTTGCGGTCAAAAAGAATGATCTGGATGCCAGCGATGTTCCCCATGTAGACCGGACGCTGAGAGCTGCTGATTTGAAAGAGGACTGGCTCGCATCTAAACCTCAAGGCAGTCTCTTCCGCTCCCTGTTTTGGGCATACAAAGGTTCCTTTATGGTACAGTTCTCCCTTACTGTATTCCGAAACATCCTGGTCTTGTTACCTTTCTGGACCATGCTACGTGTGATCAACATTCTCGAACAGCGCGATGTAGGACTGTCCGGAGCATCCAACTTGGAGCTCTGGATTCTGATTTTTGCGATGGCTGGCTTTAATCTCTTAGATGCTGTAAGTACTTCATATAAACTTTTTTGCCGTATACTGATGTGTCAAAGTGGGTTGAAGGATGGGTTTTCTGGTACTCGTTTGCGAGCATTGCTCTTCCTATCCGGTCGCAATTGTCAACCCTGATCTTCGAAAAGTCGCTTCGACGCAAGAACGTCAAGTCTGCGGATAAGTCGAAAGAGTCAGATGAACCACAGGACCAAGCAGAAGACAAGAAAAATGAAGAAGATGCCGATGACGGCTCAAGTGTGTTGAAGTCTCGACAGGCAATCGTCAACCTTGTTGGTGTCGATGCGTTGCGAATCTCGAACTTCACCGGTTTCCAGTTCCTAATTATCAACAGCGTCTTCAAACTGCTATTTTTCTCATTCTTTTTGGTCCGCTTGATTGGGTGGATTCCTTTCACAGCTGGTCTGGTAGCCTGGGGTCTTACTCTTCCCGCCAACACCTACTTCTCCCGAGAATTGCTATCCAGATCGGACAAGTTGATGAAGCTCCGCGATGAGAAGTTAGCTGTGGTCAACGAAGCTCTTCTTGGAATGAGGCAGATCAAGTTCGCTGCCCTAGAGAGTCGCTGGGAAAAGCGCATCTTGGCTATGCGAGAGAGGGAACTGAAGACCTTATGGGGACTTTTTGTTGTCGATACCGGTCTCTTCGGATGCTGGGTCGTCAGCCCCATTTTGCTTGCTGCGACATCCCTTGCTGTCTATGCTGTTATGAACGGTCAACTTTTGCCCTCTGTTGCCTTCGTTAGCATTGGAATTTTCAAGGCTTTGGAAGTCTCGCTCGGTGTGCTACCAGAACTCATTACGATGGGAGTTGACACGTTTGTCTCCTTGAAGCGAATCCAAACGTATCTCAATGGTCCCGAGATGAAGAACACGCTTTCCGAAGGCACAGATGTGGCCTTCGAAGACGCATCTATTGCCTGGCCCGAAGATGACGAAACACCCGACGAGGATAGGTTCATCCTGAGGAGTCTCAATATAAGATTCCCCGCTGGCGAACTTTCAGTGATTTCTGGAAAGACCGGCACAGGAAAGAGTTTACTTCTTTCTGCCATTCTTGGTGAAACTGATGTATTGGAGGGTTCTGTTTATGTGCCTAACACCATCGCCCCGGAAGAGCGTCGCGATGCCCAAGCAAACCTGGGCGACTGGATTATTCCCGGATCTATTGCTTATGTTGGCCAAACTCCTTGGCTCGAGAGCGCATCTCTGCGTGATAACATCTTATTTGGACTCCCTTTTGTCGAGGAACGCTACAACCAGGTCGTTGATGTGTGCGCTCTTAAGAAGGATCTGCAGATTTTGACAGATGGCGACAAGACGGAGCTCGGTGCAAATGGCATCAACCTGTCTGGCGGTCAGAAATGGCGCGTCACTTTGGCTCGGGCCATTTACTCACGAGCCGATATCTTGGTAATGGACGACGTCTTTAGTGCTGTCGATGCACATGTCGGCCGCCACATCTTTGAGAAGTGTGTCACGGGCGATATCTGCAAGGGACGTACTCGAATCCTCGTCACTCATCACGTTGCTTTAGTGCAGTCGAAAGCCAAGTATATAGTGGAGCTTGGTGAAGGTGTTGCTCTGCATGCTGGTTTGATTTCTGACTTTATCAAGGACGGGACCCTGGAGGAGATTCGCCAGCACGAAGAGACTGCGCAGCAAGCTTCTGAAGACGAGACTACGGATTCCTCAACGGCTGTCAATTCCGAGGAAGCTTCTATCACAGACCCAGCTGAGAATAATGAGAATAATGCGCTGCAGAAGGTTCCCTCTAAGAACGCCAAGCAGTTCATCCAGGAAGAAGTTCGGGAAAGGGGTGTCGTTAAGAAGCATGTCTATCTGACCTATCTGCAAGATAGTGGCGGTGTTGTCCTTTGGAGTATTTGTGCACTTGTTTTTCTTGGATATGAAGTTGGCATCCTTGGTGAGCATTACAAATCTATGGTCAAGTTTACTGCTAACATTGATATCAGGTCGAGCATGGTGGCTTCGAATTTGGACCGGTGATGTGGACGAAAGTATTTCAGTTGGCAGCATCCAGCAACAACATGGCCACGCCTCAGTGTTCTCACTTCAGCATTTCCCGTACACTTCTGCGCCTGAGTTCAGGGCTAGTGGGACTCACTACGATTTGAAGTACTACTTATGGATCTACATTGCCATATCCAGTGCCACCGCAATTGTTGGCACGTTCAGGTTCTTCTGGGCTTATTTCCTTGCTATCAAAGCGAGCCGGTCACTCTTTGAAAAGATGCTGTTTACCGTTCTACATACTCCTCTCAGATGGCTCGACACTGTTCCCGTCGGCAGAATTCTGAATCGATTCTCGTCCGACTTCAACATCATCGATAACCGTATCACTATGGACTGGACTCAGTTCATCTCCAACTTGCTATCCCTAGTCGGTGTCTGCGTGGCCGCGTTCTTCGCCTCCGGCATCGTGATCCCCTTGGCTATAGTTCTACTGGGGCTCGGTATTCTACTGGGTAATAGGTATCTCTATGGCGCGCGACCACTAAAACGACTCGAGAGTAACTGCAAGTCTCCAGTCTTCGAGCTCTTCAACGCAGCCCTTGCGGGTGTGTCGACAATCCGAGGCTACAAGAAGACGCAGGTCTATATTGACAGGATGTATGAGAAGCTTGACTCGTGGAGTATCATTACCTCTTACATGTGGCTTGTGAATCGCTGGATGGGTCTACGTATGGGGCTTATTGGTACACTATTCTCGACTATTGTCGGAATAATTGTTATTGTAAGCCCCAGTATGGACGCTGCTTTGGCTGGTTTCACCTTGTCTTTTGCCATGGATTTTGCCGAGAGTATCCTCTGGACCATTCGAAACTATGCTGGTATGGAACTGAATATGAACTCAACCGAGCGAGTTGTCGAATACACCGAGCTTGAGACCGAGTCGCTTGAGGGAGAGAAGCCTTCTGCCGCGTGGCCTACTTCCGGAACTATGGAGATCAAGGATCTCGAGGTTTCATACGCCCCTGACCTTCCACCAGTACTCAGGGGGATCTCCTTTGACGTCAAGAATAACGAAAGAGTCGGTGTTGTGGGGCGTACAGGTGCTGGAAAGTCATCTCTGACTCTCGCCTTGTTCCGATTTTTGGAGGCCCGTTCTGGTAGCGTCACCATCGACGGCCTAGACATTTCCAAGATTGACCTGCATAGCTTGCGATCTCGCCTAGCTATCATTCCTCAGGTATGTGTATTCGCTTTTAGTTTTACAAAATCAAGACTAACATCTTCTCAGGATCCTGTGCTTTTCTCGGGAACAATCCGATCCAACCTTGACCCATTTGAGGACAATACAGATGATGAGCTTCGCGAGTCACTGGGCCGTGTTCATCTTGTCGACTCACAGCCAGTGACACCTACTAATGAGCCCGCCTCTGCGGCAACCTCGACACTTGCTGCCAAGAATACGAACATATTCCGAGATCTATCAAGCCCAATCTCTGAGTCTGGCGGCAACCTGTCTCAGGGTCAACGACAACTGCTCTGTCTGGCTCGTGCCATTGTGGCACGTCCTAAGATTATGGTACTTGACGAGGCCACTTCTGCCGTCGACATGGCTACCGATGCCCTTATTCAGCGCAGCATTCGAGAGGAGTTTACCGACAGCACACTCATCGTCATTGCGCATCGCCTGAGCACCATTGCTGATTTTGATCGCATCCTCGTCCTTTCAGACGGTCAGGTTGCAGAGTTTGGAACTCCCAAGGAGCTTTGGCAACAAGAGGGTGTGTTTCGTGACATGTGTGAGAGCAGTGGAGAGAAGGAAAAGTTGAAACAGACGATATTTGGCTAAATGATGAAGAAGGTTTAGGACCTCAATCCTAATAAAAGTACTGAATTTAGTATAGCCTTAGTATGCCTTTAGATTGGTTATCTTTTGCACCTTGGTTTAAGATCAAGTGTTTTCCTGTTCCCTGAGGCAAGGGTATCAGTATAGAAACCACACGATATGCGGATTGTGAATTTTGAGAGAGTGCGCTTGAATTTTGACTCGAGTCGTTAATGGCAAGGAAGATTCTACACCAAGAAACATTTTCTCTTCAGAGTATATAGCTGACCGTCACAAGTTTACCTCAGAACATTTGTCACAGAATGACATAGGAACCAACAACAGAATGTGCAAGCATATGCCAAAGTCTAACACAAAGTACTGTGAAATGTAATTCTAGTACTGATCCTCGCGAAACAAGCAGCTGATATTTGTTGAAGCCCTAGATCTTGGTGACACCGAACTCATGCCCTGGGTCAAACATTCCTGTTTCTGAGTAGTAGATCTCCCATAAATTAATGAGGCGGTCCATGATATCAGGGTTATTGTCAGCGAGATAGTGCAACTCGCCTGGATCGTTCTTCAGGTTGTATAGCTCCCATTTGTCCTTTCCCCTTGGTGCGGTCATATATAAAGCCTTCCAGTGACCCTCCCTGATGGCCCGAAGGCCGAACAGCTCCCAACCAGTTATCTCCTTCTCCTCATCGCGAAAAGCGGGAGACTGATCTTCAAGATGAGACACCCATGAGGAGCCCCTAACGGGGAACACTTCTCTGTCTCGGAATTTGCTTCCTGGTAAGGGGATACCCGCCAAGTCAAGGACTGTTGGTAGAATATCCATGACTGTACAGAATGAGTCGGTATGCGATCCGCCAGCCTTCGAGAAAGGAGGATATCGAACAAGGCATGGGCATCTGATACCGCCTTCGGTGATCCAAGTCTTGAACCCCCTGGAGGGCGCCATTGACGCGCATGCCCACTCAGGACCATACCAGATATAAGAGTCTGCCATCCCCATATTATCAATCGAGTTGTTATAGTATTTGTTGATGATTCTTGGGACAGTGCCAACACTGCCCATCATGGGAACAGCTTCGAGCATAGCCCCTTCGGCTCCGTTGTCCGACATGAAGAGGACAAAGGTATTGTCTAATTCGTCAACAAAGTCGAGATAGTCCACCACGTGGCCGACATCGACGTCTATGAGATCTATCATAGCGGCATAGACTTCCATTTTCCTCGCCGACTCAGCCTTCTCCGTGGGCGACATCTTGTCCCACAGTTCGACTGTCATGGGTGCTGGTTCCGTGTCTTCAGAGATGAGTCCCAGTTTAACGAGGTTCGCTAACCTTCGTTTGCGCAAGGCTGCTGGCCCATCGTCGTAGATACCCTTATATTTCTCGATTGTCTGGCGCGGCGCCTGTAGAGGCCAATGGGGTGCGGTGAAAGGTAGATACGCAAAGAATGGCTGTTCAGTGTCTTTGCGATCTTTTAGGTAGCCGATTAACTTTTCAGAAAAGGTAGTTGTCGAGTAAAAGTCGTCGGGGATATCTTCTGGATTTTTTCGATCTAAGAATCTGTCGTCTTGCATCCAGAACTTGCTGGCGTTCATAGGTGTGAAGAACCCGTGCGCTGAGTCGTCGAGTTGTGGTTCATAGTTGTAGTGATTACAGCACCCTGATAAGAAGACATAGCTATTGTCGAAACCTCTCGCGTGAGGTGAGGTCTCGTTCGTCGTTCCGAGGTGCCTGGCGACAACATTTAGTCATGGCTTGAGGCTGTGAAGTTGCTCCCAACCTACCATTTTCCAGACATAATTGTATGATAACCAGCATCTTGAAGAATCTCACTAAGCGCAGCAACGCGAAAGTTGAGGTATCCCTCATAGCCAGGCCTGTTTTTATACTTATCCATGAACCTCGCCATGTGCTCTGTCATCTGGCCCAGGCCCGCAATGTGGTTGTCCGTTCCGGAGAACAACATGCTCCTAGTTGGAGAGCATGCTGAAGCCGTATGGAAATTGGTCAGTCGCACACCAGTCTGAGAGAGGCGGTCGAGATTTGGAGTCTTTATCTCGGAGCCAAAGCATCCGAGGTCACTGTAGCCCAGGTCATCGGCGACGATGACGAGAAAGTTGGGTTGCTTGCGGGTTGGAGTGGAACCCATATTGAGCTCCAAGAATAGGGTATAGATTATGAAGTTGATAAGACAGCCCTAGTAGAGCAACAGAGAGGATTTGTGGGTAATTATTTACATGTCGTTTCTCAATCCGGGGATATCTACTTTATGAACTGTTTATGGAGAGCTCATTGGAGTGTGGAGTTGACAGGATCTAGCTATACACACTTGATAATGGAGCGTGCTTGAGGTCCACTTAAGTCCGTCTATCCGCGTCTTCTCCATCAATGTATCCCAATACGAGGATGTATCTACTTTTGGAAGTACTTAAACCGAAATATTCTACAACTACCATAGGCCGGACATACAGTATCAGCCACTGGCCCAAATGAGAGGGATCCCAGAGGCCCTCAATACGCGGTACTGGACTAACCGGCCCCACTCCGAACGTCTTCCGTCTCCGTCTTTACCCGTCATCTCCGTCCCGGCATACACGGACCCGCCTTTCCGCGTCGCCAAAACAACCTATCGAACTCCCCGAAATGCGGGGAACCCCTAGCACGCTATTGACTTTACCAGAGATGGGCGACTATCGAGTTCTGGGTTCAGTTAACCGAAGCTGAGACCACAGCCATACCTTTGGAAGACACTTACACTCGTCAATGATGCCCGTCCAATGTCAAAGATACTATTCAAAACCATGTTCCATCGCGCCCTAAATCATCTCGCGTGATCAAGTCCAGTTCTGACGACAAGAAGCTTCAGTTTATGGCCATAATCGGCAACCATGTATAAATAAGAGCATGTATAGTCTTCGGAAACCAAGAGTTGCGTCCAGGCCAGCAACTTGATGATCCGAGACTCTGAGCAACAAGCAAATATGGCCCCTCCTAAACGCACTCGCGGGCTCCTTGCCAGCTTCAACGGCCGCCTCATCTATGCTTGTGGCATGATTGCCTTGTCGCAGCTCAACTTCGGCATGGACCAGTCTGCCTTCAGCAACACTCAAGCAATGCCTTTCTTCAAGAGACAGTTCGGAACCTTTGATGAAGCCACTGGTACATACGTTCTCGAGACGGTCTTCCTATCCCTCTTGAACAGTATTCAGTTTATTGGCTTTGTGTTTGGTCTCGTTCTTGGTAACCTCTTCAGTCGTCGCTTTGGCCGCCGGCTGGCAATGTTTCTCATGAGTTTCTGGGCTTTGATATCCGGAGTCATCTTGGTTACGTCCAAGACCCCAACTCAAGCAATCACTGGTCGTACTATTACATATGTCTACATCGGAATGGAGCTCGCCTTAGTCCCTGTTTTACAGTCAGAGCTTGTTCCTGCAGAGGCTCGCGGCTTTGTCGTTGGTACTTATCAGTCTGGTCTCTTGGTTCGTCTGAGACCCCTTTTCCTTCATGGTGCTTTATGTCGCTAATGGCTGGTCTAGTTTGGTAGCCTTATCATGTAGCCTTATCATGTCTATTATCTGCCGAGGTACCAGCGACATCAAGGGGCATGCTTCGTGGAGGATCCCCTATGACCTTTTCTTCGTGATTCCTTCTATCCTCGCAGTAGCTGTGTGGTGGATCCCTGAGGTATGAGAACAACCATGATGGCTACCGAATTTCTCTAACTCTTCCAGTCTCCCCGTTGGCTATTGACCCGAGATCGCCAGGAGGATGCTCTCAAGTCCCTCCGACTACTTCGACAAGGGACATACACCGACGACGAGATCGAGCACGAATTTCGAGAGATGCAGAATGCCCTCCACAACACTGTTAAAAAGGGCATTTTTATGGACATGTGGCGAGGGAGTAAACTAACGCCAACTACCAATATCAGGGATATGACATTTACTGACGACCTCAGCGAATCTCAAACGAACATTAATCACAATCGGCGTCAACATCTTTCTTCAACTCACTGGTCAGAACTTTGCTTCCAAATATGGCACAATTTTTATCCAAAGTCTGCATTCCGTGAACCCTTTTGTTATGTCATGCATCAACTCTGCGCTTAACATTGTTGCCGTCTTCTTGACACAGTTCTTGTCTGATAAGACAGGACGAGTGTTAGTATTGCCTGAGTACTCACATGTAACAACACCAGCTGACGTGATTCGGCAGTCCCTTGATGATAGCCGGAGCAGTCCTTCAGACAGCCAGTCTTATGACCATGGGTGGGCTCGGAACTATCAAGAATCCCTCGCAGAGCATTCGGTCCGCCATCGTTGCGACCGTCACCCTGTTCGGCATCGGATTTGCCCTAGGATGGGCACCTCTCTCACACGTTGTAGCCGCAGAGATCCCTACGACCGGTCTACGCGATCTCACATATGCTGTGGGTGCGGTCTTCAACATTGTCATTCAATGGGCTGTTGCTTTCAGTATTCCCTACCTCATTGACCAATCGCATGCTGGCCTTGGGTCTAAAGTCGGCTTCATATTCGGAGTGACTTCGTTCCTGGCGACATTATTCTCGTGGTTCTGTATCCCTGAGTGTGGAGGTAAGACATTGGAAGAAATTGATGAGCTGTTCGCTCAAGGAGTTCCTATTCGCAAGTTTCGCACATTCAAAGTTTCATTGGACGCAGAAGCTTCGGATGGTGGTGATGATCTCACAAAACCCGGCAAGGGCAATGTGTCACAGACAACACATACTCTTTAGGCGTTGACGAAGGCTAGATAAAGTCACAGATATTCTTAACAACGGGCACAGTCAGGAGGAGTATGGCTGGTGGATGCATCCAGAGCAAGTTTATACGAGAGCCAGATTAACAAGTTAACTCAAATCAATAATGTTTATTTTCTTGATTATAAACAGCACGGGGGGAAACCACTTACTCCATAGCATGAAGCAGTCATCCTCGGTTTTGAACCAATCTTATGCCCCGTGAAAAGGCTAACTACCTGCCTTGGTGAACATAGAATGGAATACTTCTGGCGTCTTACGGGTGCCTGAGATAAGGGCATCTGGCTACTACGGTGGCTGGTTGGCCTATGCAGATGCCGATATTACACTCATCAAGCAAGCCGCTGCTGGGTTCGAGATGCCGCCACGCTGCCTATTCAGGGAGGTGTTGGTGAGCTTATTGACCAATGTTTTATGTCTCAAACTTAATCCTATACATAAATAGACGATCCTATCACACGGCTGAAGACAAAGATAACATTAACGGCGTGGACGGGTAGCGAAATTATAGGTCCATTCCCTAATCCCAACAGCCATGGCTACCAAGAATTCAGTCAGATCGTACAACAATAATCTGGAACACAAAGTGTTAATAGAACGGATATCCATGCCATCCTTCTGTAGCCGGAATCTTAAGAGCTGAAAAGAGCCCATATGGTCTCCATAGTGATTGAGATCAGGCCATTGGGAGCGGTGCAGATGATCAAAAAGAGCAATGTGATTGGCTAGTTGAGCCTGGATGTCTTGTTCCCCGTGAGACTTTCCCCCACTCGCTAACTAGCACCTTGAGTAGGGTCATTGTGATAACTCACTAATCAGCTCCTAACAAGTCGTTTGTTTACATTACATGGGTACATATTTTAAGAATATGTATACCTTTACGAGAGGCAGCAGCGTCAAATGGGATATAAAGCCATATACTAATTCAACAAGTAGGTAAAAGGAAACCAACCGGGATTGAGCCTTTGTTATACATGAGCCTCCTGCCAACAGTGGCGGCTGGTTTCCGGATGTTTCCACCTACATTGCTATGTAGGTAGTGTGTATCCATCTAATGCCAACGTGAACTTTGATACATGCCAAGTAACAGACCCAAGGAGGCATTTAACTTTTGTTTCTGGTCCTTTTGATGACCAGTCGTTTTGGGTGTTCTGAACTCATCCCTTTTCAGGGCTGATGAGCTTTGGCCCCCATTTCGTTTGGTGCTACTTGGCCCGTCTCAGTTGTCATCAACACCTGATAGACCGTCCATAGAACCCCAGTAAAGTCCCTGGCACACGATGCAGCCGCTCTGACAACCACTTTAACTACTACGTTGACGACAGGCCTAAAGAATACTCGGTAATAGGCACCATGATACTCGGCAGAGTCGACTAATTCCTTCCATTGGTTTAGCGCTTGGCTTTGGCGCAATTGTCTTGGACCTCCACCACTGATAACCCACTACTACAGCACAGCTTAAAACAAGATCTTGCCCTGACAGAGGTGCGTTGTCCCCTCTTGACATGCATCAATCCATGAATTGGATGCTGTTCCTCATTGGATCCATATGATCCATTTGATTCATCCCCCATGTGTGTGATCGCCCGCGCGTCCGCCGCAACTCATATAACCTCTACTAGGTAAAACTATCCAATGCGTCCGTCCACCTACAGCGCCTTGCATATTTTAGTTAGTCGACTGAGGTTGGTGACACGCCTGAAGGTACGAAAACGCCCTGTGCCTCGTGCCTTGTTCCTCGTGGTCGTGAGTGTAAGAAAGTGACAGTCGCGGTGACATTGGCAGTGACAGTGACAGCAAAGTGATGCGAGCCCGGTTTCTGTTTCTTGGACGTATCGCCGGAATAAACCTCAATCGTGCACACCGTTTGGCTCCTCTTTTCCAACCATTCACTGCCCCTTCGTTTCCCCCTTCTTCCCGTCCCTTTTTATTTCTCAGATCCAATCAATCAGCAACGCTAAACTTCGACTCCTGATCTCTGTTGCTCTCTGTTGCTCTCTGTAGCTCCTAGTTATCTACGGTGCAGCTTGCCTTGCCGTCTAATCAAAGGCTTTCAAAGGTCCCACACCAGCTCCAGCCTGGAGCTCTAGACTAAGGTACTCTCCACCATCAAACTCACCCGTTGTTACTCTACTTTTGGCACTACCGTACCAATTCCCATCACTGCCGATAACCTCGAACAATTATCCAGAGTTCACCCTCGCCTTATTTTCTTCTTTGCGTATCCACTCTAGGTTCGCGTCGTCTCATCATCTTCGACCGTTGATCTCGTTCGTGTTCGAGCGTGGGAGCCACAGAGCTCTTCAGTCTCTTCTCCCACAGCCTCAAAAGGGCGTCTCCCTACCTCACCTATGCAGCTTCTACCCCCGTTTGATCACCTAAACATATCAACACGATGAAAGCTGCTCCTCTAATCATCAATTGGCATGACCAGAATGCCCCCGTTTACTCCGCCCACTTCGAACCGTCTGGAAAGGGACGTTTAGCCACGGCTGGTGGTGATAATCATATCAGAATATGGAGGGTTCTGGTTGATGGGGAGGACCGCAAGGTCGAGTACCTTTCAACCCTTTCAAAGCACAACCAAGCTGTTAATGTTGTTCGTTGGGCTCCCAAGGGTAAGGCTCTCCTATCCGCATCCAGAATTTACTCTGCTCACAACTTCTTTTTCAGGCGAGCTTCTAGCCTCTGCGGGCGACGATGGCAACGTGATCCTCTGGGTACCAAGCGAAACACCCCAAACAGTCTTCGGATCCGATGCTCCGGAAGATAAAGAGTCTTGGAGGGCAAAGCATATGTGTCGGTCTAGTGGCGCGGAGATCTATGACTTAGCCTGGTCTCCTGACGGAGTGTACTTCATCATCGGCAGCATGGATAACATAGCACGAATCTACAACGCTCAGACAGGTCAGCAGACGACTATCAGCGATCCGATAACCGTCAGCTTCTAACACAGGAAACAGGAACACTCGTGCGCCAGATCGCTGAGCACAGCCATTATGTGCAGGGCGTCACATGGGATCCCCTCAACGAGTACATCGCGACGCAGTCCTCCGATCGATCAGTTCATATTTACTCTCTAAAGACCAAGGATGGGCAATACACCCTCAGCCAAGACGACAAGACTCCTCGACTTGCCAGCCATATCAAGGCCGATCTTCCTCCTCGACGAATCTCCTCGAGCAGTCCTGCTCCTCCCGACTTTGGCCATCGCTCTTCGCTTGCTGTCCTCGATTCTGCGCCTTCTATCGGATCCCCTGTGCCCTCTGCACCCGGCACTCCTACTTCTTTCGCGCTTCCCATGAACCCCCCCAGCGTCGTTAGCCATAGCCGGCGATCTTCGTTCTCCTCTCGTCGATCCGTATCGCCAGCGCCATCTATGCCTTTGCCAGCCGTTATGCCTATGGAACCGTCTCCGAAACCATCGTCAACGTTGAGCAGCGGGTTGGGAATGAAGAATGCGAACCTCTATGCCAATGAGACGCTTACTTCCTTTTTTCGGCGACTCACATTTACACCAGATGGCAGCTTGCTATTAACCCCATCGGGACAGTACCAAAACCAACACCAGGCTGAGAGAGACGCGAAACCTACTTATGAAGTGATTAACACAGTCTACATTTACACGCGTGGTGGTATCAACAAGCCCCCGATTGCCCATTTGCCGGGTCACAAGAAGCCCTCGGTCGTGGTAAAATGTTCTCCCATATTCTACACACTGCGACAGTCTCCTCCTGTCACGCGCAATATAACCATTGACACATCATCTTCAGAGGAGCCTATTCCATCCCTTCCAGAACCTCTGTCGAAGCCATCCCCAGCTCCTTCTGTCATGGATCCACCTCCTCCACCCTCAACCACATCAGACGCAAAGACATCGGGTTCAGATACGCCTTCGGCTACACCAGGCCCAAAGCCTGCCTTTTCCCTGCCTTATCGCATGGTCTATGCAGTGGCTACACAAGACTCGGTCCTACTTTACGATACTCAGCAAAAGACCCCTATCTGTGTTGTCAGCAATCTTCATTGCGCTACCTTTACTGACCTTGCATGGTATGCTGGAGTTCCTATCACCTATCAACTGTGTAGATTGACTAACAAAACTACTAGGTCAAGCGATGGTCTGACTTTAATGATCTCGTCTTCTGATGGCTTCTGCTCAACACTATCCTTTACAGCTGGAGAACTGGGTGAAGTCTTCAAGGGTGAAGTCGGTCCGCCCAAGTCGCAAACAGGGACCTCGTCTAATCAAAGCACTCCCATGCCTACCCCAACGACCGCGTTTGCTCCACCTTCACCCTTTCCTAACGGCTCGCATCACCACCATCGCAACTCGGCGAGCTCTTTTACTGCCCCTTCGCCCCCCCAGTCAGCTTCAATTCTTTCTCAACGTCCCTCGTCTCCTGCGAGATCGAATTCGACGTCTTCAATTGCGACTATCACTACACAGGCCAGCACTGTGCCCGCAGCCGGTGTAGTCACCAATCCACCTCTGATTTCTGGCAATGTCCCAGGCATTGCAGCAGCAAATTCTGGCAAGGTGACTGGTGTTCCGCTCACAACACCTCCTGAGACTCCTCGAAGTACCACAGGCAGTGTTGCGGGCACTAAGCGCGACGCCAGTGAAGGCGAAAAGGAAGACAGCAAAGAGCCCAAGAAGAGGCGAATTGCTCCCACACTGGTGGAGCCCAAAAGTTAGGCTTCAAGACGTGCTGAAAGGGGGTGTAGTACTACTATTTCAAAAGTATGGTTTTTCTTTGTTTCTGCAGTGACGGGGTTGGGTGTGATTCGGTCTTCACAGATATGTGGATCCGCGATTTAGCAAGCATGGGATGGCGTTTGATGAGTCTGGTTGAGACGGATTGATTTACATGGGATTATGGCGAGGCAGTTGTTGTCCTGGCCGGTCTACGGGATATGATCTCCGCCAGGTATCAAGGTAGACGAGCTATACAGCCATGCACTGGGATGGGAAAATGGGAATATGGCACAAGCCTAGGTATTATGTAGTCTACAATAAATTTTGATAGTCTGTTCAGACACTGCGCATGTCTTTTTTATCCCTGGGGGGGTGTCATTTCAGCACTGGTTTCCAACCTTGACGCTGAATAAATTTATCCACGCCCTCGTCTCGGAGAATATCAGCTCCTAGCCGTCCTGTTAATACACTACGCTCATGATCTGGCCCCCGGACGTAGAATGGGTATGACAATCGTCCATTGTCGCTCTGTTTGTTTTTAGTATCCGTACCGTCTTCGAGTTTCCAAACTGAACGGTTCTTGGTTCTTTCTTCCACAAACCCACAAGCCGGGCGATCAAGTGAAAGATACCATCGTCGTTGATGTACACTACCGATGGTGTTGGAAGCCCCTGGATATGCATTTGTTCTGCGGACCTCTTCATCTTCAAGCTCACGTATCTCACGTTCCATGGCGGAAAGGTCGTTTGCGTTGGTTCCCGCATCAGTGTTTGAAGGGACATCCTCACTTGCATCACCCTCACTGTCCTCACCACTCGTCTCAGGTTGCGTCTCCGTCTGGGCATGACGACGTCGTCGTTTCCGAGGTGTTTTTCCGCTCCTTACTCTACCGGCCACATCTTCTGACCTTGTTAAACGAAGGTTCAGGACATATGGATCTGGTAAGCGCGATCCGTGCAGTCGAATACGGATCTTGCGGTTCTGAAAAGCGGCGTGCAGAAGAGCTTGCTGTGTTGGCGCGGACGATGGACCTGGTGAGGACGCTGGAGAGGACGGATCAGTCGTTGGGGCATGCTTGCTTTGACGGGAGAGGATGCTATATGTTCCCGTGTCCCAAATGAGAAGTGATCCGTTTGAGGTTGAGGCAGTTTCTATGAGATGATTCTATGTAATATTAGTTCTTTTCTTCTGTAGAGGGAAAGACTCCGTACCCATAGACAGTGAATTCGCGTCTCTGTCGCGTTTCGATTCAACCGTATACTCTGAGGGTCGCCCGGGAGTCCATACATGATCGCCCAGCTGGCGCTACTGGTTTCATTGATCTGAAGGCGGAGGTCATAGTGCGTGCCAGCAATTGGGTGATCATGTTGATGAATGACGAAATGAGCACCTGCAGAGCTTCCAAAGTTTTCAGTATATAGTGAGCTATAGGATGATATCGATAGTGGCGATGGGCTTAATATATGTCTCGAGAGATGCGCTTTGAAATGCGAGAGATGGTCCTCTACAGTGGTTGGTGGTTGTGAGGGCGATGGTGAGTCGATAGTCCATTCGAGATTTCTTCTTTTGATGAATGGATTAGAGATGAAGCCAGGACTTAGTGGTCGCTTTTCAACCATGGTGTATGTTGTATTGTTTGTTGTTATAGTTGAGTTTCCGTTAAATCATGATTGGCCCTCGATAGCTCGTCTTTCTACTAAGTTCAACAATCTAGTTTGGGTAATTGTTTTCATTATGTTTCTGAACTCGGGTTGAAATCTAGAATAAGCTTCATGGATTTGCTGTTTATTTTCGTAGATGTACATATACATATATAATCCTCTCGGCATTCAATCTTCCATGAAGTAGCCTGAATGTGACGATACTCAATCTACTTGTGGTAGGATAACGGCATTCATGATAGGAGCAACTCGCTCTTCAAGGCTAGAAGCACTAGAATACCAAAAGGTATTACGAGGGATTAAGACAGTCAGTAAAGGTATATGAGTCCCATGTATATCTTTATACACTCATCATGGCTTGATTTGGTACCTAGTTAGTTTGTTCGTTCATTCTGTTCCTATTATATGCCCTAGGGTAAGCTGGCAGGATGGCGGCTGAGATTGACGTAAGGTTACCTAGGTAAACCACTAGTCCTTGGAAGCAAGTCGCCTGGAAAGCCAATTGTGTGTGGCGAAAGCGGAAAGCATCAGCGTCACATGGAAACTTACCTGTGGCCGGCTACAACGGCCAACGGAAAACGGTTCGATTATAGTGACATAGGCGATAAAAGGAGCATCAATTGATGACTCAACTAGCATTCACGAGCTATTGTATCTGAAGGCATAGAATACTCGTACTCATCAACGAAATGTCCAAGTATAGGTAGTTATCTAGTATCAGATCATCAAACATCATCAAAATCTCAAAAGGCAAGCGCCCCTCTTCACGAGTCGTATTGCCTGAAAAAGGTAAGAACGATGAGAGTCGGCGGGGCCTAGTCTGCCGAGGTCTGGCTCCTGGTTCGGTCCCATTCGCCCCCGGATTTTTCTTCCCTTTTAAACTTGAATGCGCCTGCTCTCACGTCTAAGGCAGGTAGCCTAGGTTAAGTGAGGCCCCACTAATTTCTATCTCTAATCAACTCCATCTTTCTCGACTTTTCATCTGCGACAATCTCGTCTCCCTCCTCCTTCTCATCACGTCCACGTCCACGCCCGTCACCATCGCAAATTTTGCGCGTCTTCAATTCTCGAGAGATAGCGACACTCTCAGTCTTATCAGATCTCGGTCTCGGCGGCTCTTTTCCCCGTATCCCGAGGCAACTCCGTTGTCCCCGCGCGCCGCGGTTACGCTAACTGGGGCTGCATATAATCACGGAGTCAGTCTCCGATTTTGCGTCCGGTACACTTTCCGAGGTCCACCACCAAACGTCACGAGGAGTCGCCAACGACCAAGTCAAGTCTGCTTTACTAGGAGGCTCAATAATTAGACCACTCGAATTCTGACACTGTGATACCGTTTGTCGGTACTCCATTGTCCGAACCCGGCTTCTGAACCCTTCCTCCTTGCGATAACAAGAAATATCATGGCCTCTCCACCCAAGCCCTGGGAGCAGCCTGGCGCGGCTGCGACTGCTGGTAAGTCGCATTCATCAATTCTTCTCTCTTACTATCTCCCTTTCCATGTCTTCTGCCAGTCATCTTCTCCTGACTCCCCGCATTAAAGCGCCTTCCTACTCACTATACTCTAGCAACATCGCCTATCTCGCCGTCAGTTGCGTCAGGAACTACAACATCGATCAACGATTCGTCCTCTGCCCCTCCGCTTCCTAATCGACCTTCTTCTCTCACATCAACGGTCAATCAGAACGCTGCCAATTATAGCAGGATGAATTCCTCACCGTATAGCTCAATGGGTGGCGCGTACTCGTCACCCTATTCTAGCCCCTACTCGCGGTTTGGCATGGGTGGTATGGGCGGCATGAGTGGCTACGGTAGCATGTACGGTGGAGGATACGGGGGCTACGGAGGAGGCATGTATGGAGGCATGGGCGGCGGTATGTACGGCGGTGGCATGGGAATGCCTGGCGACCAAAACAGCTTGACCAATACCTTCAACAACAGCACTCAGGCTACCTTCCAAATGCTTGAGGGTATTGTCACAGCCTTTGGAGGCTTCGCCCAGATGCTTGAGAGTACCTACATGGCTACTCACTCCAGCTTCTTTGGTAAGTTCTTTGGTGTGTGATGGTTCAGCCAGAGAGTCAACTAACAGTTCTTAGCCATGGTCTCTGTCGCTGAACAATTTGGTAACCTGAGGGATACTCTGGGCTCCGTGCTTGGCATCTTCACATTGATGCGCTGGATTCGCACATTGATTGCCAAGCTTACTGGTCGACCGCCGCCTGCCGATGCGACTGCCCTCACACCAGCTGCATTTGCACGCTTCGAAGGTCGGAGCGTTGGACCAGATGGTAACCCACTTCCTGCGAAGGCTAGCAAGAAGCCTTTGCTCTTCTTTGTCCTGGCCGCCTTTGGCATTCCTTATCTAATGTCAAAGATGATAAGGACGCTTGCTGCCTCACAAGAGCAGGAGCAGAAACGTCTCCAGGCCCAGGCCATGGAATCGCAGCAGCCGGTCGACCCTGCTAAGCTTGAGTTTTGCCGACTCACCTTCGACTTCCTCCCTCAGCCTAACACAGGCATGGAGCTCGAGGCGAGAAAGGGTGACCTTGTTGCCGTTCTAAGTAAAAACGATCCCTCTGGTAATCCCAGTGAGTGGTGGCAGTGCCGGTCCCGCGACGGCCGCCAAGGCTATCTCCCATCTACCTACCTCGAAGTCATTAAGCGCCCGGCACAAGAGCCCAAGAAGATCAAGGCTGCGCCTAGCGAGAGCAGCCGTACAAACTCTCTAACCAGCTCAATTGTCCGCCCCGAGGATGGAAAGAGCGAATATGCTTCTGCTGACGGCATGCAGAGGAGCCACTTCTACTCATAGAATGCTGTCAGCCACATTGAAAGCGTTGATAATCACATATAAAGACGACAGCTGTACGATTCTGTCTCGGATATTGCAAGGATGCATTGATGATTGGATTACAAAAGTCATCACGGAGTTGTTGGGTGGGTTTCACACACATATTGTATTAGTTCCTAGCGTTGGAATGGTTTCCTCATGTCTTGCGATACCTGGGGAAGCATAACTCCCACAAAGATACATCTATATATTTTCACTTGTTAAGTAATTGAATGAACTCGAATGGCGTTTCTTTGGTATGAGACTGTTCGGTGTCAATGCTTGTGCGTCGATTTTGGTCAAAGCATATGCAAATCGTAGAGGACTCAGCATAAATCCATGTACCGCGTAGGTAGATCTTCGAAACAATCATAGCAGCAAGATGGAGACAAGCCGGGGTTTCTCCGGAAGTGTTAAATCTCTGGACGATTGGGAAACCATTGTTAATTTTAACATTGACAGTACTGCTCAATAACACGGTTATCTCGTAACAGTTTGCGCCGACTCGAAATACATTGGCAGTTGTTCTCTGCACATTTATCTAATCGATACCAGATCAGACTTTTCCGTTATGGCACAAGTTCCAGGTTCACATCCCTGTTTTCCCCTGTAAATAGTACCTCCTTCTTGAACCCGTCATAAAGACATCAGTCATCCATGCTTTTGTGGCTATCTCCGCCTATATTCCTTGATAGCAAACATGTGCACCAAAAATCGACCTTTTTCGCCTCAAACAATTCTTCACAAGTCCCCTCTGCGCCGCTCGCCTGTTTAATGCTTTGTTGTTTAATCGTTGTTTAACCCTCAGCCTCGTACGCGTTGGACTTGTGCTTGGGCTGGAACTTGAACGTTGGGTGGACGGGGCCAAGGAACATCTCGCTGTGAATAGCCAGTTAGCATACGGAACCAAGAAAGCAAATCCGTTGTGTATTGCGCCTCAAGGGGATGGACATACCTGATTTTGATCCAGTCCCTGAAGTTGTTGGACGCCATCAACGTTTCCATCTCATCTCTCCCCTCGTACTTAGGAGGTCGGTCATTGAGGCAAGGTGGGAGATACTCTAGCAAACCAATAGGGACGTAGCGGTGCGTAAAACTGAGCCACTCGAGAAGGAAACGGCGAGTGAATCCAATGCCGAGCTCATCAGAACCCCAGGCGTCAAGGCCATAGCGCACAAACTTCTCGATGTAGCGGAGACGCTCGCTAGATGACTTGTCGAGGTACTGGCCCTTCTCAATCTCCTCAAAGAGCCAAGGCTTGATGAGGGCCCCACGGCCAATCATGACGGTATCAACACGAGCCTTCTCAATGTGCTCATAGTACTCGGTGTGTGAATAGCAGTCACCGTTGCCGAGGAAGTACATGCGGCCATCCTTGGCGTTAGGGAGGCTGCTGGCATCGGGTTCAGCGATGGTGTCAGTCAGGGTGTCCTTCTGCTTGTTATAAGTCTTAATGAGCGCGGCGCACTCGCTGATGTAGCCCCAGTCGGCCTTTTTGGTGTATCGCTGCTCACGGCTGCGTCCATGAAGAGTCAGGGCCGCACATCCAGGAGCACCAAGTCGTTCTCGGTGCTCTCGTGCACCAAAAGCCAGTTTTCCAATAAGCTGAGTGGCTGTAGGACGGGAGTTTCGGATACCAGTGCGGATCTTGGCAGTGATAGGGACCTCCCCCGAAACAGCGTTCATGCCTCGAATCATACGTTCCAACTTGCCTGAGTTTTCGAGAAGTGCCGATCCACCGCCAGACTTGAAGACCATATCAATCGGACAACCGCAGTTCAAATCGATAAGGCGAAGGTGAGGGCAATAACGATTCAGGACGTCAGCAGCCTTGGTAACAACCCAGTGGTTGTTTCCGGAGATCTGGGCACCGAACTTGATATCCTTGGGGTGGTCGTAGTCGTCAAAGATGGGGACAGAGCCTGGGTTAAACTTGGGAGGTGAGAGCTCTGACTCATGGACCTTTAGAAGTGTCCAGTCAGCCTTCGTTCCCTGGATGAGAGGCATACTCAATGCCATCTCTGAATATGTGAGCTGGGCTCCAAGCTCAACGCAGAGTCGACGGAAGGGCAAGTTTCCTTGGGTGGTGAGAGGTGCCAGTGTGGGGGTCTCTTGACCGAAATAGAGACGGCGCTTCTCAGAGGGCTTGAAGGGGGGGTCGACGAAGCGGGCGCGTAGATCTTCGATGCCCTCGGTGGACTGATTCTTGCGACGATTCATAAACTCCTCACTCAGCTTGGCTTCGTTATTGAGCCAAGTGATGTACTGGTCAGATCGTGTAAAGTCGGTCCGCTTGCGGTTGAGGTCGATCTTCTTATCCATGCTGACGACGTTGAAAATAGCAGGTCGCTGCTCCTCGGATCCTTCATCTTTGGGCTCACCGTTCTCGCCGCCATTTGCTGAAGTGCTTATGAGCACCAACTCTTTTCGGCCGTCCTCGTGCTCGATTTCCTTCATGTGGCTCTTAACAAAGCGGCACTTCCAGCCTGAAGGGCAGTGGCCATGAGCCTCGAACACGGGGCATTTGCCTTCGAAAGCCTCAACATCACCTCGGCGGCCTTCCTCAAGATACTTTCGAATATCATGGCAGAGTCTGCATCGGTCACCAAACTTGCATTCTCTGGGAGAAAACTCGGGATAGAAGGCTCGACTGTTGCAAAGACGAAAGGCATCGTCAAATTTGCCAAAATCGCGCTCTGTATTCTGACCCTTCTTCTTCTTTTCTTTTCTGCCCTTGCCTGGCTTTCGGTCGCCATTCTCAGCATTTCCTTCGGCAGTACCGCGTGCCTCAGCTGCGTCATCGTCGTTCACAGCATCGTCGGACGCATCTTTCTGAGTTGACATGTCTACAAGATACCTTTGACTTGTCAGTGTGTCTCTAGAACGGGTCTACGGTGGGCTTCTCACTCTTTCTTGATAGGAGCAACTCCTTTGCTGCGTCCATCAACGTACTCAGTCTTGGAGTCCGGCTGTGATCTCGGGACCTCATTCTCCTTGTCGCCATTTGTGGATTGCTCATTCTCCCTAGGAGCGGGTGCATCGTGCAAGTCCTCTCTTGGGACAGACTGAGACGGGATCGAATCGTTAACCTTAAGTCTCTTCGAAGCCCGCTCTTCATCCTTTGTTGAGACTGTAATATTGCTGGCATCAGCTCCAAGTTCTGTGTGCGCATTGCCTGGGGAGACGCCACCCATCTGAGCGTCGTGTTGCTCACTCATGGCAAAAAACGGCTGAGAATGGTCAGTCTCTGAGATAATGCATGTGTTGAAAGAAATTTATGAGTTCATAAATTCGCTACGAAGAATAAGTAAAAGATTTATGGGGGGAGTGAGTGAGTGTAAGAGAGAGAGAGGAAAGAGGAAAGAGAGAAAGGCAGGAACGGAAGGAGAGAAATGCAAGTGTTTTTCTCGCTGTCACAGTGCGTGAGGAAATTTGGCTTACCTCTTGCTACTATACACAAATTAATGAGCGATTGTTTTTTGACAGTGCTCGTTCGGTGCCAGCTGATGAAAAGATCAGTCGTCAAAACCGAGATCGACTTTCAAGTGCATACGGCACCTAAGGAAAAAAAAAACCTCGATATGATTGCATGGTGGTGTAAACTAAAACTGCACTAAATTCCCTAAAGACCTACTCCGTATTTCTAGGTCTTATGTGCTATGAGGTCAGTGAGAGGTCGAATGTATCAGGTACCTTAGACGCCTGAGAGCCTCATCTCCGCACTTGGTCACAGGGGCCGGGCCTCGTCAAAAGTGTTCCAGAATCAACGACAACAAAGCTAGGAGGTACTCAGGTACTTCGACTCAAGACGACCTATGCTCGACTCAACCCCAGCTCCAACGTTGCACGATCCCTACCCTTCGACATCATTTACATACTATCACCATCACCGGCTCGCCTGCCCCTCCCTTCACTTTGCGCCCTTGGCAAATCGCCAATTGGCTTCGGCTTCAGCTACCTGCTTTTAATTGCATATTGTTCGTTCCTTTTTGCTCGCTTCACTGCTCTCACTCATTCCACCTTTCCCCCATCTCGACCGGTTCAAGTCACAAGCTCAACGCACTGTCTAGGAAGGCAATGAAGAAGAACCTACGTAGTCATGGCGGATCCGAGGAGGTCCCCCGATAAGTCGCATCTTAAAGCGAAGAGCATTCAACAACAGCAACAACGATCACCTGCTCCGGCTCCCACAGCCACACGGCCGACCTTTGTCGACGACGATTCCGACGATGATGACGAGTCTAGCGATCAGATGCCCCTACCCAGAAGCCATACACCAGGTCATCTTGCCAGCAAAAGCATACAAGCAAATCGTCGAAAGCCTTCCGATCTTTCTATCCGGCAGCGCTCTCAATCCGCATCACAGACCGCCCCTCAAGGAACTTCTACCTCGAGAGCAGCCCACAAACCGCCGCATTCAATCTCAACCAGCGCTGGCGATGCCTCAAGTGAGGGAGATCGACATAATCGGCGACCAACCGCTTCACGGTCGACATCCGCCATAACGAGCCGAACGACTGCACAAGCGACCGCTCGGTATGCATCGCATAGATCTCGGATGTCACAAGACGAGTACACTGCGTTTCCGTCGCTTCCAGATCCCCGGACGGCTCCAAACGTCGACGTGGCTCCAGCATCTGGCATGTACTGGTCCAAGGCACCTGTGTCGGGCGCTCCTCACACCTCATTACGAGCACACACAACAACAATCATTGGCTCGAACGTTTATGTATTCGGCGGCTGTGACTCGAGAACATGCTTCAACGATCTCTACGTGCTGGATGCCGATTCTTTCCACTGGTCTATACCTTATGTCGTTGGTGATATACCTGTTCCTCTGAGAGCCATGACATGTACTGCCGTAGGCAAGAAACTCATCGTGTTTGGCGGAGGTGACGGCCCGGAGTATTATAACGATGTCTATGTTCTGGATACAACAAACTTTCGGTGGACAAAACCCCGTATTATAGGAGATAAGATGCCATCGAAGCGGAGAGCGCATACAGCCTGCCTATACAAGAATGGAATATACGTATTCGGCGGCGGCGATGGGGTCCGAGCTCTGAATGATATCTGGCGGTTAGATGTTGCTGATGTCAACAAAATGTCATGGCGATTAGTGTCAAGTTCAGATAAGTCAAGTCCTGGGTCAAAAGACTATCGTCCCAAGGCAAGGGGCTACCACACTGCCAACATGGTGGGCAGCAAACTCATCATTTTTGGAGGCTCTGATGGCGGCGAATGTTTCGACGATGTATGGGTTTACGACGTTGACGCCCAGTTATGGAGAGCAGTCCCTATCCCCGTTGCTTTCCGCCGTTTATCACATACGGCCACAATAGTCGGCTCCTATCTTTTTGTCATTGGAGGCCACGACGGAAGCGAATACTCGAATGATGTCCTGCTTTTGAACCTGGTTACAATGACATGGGATAGACGCCGGGTATACGGCAAAGCACCTTCAGGTCGTGGCTATCACGGGACAGTACTGTATGATAGCCGCCTCATTGTCATTGGAGGTTTCGATGGAAGCGAGGTGTATGGCGATGTTATGCTGTTAGAGCTAGCTGTGCATGCATATTATTCGCAAATTAGCCATTTTACCATCGAGGTTTAGAGATATGAGCTAATGCAGCTCCTTTGGATATATTAGTGTGTTTGATCATCAATTTGTTGTTCTGGGATGGTAAATGGACCCTTCAAAAGAGGGCTAAGCAGGGAGTCGGCGGTGCAGATCTTTGTTAACTTAAGTCTAGAAAAAATGAGATGCTGGGTCATCTTAATGTGTCCTCTGTATGCATATCCGCTTGAGATAACGATGCTTGCTTGATTCTTGCTGTCATGGCTACATAATCATACATTGGATGCGATTCAAACCCCAACCAAAGATGTTCCAGACCAATTTTAAGAGGTTGTAACTCCAAGGAACCATCCCACCCGCTCTATGCGCATAGAAAAGACAAAACACAAGGCAGTTTTGTTTCAATGACTATCCCAGTTGATAATAGCTACTTCTTTTTTATCCCGACTCATTGGCTAATGAAACTTCAGTTTTGTGGTAACAAAAAATACAATTTCCAATTTCCCCCTGCGTTTGGCGACTTATGCTCGGCCTAGTATTAATGATGAATTTGTAGGTAATTTGTATCGAGGAATGGCTTTTGTAGAGTTGTTTTTGTCGTCATAAGAAGATAACATGTTTATTTTAAGCCTTGTTCTCAGCTTGCTTCTTAGCGGCCAATCGTCGCTCCTCAGCAGCGACCATATCTATTAGCCCAGTTAGTCACATAATGTTTTCTGCGAGATTTCAAGTGCGACTTACCCTTCCAAAGGTCTTGGCCCTCATACTCCTCCTTATGGATCTTCTTCTCAATAAGTCGCTTGTGCTCGGGGTCCTCGGGATCGACGACCATGACGGTCTGCCAGCGACCCTCACCCTTCTTGGCGTCGTTCATCTCAAAGACAGCTGAGATGATGAGAACCGCGAGGGTCAGACCTTGAGCATACACACGGGCCTGTACGACCTTGTTGGCTGTGTTCATGGGTGAACGGCTCACGAGCGCGAATGCGACACCCATGGATGCGAGCCATGAGACGAATACGATAGAGTAGCGGTTCTCCTTGCCGTACTCCATGAAGCGCTCCCAGGTTGTCTGGTTCTCGCGAACAATCTGCTGGGCGCGCTGGGTCTGGTCTTCGTAAAAGTTCATGGGATTCTGCTTCTTCTGGAAATCCATGGACCAGCGATCGGCGTTGATAATGGCGCCAAATGTGCCGGCGGATGTGACGAGGAACGTTCTGAAGGGGATTGTGAGGCCGCGGAAAGCAGGGTATCGCCTTGAAGCAAACATGACACCTCCAACACCAACAGCGAGACCAAGACTACCTCCGATGAGACCGCCCTTGACGACAGCTGAGTAGTGCGCCTCCTCTTCTTCCTTTGTAAGAATCTTCATGATTGCGGTTGGGATTGGACTGGGATTGAGGAAAAGACGGTCGTGGGAGAGGCGGCAAATTTGTAGAGACGAGATTTCTCTCAGGGCGCAGTAGTTTACGGTGTTTTGTTTCCAGGGCGAAGGTGGTGGTATGATAAGAAACCGAACGAGGTGGGTTGCGGCGTGGTTTAAACCCAGGGTGGGTCAACTGAGAGGATGCTGAGTTTCAGTACTTGGATGATGTCGTAAACGTGAGGTGAGGTTGATGTACTAGTGCCGTAATAAATTCGTGAAGTCTGCGATATGCGAGTAGATGGTGTTTTCTGTAATTGATGAGTATCTCAGATCCCCTCTGACTTATCCTCACCTATATAAATGGCAACCAAATTTTCATGACCGAGTGTACCGTTTTCTTGCATGACGGTAGATGATGTCAGTTTCTTCCGAACTCGTCCGGCGCAGACAGTCACCGAACTATGCCCGAGTCGCCGAATGGGCTTCAAATTCAAACGAAACTGTCTGTAAGTAGAGGACTCCGAGGATATGCTACAATGAGAGATGGTTTTGGGACAATCTTTGTCAGTATTCGAGTGAATTGAGCATCTGATTGCTAATATTACAGAGCTGAGTATCGGCTGCCCCGGAAGCAAAACCCCAATCTCTTGTTGTAATGCAATACACGCCATCATCGAAGTGTCTTTCGAACAGAGCTGCGATAGATGGCGAACCAGACGGACGACCGACCACTCGCTCCCAATCTCCAGCGATTTATGCCCCTGTATCGCCCGCGAGAGTCCTGAAAGGGCAAGGCAGCACATACTACCTTAAATATAAAGTAAAGCTCAATTATGCCGCAGAATGCCGTGACAAGCTTCCAAAAGCAGCGGCAATGATGGCGGCGTTCTGCGGTCAAAGCGGCATAACAATGTTCAATTGTGTAAACGCCATGCCGCACTTAATCCGATCTCATGGCGCTAAGCCTCAACCCTGCATAATGAACCAGGGGTCGTCTAGATCATTCAATCAACCCGCGGTTGGCATCTCGGCATCACCGTTGGAGTCCCGACATCAAACGAGATATCTACCGGTAAGCAACGACTTTGGTTTTCGCCAACTCTCGGGTCGTCGGGCTATGCCAGGTTTTACGGGTTACCGGCGTTCATAACTCGGGATGCTTATGTGAGGTCGCCGTCTAGATCCGGATCTGGATGAGCCACACGGTCTTTGTCTCGCCTCATGTCTCGCTTCATGCCAGGTCGGAGCGCCCCGAGAAACGAAACGCCTCATGGCCTGACATGGGGAATATTCCGGGAATGATGAGCCCTTTGATCATTGGCAACCCTTGGTCAGGTATGATTGGCTGGTATCAGTATATGATACTTTTACTTACCTACCCGGGACCAGTTTGTCATTCCATAGTCTCGTCGTAAAGTGCAAAGCTAATCTGTCGACTCTCAAACGATAGTCAGTCGAGTAAACGAGATTATCTCGGCAAACGCAGTAACCCCCATTTTATTTCTCAAAAACAACTAAGCATGTGTCGACGTTTTCGAATGAGGGGGGCTTTACATGCAGCACACCCAAGCCTCTTTGTATCCTATAAGCAAGTATGGGACTATGGAGCGATGTTGCCAACATCACTTGTCTCGTTTCCGGCCTATGCACCTCAGGAATATGATTCAGTTGCCACAAATACATGAGAAATATGCGGACCAAAAGTTCCGAGCACCAGCCATGATCGAGCTTACTGTGTTGTGCCTACACACTGCTCTACACGTCTATCAACAACATTCTCGGCGTTCAACCATGAGCGGATAGCACCGAAACACCCATAACTTCATTATATGTTCCAAGTGGGCCAACTTCTTGGTAGTATCTTTTCAAAAGGAGACAGAAGAAAAGGACAAGTTTGGCCTTTCCATGAACATGATGGCAACTCAAGCAGTTTAGGACTGGCCCATATTCACACACTCAACCTAAGTGTTTACCACATTTTCACATCTGTCCTAGACCGGATTCCATGTCACACTCGTGTATTCTCGAACCATATCGGTTCAATATATAGAATAGGCCTCGTGATCGGACCCGAATAAGAGGATTATACTATCGAGTCAAGATCAGACCAGGAGTAACTCCACCACTGCAAAGCGAGTTTAATAAGGGTTATATGTATCTGTCCAGCGCTAACGGGGCTAGAGATAAATTCTTTCTGTAACTAGTGCATCTATGATGGCTTCGGCATTCGATGATGACTCTGCCAATAACCCCAAGACTTCTGGGGCTGAAGAGAGACCAGAACAACCCCCATAACATGTTCTGCTAACCTCCAAAACGAAGCCAATACCACATCTTGCTTTCCATACGATTGATTAGCTGATCCTCCAGAATCTTTGACCAATGTAGCAAAGAAGGACATGACTTGTAGCTTCAGACTAGACTCCTTCGGCATACGCCATCTCTTGACCTCGGCAGCCTTTCTTCGGGCAAGATCTGCGATGCTGGAGTTTGTGATCCGACCTTATCTGAAAGACTGAAAGAATACTAACACGTCCATCCTAAGCCTCCCGCCTACTACCTCACCTCGCTTGGATGCATGGCATCACAACTAGCCGCCCCCAGTAGATCACACCAAGCCACGTTACTGACAGGCTGATCAGGATGAGCAGTTGCATTCTGCAGCATTAATGGCATTTCGACATACCGACTCGTGCGATTACTATGATCCCCTCGTTTAGTCAGGCCTGGGGCCGAGCCGACATATCCTGATGTAATTGCCTGCCGGTATCGTATCGACTTGCTTGAACTGGTTCCTAGCTATGTTGATCTACAAATATCCCTGGCTTGTAGATTCCCCCTGGGCACTATAATGACATCACTGCTTCAGTGCAATGTCAAGAACCCGATTCTTTCGGGGACCATTCGTTTACACACGGAGGCTATCATTACGATGTCAAGCTGTTATCAATTTGCGCCATTCCATATTCAATCTCAAAAGCAATGCGAGGTCGGAAAATCATACATGGAGCAATAACCGGCGATGACGTCGGTTCCACCTGGAAGCAATCACTCGAACTCTAGTCAGCTAAGTATCTTTGCTATCTGCAATGAGTCCAAAGTTGCTGAAAGCCTCATCACCTACATCGACACTATTGATAAATGCAACATTGCAGAATAAATAATTGCAAGATAGGGAATTACCGTATTCTGAACGATGAAGAAACCGTACGCACAAAACATCCAGAGATGGTTGTCCAAGGATGGTCTGCAAGCAGTTCAACTGAGTCGTTGCTGTCCGATCCTGATTTTCTGTGGTATCTAGAAGTGAACTCGAGTTCGAACGTTGATCTGTGGAGATTAACTTCCGTCACTCAACTGCAAGAAAGCCTTGATCGAAAGCTAAGCCTGCGGGTTGATGCTCAACAAGGAATCCCTTCCTCATTACACTTGACACTATCGAACCGCATTGTTCTTTCACTGCGTCCATGACTTCCATCCGCAACCGGTAGCGGTATTTGGGTCACACGATCATTGTTTTCAATGGCGTTGCTGAAGTGCAACTGAAGGGTAGACATGTTCAAGCTAAACCTTTCAAGTCAACGAAAGCATTTAGGCATTCTTGCATGGAAGCCAAGTCCAACACCTTTTTTAGTCAGGACCCCTTAGCCATGCTTTATTAGCTCAATCCACATGAAAAGCAACGGCGTTGTGTGGTGCCTCACATGTCGAGGAATGAGAATGAAGATGATTACGATGCCGCTGACAATTGAGACTTCTGTGTGGAATGGAAGTTAGGCGATTGACCCAATGACAGTTCGAAAGGAACTAGCCCCCTTCAACCTTCGGCCGGACGGGTCACTGGTCTCGGCGGAAGACCTGGCATGGTCGCGGCGTGAAGAGATGATAGATCGGTGTTGCGGCAGGGCTCACAAGTTCATTAACTTGTGAAATAAGTCGCGGGTGAAAACCCACGACGAGATCTCGGGGATATTCACAAGTGAACCTAATACCCGCCCAAACATCCCGTTCTGCGCCCATGTGGGCTTGGGTTAAGCGGCTCAACGAATGAATTGTCGTCCCCTTGGCGGCCATAGGACGGAGTATTGATTGTAGAGGAGCCGAAGACAGTCTTTATTAGTTCGTCGGAATGAAAGCCAAATATGGCGGTCTTCCTGAGTGCTTGGATGTGAACTTGTGACTTAGTTAGGTAGTCAACAATGTTCTGACTCGAAGCTCGGTATACGCCGCTGATCTAGAACAAGTGTTTCCGCTCAAAGTCAATTTCAGCTGTGATTGAATCAAGGTTGAGGCCTCGCAGACGTCGTTCCTTGAAAAGCGATCAAGATACAACTGTACCACTCGAACAACTGGAGAATCGGAGTCATCAAAATACATCTTTGTGCCATTATACTATATAAGACAAGAACCACCAGCCACCTGCTTGGAAAGACCCTTGTTGCCTTTTGTTGTGCAGGTTGCCAACTTGGGGGCGATCGGCCGGGACTTGACAGCATTGAAGGTTGACAGCGGCGCCAGTTTCCCGGACCAGCCCATTGCTGGGTTGATATCCGGCAATACCTGGAATCCTATTGGATTAAATCAAGTGCGCATACGGAGAGTTCTATTCAAAATGTCGGTACATCGTCGAACCACGGAATTTCCGTCAAGGTACTTTGCTTGACTGTAGATTCTATATTCTGCGATGCTTCCACGGAAAGCTGCTGCGGAGAGCTTCTATAGTGGCGGAAATGTTGCAAAGTTCTAACTAAGTAATTCGTATGGAGGTAAGGCTGGAGCTCACAGATCGATTAATGACCCATGTTGAAGGTAACTTCGGCGAAGCGTTGAGATGGAATGGGTCGTCTTCATGTGATGGCGTTCCTGGGCTTATTCCTGAAATTGAGACAGGCAGCAGTGATGCCCGTGATTCGAATGTTCCCATGAGGGAAGGCGCAACCGTCGTCGTCTCTTGCCGACCCTGGATCCTAGTTGTGAATACCGTTGTCACATTGGCATTGTACCCAGTTTAGGATCTATCACATCCCCACGTCAAGCCATTGCCGGGACGCACATTCATGACAATGTAACGAGATCTCGTTTTCGACTCGCGCTTACCACTCAATTGGGACTATCTGGCATTGGTCTGTCTAGTTCTGTCTGTACCTGAAAGCATTGGCATTGACCCGTCGGAAGGTCACCAAGCACCACAGCACATTGATGCCACGTTGTTGGCGTTACTGTCCAAGCTCAGACAAGAGTCATGAGCTTTGACTTGATGCATAAAGACGTGCAGTGATTACTTGCGTAAACGGAAATTAGATCGTTGACGTTGCATCAGAGCGTTGCGCTACATCTACATCGACATCTCGGCCGGGATATCAGAGTTTGGCCTAATGCACCCCTCAGGGAACAAGAAAACTTCTGGCGTTGAACCAGGGTGTCAAAATAAATTGGTCTAAAGTCTCGGTCTGATATACTAAGCTTGTCTAAGTCTTTTCATCACCTAGATTAAGGATCCCAAGTTTACTTGCGTCCCCTTGGCAGAACCCATGAATGCTCTGACGTAAAGATTCTGCACGGTCCAGGTCGACCCGAGTCGTGAAACCACGACCCAAAACAGGAATGATATTCCCCTCTAAAAGCCAATTGCACCCATCGATCAGGTAAATACTTTACACTAGTCAAAAGGTGGTGATTTTTGGAGTTGTTAAATGGCCCAAAGAGAAACCATCAGAGTATCAGCCAACGAGTGGCTAGGCAGATGTCATTTATGACTATCTCACTGCCTTGATCGAATAGTTCACCTCGGGGGTGGTACCGCCGACGGCATCTAGGCATAGATTGCAACCTTCTATAAGGTAGCTTCCCAAGTCCTCAAGTACTGCACCCTTATCCCAAGGAGGCTGGAAGGTGCGTTTGGCGGCCGACTCTTTTAAGGCTGATCATCTTGTGGATATACAACTCGACATTCAATGAGAGGAGTTTCTCAATTATGGATACGCGAGTTGAACCCGCCGACACGATTTGTTTGTGAGGTTCCCATTTCTATCCCGGACGGCAGTTCTTCTCCATTATCTCTTCTGATCACGATCTTCTTACCTGACTCAAGACAACTGTCCGTAAACCTGGGACCATGCGACATAGGGGCACAGGCAGGGAACTTTGCGATCACTTCTCAGCCAACGAAAAGGGCATGTTCTTATGTCGAGATCATTTTCCCTGTTAGCCTTGTAGTACTTGATGTAATGTACAAGCTATTCTCTTGGTCCTTGAGATGGATGTAAACTTGACGGTTAACAGCCCCGCTGGCCCCTCTTACAGCAACAGTATAAGTCTCAGATTCCAACTCTCAGACAAGATCGGGATCGTTTGTGGTCTCAATGCCCGTTTGCCATTGCTTCACAGGCACGAAGCCCTTCTTCTGGTAGACTTCTGTCGCTGTCTGAAATTTCCAATCCTATGAGAGACGCTGGCGGGCCGATATGGCTCAAACCAGGAGGTATTGGTCCGCTGTTAATTCTATGTCTGCATGTCTCACAGTTCAGCCTTGCAGTCTTGGAAGGGTGATACTAAACCGAGTCTAGACTAGATGTCACTGGCTGTGCGTTTGCAGATGCTGATCATTGAACATGGAAATCGGTTTCCTGATTGTCCACGATGCAATCGGGCATCTTGCTTCCTAACGCGACCTAGCAATCTCTCGACCTCGTAGTCTACCTAGTACGATAGTTTTGCTAGAGTTTGATACGACACTGAAACTGGCTTATTAGCGAATGTGTAGTTCTCTAGGTATGTCTTGGCAAAATACGAGTGGATCCACCTAACACTTAGTAGCCATCTCCACCAAAAGTCTGGTTTATTGATTGAGTGTCTAAGTAACTTAACAGACCGAGGTCTTGGTCGGCATTTGAGACCAGTAATAATTCATGGGAGGGCACTAATATGCCACGTTTTGTGGCTGGATGAGTGGCAACCGTTTCCCTCTTGTCTTCCGCATCTTTAATTGACGCCAGAGTTGACTTGATCAGCCATATCCACTTCTCAGTGAGATATTGACGCCAGAATGCACACCCACTTCGATCACGATCCATCAACTTTGGAATTGGGACTGGATTCTTGCTATTCTGGGCTAGGACATGCTTTTCTTGAAGATCTTAGGAAGACCTGCGGTGTATCGATGCGGTTGCCGCAGCTTCCACATGAATCTCATGTAACTCGTAAGCTGGGATCTAGTCCTCGAACAGGTTCAAACACATTAGCGCCTTGAGGCCCGAACATGTAGTTAGTGTTGAGCAGCGTTGCAACGGTAGGACTAGGTATGCATAGCTGGGACTCGTGGGTCAAGGGACTAGTGGCCCATGTGTACCATTTGTTGAGCCTCGACTTGGCAACTTAATGGTAGGTTACTGTAACCCACGTATGACAATACCAGACGTTGTCGTGTAACTCGGCTCCTTGATGTAGTGAAAGACAGCATTGATTATGCTTTTCAAGTGTCAAGCAATTCTGTAAATGATCCGAAAATGATACAGTAAGTTAAAGAGATTTCCCCGAACTGTCCATACACATTGCCGTTTTCGTTTTCAGGAAAGCTTTAGTCGACCAGCTACACTCACTACTCAATGCCTAAAATCCACTCTGTGCCGCACCTTTCTATCCAAAGTAGACGATTCCAGTATTAGAGAAACACTGCAATTATTGTTCTACTAAGTCAGGTCGAGGCTAGTTAGGTACTCATATTGTTGGATAAAGGGGTTTGAGGAAACACTGCGTTGAATGTAGTGTTTGTCGTGTGCGTTGGCCTCAACTAACTGCCTAAACAACCTGGTGCCAGGGCTTGCTGCTCTGGCACCAGTATGTCCAGGTTGGAGACCCCCACACCAGCTGATGCTTTTGCTCATTCTCGGTAATTCCCCCTCCGCCCTTCGTAAACCCCTGCTCCATGAATCTACTGATTGGCTGTCATGTTTCGTTTTGCGATTCAATGCCATGAACCTTGCATCATCACTTGCTCTTTTACCTTTACTCTAAGGGACTTATCACGCTCCCGCCCTTATTGCCGCGAGAACTTTATAAGCTCAAAGACGTGTAAAGATGATCGAGAAGAGGAACAAATAAGGTGTCACATATCGACGGTTGATCGGTTCAGATATGCATGGGTTAAGTACATCGTCATATGGTATGAACCAGTATCTACTACAAGTCTGGAACCTGAGCGTCTGCTGGAGAAACTTAACCAAGGAATTGGGGGATAATTCCTTGATCATCTCTTATCTGTACTAGGAAAAAGGTTGCGGTAAGACGTTTTTACTAGAGGCGTAGTGGTTGTGTGGGCATCTGAGTGCTGCCCTGTCGTATCCTCGTCATATCTCTTTCGAATCTTGAGTATGTAACGATATGATGATATATTATAGAGCATCCACTCGAGGAGACACCTTGTGCTGACTTCTTAGGACTAACCACTGTTCACTTTCCATATCTACAGATATACCGTTGATATTTCATGCTTAATTTCATCTCCAGTCTGCTCATGTTGATGTCCTTTTCACATCATCTACACATCACCCACACGTCCACCCCAACCCTTCAAACTGATCATTCTGCAGTAGTGCTTTCGCTGGCACTGCCTGTCAGAGCACCTTTTCGACATCCCCCGAAGCAACGGAATAGTCAGTAATTACTTCACACAGCAATTGCTTGTACGTTATTAAGTTGTCATCGATTTATACCTCCAACAACTCTTCATCAGATAGGTCGCAGCGACGCGGCCTGAGTCAACAATAAGGTTTCCCCAAGTGAATTTGACTTCCATTTGAGAACCTCGTTCGCGGTACATATGTCACCACACTTAGCACAGCTGCCTACCCAGAAGCCTCAAAAAAGAGTAGTCATCGATGCGTGGCTGCGTGGGAATCCTCGCATAGGTTACCTGGGTTGACCGCTAAAAGCCTACCAAAGACTCATCCATCGCCGGGCCGCAGACAGGCACTTCTATTTCACAACCTTTCAAGTGGAGAGACATTCTGAAAGCCAAATTGCCTGCCCTTCGATCACTCTAAACCTTCCCACCTATTTGGAGTACTAGAAATATCCTGCCCCTCAAACAAGCTTGTTGGTTGATTTATCACAACCCACCCAGAGCAACAGCACGCACTAAAACCATACAGCGGTTAGTGAGTGACTGGGATCCCTGGACAGCATCACGCCAAGCCCAGTCTAACCCATCCCGTCTTGGACGAAACCGTCCACAACAAAGAAACACCTGGGAATAGCACCTTTCCTGACCTGGCCTGGTGTGATTGGACATCGGTACCTGAATCTCTCCTACCATCTCGTGCTCACCTCAGGTACTTTCTTGGTATTGGCAGGTGGATGACACCAACCTACACAGGGCGTACCTAGGGAAAAGGACCTCGATCTTAAGTGACAAAAAGACTTAGGTAACTTGGTCTAGGTTTAGGATCAGCTTAGGATAACTTTTGCTGAGTTTATTTTGACACCCTATATCAAGGTCCGGTGTTTTCTTGCCCCCCGAGGCGTACCTCCTGCTGTTCTCTTCTCCCAGCTTACTTAGTAAGGTAGGGCCCTTTCAGGCTGCCTCGGTATCTCGACCTTAGGATACTCCCAGTTCTTTGTCGATACCACCTTTATCCTTCTCCCCACCTTCGTCTTCAGAAACATCACAGCACTTTAATATCATCAGATTTACCATTCATATTTCATTCGACATGGGGAAGTTGTTCGGCAGGTTGTTCCAGAAGCCAGGCGACACTGTGGGAACCCAGGAGCCGCGTGCATCTACCTCCACCAAGAGTACCAGGATGCGGGATCCTACAAACGCCATTCGCTCATCATGTCTCGCCCCCTCGGCCGCAGTCTCCGCCGCCACCGCCAACGCCAACAGCAACGACCGTGCCTGTGACTCGAGCGCCCATGCCCACTTCGCCGCCGCCGTTGCTGATAACCCTGACTCTCCAGGGTCGCTCATCAACTCGGGCTCAAGCTCGCTGACGCAGTCGCCGTCGCCCCAGCCCGAGACCCCTACCACGGGCCATTTTCTGCCTGGCGCTCACGCTAACTTTCCTTCTAAATCCGTTGTTCCAGCCGCTGCCTCGGTGCTGTCGAGTACTATTACTACCGCTAAAGCTGCTGCCCCCCAACTCTCCATCGGCGACTTTGATCCTTGTATTCCCACCAACACTTTCTTCGTTGACCTCACCCAAGAGTTCCAAATCGTTGATATCGACTTTCACATCAGCAAACGCGACATTGCCATTCAGCCATTCGACTATACACTTCCTGAAGACACCGAAATCACCATGACTACCGGGCCATCCCTCGACCCTTCGATGGGCCGCCGGGACTCATTTGTCAGCGCTGGCCCTAAGCCCATATCGATGAACAATCCCAACCGTGGTGATAATGCGAACCGCAATAGAAGAGAGTCTCTTGCTGGCAGTCTTATGGGAGGTGGCATGAGCTGGGGAGGCATGTCTTTTGGTAGTTTTGTCAGAGACGAGTAAGTTACCTTACTGCATACTTTTATGATGATGATCATCATCCTGTTCTTGAAACATTGCCCTCGCTTTGGCTCTCTGGCCGAGCGGTCACTTCTCTGTCACGATCAGGCTTCCTTTGCTTGCTTTGAGCTCAAACATGTTCCGCTTGACCAAAGCGATATGGGTTATAGCACGAAACCTCAGCTTGTCTGCGACTATCATCGCTTACGAAGACGACTGATCATGTATTGTGGCAAGCCGCTTCTAAGCTTCGGGCCCCATTCTTGCCCTGCGACAGCCCACATCCGTCAGAAATCGATCATGCCCGATGCTTCATCGCACTTGAGGTTACAGTTTACTAACATCGTGGTCCTATAGTATTATGATGGCAGGCACGTCGCCTTTCGGAACTCACCAGTCTCCTTCCTTTCACTCATCTTCCTATCTCCCTAAGTTGGAGGCCAATTTCATGCGAGATTTCACCTGCTGCGGCAAGATCCTGCCTAATCTCCACGACTTGCTGCAACATTACGAGGAAGCCCACACGCAACCTAGCCCGAACACAGCCCGAAATAATGCCTTTTCTCAATTCTCCCAGTTGGGGCTGCCTAACGCCCCTCGGATGTCGATGTCTCGAGCTGGGTCGGCAGCGCCAGGCGGAAGTTCCCTTGCAACGAACCAACTTGGACAACATAACCGCGGCCAGCAGGCGCCCCATGATGCGCATGGAGGCTCTGCAATTGTGTCAAACCTGAATGATGAAATGGATGCTGTTGCAGATATGGAAATGGACGATGCTGTTGGCACGATGGAGATGGACGATAGCCAGCGTATGTCCCAAACGAGACAACTTTTTGGTCAGCAGCAGAGGCCCGAGCTGAACATGAACACCTCTGGTCTTACACAGGGCCTACGGACCTCTCAGCCACCTACTCCCGCTGCCGCCAGCTTTGGCCTACAGAACAACCCCACGGTCTCTTCCGTCAATACACCAACTCTGACGACCCAAGGACAAGTACCACATACCCAGCAAGTCGATATGGAGGAGGACCTACCAGGTATGCCTATGGGTGGCAACACGAACGATATCGGCGATATGAGCTTTGGCGGAAACCAGAACAATAGTGATTCGAATTTTTGCATAAACGATCCTGGGAAACACCTTTTCAGCTCCACTGGTGCTTTCCCTGCTGCCAACCGTTCCATCCAGGCACAATTGCAACAGCTAGGCATTAACCAAGCCCAGTTGAACGATCCACAGGCCAATAAGATTCTTATGCAGCGTTTACAGAGCATGATGATGCCTGAAGAGCACAAGCCGTTCAAATGTCCAGTTATTGGCTGCGAAAAGGCGTACAAAAATCAGAACGGTCTGAAGTAAGTTCTGACTCATGGCGTTCGACTGTATCTGGATCCTGAATTTGCTTGCTAACTTGTTTCCAGATACCACAAAACTCATGGCCACCAAACCCAACAACTTCACGAGAATGGAGACGGTACCTTTTCTATCGTCAACCCAGAGACTAGTGCCCCCTACCCCGGAACATTGGGAATGGAGAAGGAGAAGCCTTTCAGCTGCGAAACATGCGGCAAACGATATAAAAACTTGAATGGACTGAAATACGTAAGTTTGCTCACAAAATCCTAGATGTAAAGTCCATTAAATGCTAACATTTTCCGACAGCATAAGGCTCATTCCCTTCCCTGCAATCCTGACTTCAAGCTTCAGGCTCTCGCAGCGGGTATGAACTTGCCAGGAATAGGAGAAGATCAAATGATGCAATAGTACAGCACGATGTCAAGACTTTGAGTGAGAGCGCTGAAGGAAGTGAAACTACTACATTCCCAAGCGACGTCTTGTGTTCCAGATGAATCCAGTGCAATGCTGGTACAAACTCTCGACTCTTTCCGGCATACCATATTGAGTTTATATGCACTATCAGTATCTCTTTATCGCCAATACCCCCCTCCCGGGCATGGAAATTCTGTCTTGTACCCGGATTTTTCAACATCTTACCTCAGCGTCAACGATCCGTAATTAGACGGCCTCCACTCAACCACTGGGGAAAGGCACACCACTTTTCTAACTCCGCTATCCAGCTGCAGGCAAAAGTCCAGTGTTTGACCTCAGTTTCGCAACTGTTATTTCACTTAAGATGAACATGCCATGTGTTGGAAATTCTCGTGGTTGGGTACGCGTTAGCTGGATCTATTGATACTCGATGTCTAATTCGAGTCAGACGCCTGTGCTGATATGCTGGCTGGCCTGGCACGTGGAAATGGGTTATTTTTTTTTCTTTTTCCTGCTTTCTGGTATTATTATTAAAAGTTGATAAGGGGTCCTTAGATGTTAGGTTGGGAAAGATGGCATTTGCATGGTGCCCTGGAAATTCGGGCGGTCTTCCCTTTTGTTTTGTCTGAGAGGGCGATGCATGATCACACATATTTTTGACTACTACTGTTATTCAGTATTGACTATTGTTGGTAAAGCAATTGCCATCAGCTTGTGCTGACATTATATTAAAAGCGAGGATCGCTGGAGTCGGTCGAACAATGAAAAGCGAGGTTATAGACTGGACAGCGTCGTCTGCCCCTTTGAGTGAATAGTATTGTTTGAGATTTCCATCACCAAGATTAAGATGCTACCGAGTACTAACTTAGTAGAAGAAATCAATGACTTGCTGATGCTGCTAGTCGATGATTATAATTGCTCTTGGCTGCAATAGTGCATGGACCAGACAAGTGATTCTTTTCTCCAACATCAGCATCACGGCCCATATTGAAATAAGAACTACCAACCGGCTGAACCCATTAGACGTACTGAGTGGACACCGAAAGGTTACCACGCTCTAGATTTCTGGAAGAGGCTGCGAGGGCTAGGGAGACAAATTTATGAGTCGAGATTAGACAGAGTAAACATGGATAAGGGGTATCGTGTATTTGACATATCTATCTGATTTTACAAGACCACATCTTATAACTAGTTCGCTGTGCAGATACAAAACGCCTCGCAATGCGTAAGAAGCCAACTTGAACAAAGAACAGGAAGCAACAGTCGTTTACACCCCAATGGACAGAAACTCTATAATATAGGCATTGCACGATACAGATGCATAATAGGCGGCCCTATACCTGCGGAACAATTCCCGAAGTGTCACTATGCTTCTTACCGGCCACCCTGCAGCCGAATGCGAAGTAGAAAAGCCAGGTGGACTTGATATAGGTAATGAAAGCAGGACCAGAAAGAGGGTGCCTATTTCGGCAGGTGCTTTAATGGCATCGAGCAAATCGGCGACTTTGCGAGTATGAACAAGTTGCGGAGATTCACAGGATACAGGATAAGAATCCTTGGGCCAGCCACCAAGACAACAGCAATTGTACATGTAAGGATTTCATGTCATCTCCATGCCATCGTCGTCATCGGCTTCAGACTCGATCATATGGGTTTGGTTACTGCTTATGCTCCCCTTACGAGCATCGTGTCCCATGTTATCATTCATGCCACCCCATTCGAGTTCTTCTCCGCCGATGATCCGTCCTTCCATGTCGATTTCTTGTGAAAGCTCGACGAGTGCAGTGCGCGGCAAACGGAGGAAGCCCTGGGTCCGGACGATACGGCCCCAGTGGGTCATACAGAATCCTGCGGCACGTTTGCGCAGCCACTCTTCATTAGCGAGCCCTGCACAGTACCATATGATACAAGCATGGTCGACATCGAGTTCTTTGGCAAGTCTATTGACACAAAGCAGGCGAAGATGAGGGATATTGTAGATATTGGACATTACCAGAAGGCCTGCCACATCAGAGAGCGCCGTGGTTGCGTCACTATCGTTGTCCGAGGTACCACGGATGCTATCTGTGTATAGATAGTAGAGAAAAGCTTTGACTACACTGTAAGGCTCGGGGATGTGCATCTTTTTGGTGTGAAACTCAGCCATCTGGGCGTTGTAAAGACGCGCAAAGTGTGGCCAACGCGCTTGGAGAATGAGCTTGTGAACATGAATAGGCTGTGAAGTCGGCGCGTCTGCTGAGAGCCAGCTCTCGTTTCGCGCTGTTGTCTCATCATTTCGAATCAGACCGGAGCTCAGAGCCTCATCGTCATCGTAATCACCGGCCAACGCAGTAACGACAAAATCAGTTCCGCTGCCTGTCTCAGGTGGCTGGTTGAAGAGCTTCGCTAGATCTGAACCTAATCCTTTAGAAGGTTGATCCACGGCTCTTGTCATCGCAGATGGCCTTGACTCTACCCTTGGTTCTGGTGTCAAATTATCGCCCAGAAAGCCATATCGTCGCAGGTCAATTTCCATAATATCGCTGTCAAATCATGTCAGCCATAGCATCAGGTTTTGAGATAGAATCGGCCTTACCTAAGATATTCTTCATAGCCGTTGGGCCCTATGTCGCCCGGAGCAGGGTCAGTTGGACATCCTAGTAACCAGGATTTGGTGCCATCCTCATTCATACAACAGTAATGCCATCTGTAACCCGCTTTGAAGATCTCCCGCCCTCCAGCAAGCTTCGTCCAACGAAGCGTGCCAAGGTCCAGGGCTGACAAAGAACATTCTCTTGATGTGAGAGTCGCTGCAGGTGTGACAAAATCGAGAAGAGTACCCGAAGAGTAGGCATGAAAGTGAAGACCCGAGCCCTGAGAGGGAATCGAGGGACCAGACATGAATTTGAGAGCAGATATAGATCCCGGGGCCACAGGCGCGTATGTCTTCATTTGAATTGAAGGAGGATTGACCTGGGCTGTGCGAGAGTTGGCGGCGTAGCCAGAAGCCCCTACAACAGGAGCCTGGGCTATGGTGTATGGAGGTCGGGGAGAGCTACTAGCTCGAGTAGATAGAGAACCTCGATCGAAGATGCCTATTTGAGGTCGAGAATCAAATTGCGGATTTCCTTTCAGATCTAACCACCACAGGTCGCTGATCTTGTCCATGTCCTCACTCAGACCTCCAAATACCCAGACTCGGTCGCCCCAGATATAAGCCGAGTGGTCGAAACGACCAACAAAACGCCAAGACTTAGACCAGGTAAAAGTTTTCAAATCGAGGTAACAAATGTCATCCAACACATAGTTGTTCTGGCCAGTTATGCCACCAATGATGAAGAGCTTGTCCTCATGTAAGACAGCAGCATGTCTCGCTCTACCTTTCGGGATCGGGCCCGAGACTTGTGGCTGAGTCCAGTGGGCAGTCTTGAGGTCAAAGACAATAAGGTCCGAGAGGTATGTTCGATGTTCGTTCTCACCGCCAAAGACTAACAGTTTGTTTCCCTGATACAAGGTCGCAGTGTGTCCTGGGCAATATTAGGATCTGTAACGCGGTGATTTTCTATGTAGCTTACCCATCCGAACTCCTGGAATATCACCATAGTTGTCGACAAGACTCCATTGATGGCTGACGAGGTCCAGCCTCAGCACGTGATTGTAAACCTCATCGGTATATTGGTCGAACCCTCCAAAAGCATATATTTGATTATTCCCACAATACGTCACTGAAGCATTTACTAGACAAGCGGGTCTCTGGCCTAGCGTGCGGGTGACTTTGGGTCGGTACCCGTCGGCGACGCTGCGACCCTTTGCAGGGGAATTTGGCATGATGTAGGTATTGTTAGACGACGAAGTGGCCGAAGGCGGCGTCGGCGTCGGTTGCAGCGAATTCGAGGTCGATGAAGTCTGGTTGACAGCACCCAAGGCCTGCGTTGTTCCGACGACAGGGGTAGGCCCGCCAAAGATAGACTGTCCGGGGGTTGAAGGTTGAGCCATGGCTTGAATTGTAAATTCGACGAGCGATCAGTGGCGTTGGCTGCACATCTCACAACGTTGTGCTGCCGTTGAAACTGAGTGGTCGGAGAAAAAGAGTGACAAAGGCTGAGCACAAGAAACGAGTACAATACACAAGTCACGTCCTCGAGGTTGAGGGGTCGTCGGGTCGGTGAAGAAAGTGGATGTGCAAGTGGATGGTGTTAAATGCGGCTGGTGATGCAACAGACAAAGAGAAAAGGTCCCCCTGCCCTTTTGGAGCCGCGTCTACTGTAAGAGAAATTTGATTATCGCGCCAGGCAAGGATGAGGCTGATGAGGCGTTATGTTCTCGTAATCTAATTGGCTCGTCTACGTTGGCAGGGTCGCGGAACGGGAGCAACTCAGGTCCGACTACAGGTTTAGTGGTTGCCCGGCCAGAAGCTCGGAGGGGCATAAGTAAATAAAAGGTAACCGTCATGAGCTTCAGCTTGTGAATGATTCTCTCCTCATGATCACCATCTACAACTCGCTCCCCTCCTCAATCACTTTAATTCTTCGCTATAGCCTCGTGCTCTACTGCAAACCTCTTTCCAACGCTTCTTACAAGAAATTTCAAAGCTTGCCAGATCCTATCGCCAAGGCTATTTGATCGCCCCCCAACTTCGTTATATCTTTGTGAAGACAGCCTCGATTTTTATCGATCATTGATCTCTTTACAGGTATACTAATTACTAGGAGTCTCTCATTGGACCTCGTTCGATAACATCAGGGCTCGACATACCATCCAGCTTTGGTCACTCGTCTAGAGCTCCACTTACACGCTCTTCGACTATCTCTACCTTGTTTGATACACAGATCATATCACAAAATTCATAATGGCTTCCGTAGCATTGTCGACGCCTGTCAAGTCCCATAAGGGACTTTTCTCAGCCCGTACCGCTGGTGGGCGAATGCCTTTGACTCCCTCTCCCCGCCAGCAGTCATCCACCACGAACGTCCCCGTCAACCTGAACTCTTCCCCATTTACCCCCGAAAGACAGTCTAGCAACGAGTATAGGCCATCCGGGCGCTCTACATATGGCGGCAACCTCATGTCTCACCTTGCTCGATCTACTACAAAGTCCTCTCACCGTGACTCCCCCAAGTCCAACATCGCCCGTGGTGTTCAGACTCCCCGGAAGGCTCTTGAGCTTGGCGTCTCTGATTTTACCCTCACTGGCACTGGCAACAACACCAAGACCCCTTCAAGCACAAAGTCCAAGAAGAGCCTCCGCTCCAAGACTGCTAAGACTACTCTGAACTATGGTGGCGACCGATTTATCCCCAACCGTGGCGCAAGCTCTGCCATTTCCAACGCTGGTTCTGGCAAGCTCGATCTCGCTGATAGGCAACGCCCGAAGAGCAGCAGCTCCGAGAGCTCTACTGTTCTATCTACTGCTGCTGACGAGGCCATGGCTGCTCTCGAGAGCCTCAACATCAACGATGATGAGCCTGACAACTATTCTCGACCCTCCCCTAACACTGTGGCTTACCAAGATTCTCTTGCCAACGCTTGTGGTGTCAGCCTAAACACCCGCATCCTCGAGTTCAAGCCTGCTGCCCCCGAGTCTTCCAAGCCAATTGACCTGCGACAACAGTACAACCGCCCCCTCAAGTCTGCTACTTCCAGCTCCGCCCAGCTCCGCCGCCGCATTGCTACTGCCCCTGAGCGTGTCCTTGATGCTCCTGGCCTCGTTGACGACTATTACCTCAACCTTCTCGACTGGAGTTCTGGTAACCAGGTCGCTATCGGTCTTGAGCGCAATGTCTACGTCTGGTCTGCCGATGAAGGTAGTGTTAGCTGTCTCCTTGAGACCACTCCTGATACATATGTCAGCAGCGTCAAGTGGTCTGGTGATGGCGCCTATGTCAGTGTTGGTATGGGAACTGGCGAGGTCCAGATCTGGGACGTTGCAGAGGGCCAGAAGATTCGAAGCATGTTCGGCCATGATACACGTGTTGGTGTCATGGGATGGAACAAGCACCTTCTCTCTACTGGTGCTCGTAGCGGTCTTGTCTACAACCACGACGTTCGCATTGCCGAGCACAAGGTTGCTGAGCTCGTCTCCCATACATCCGAGGTTTGCGGCCTTGAGTGGCGCTCTGATGGCGCACAGCTCGCTACTGGCGGCAACGACAACCTCGTCTCCATCTGGGATGCCCGATCTCTGTCTGTTCCCAAGTTCACCAAGACCAACCACAAGGCTGCTGTCAAAGCCCTCTCTTGGTGCCCTTGGAACATGAACCTCCTTGCTACTGGTGGCGGCTCTTACGACCGTCACATCCACTTCTGGAATTCCACCTCGGGTGCTCGCGTCAACAGCATCGATACTGGTTCTCAGGTCACTTCTCTTCGCTGGAGCCCCCACCACCGCGAGATCGTCAGCTCAAGCGGTTTCCCTGACAACTCTCTCAGCATCTGGAGCTACCCCACCCTTGTCCGTACAGTTGAGATCCCCGCCCACGAGAGCCGAGTCCTCCACAGCTGCCTGAGCCCTGACGGCCAGATGCTTGCAACAGCTGGTAAGCTCACACGTTCAGACGTTAACTAGCAGTATGCTAACAACCCCCTAGCTGCTGACGAGAGTCTCAAGTTCTGGAAGATCTTTGAGAAGAAGGCTGGTGCCACCGCTGGCATTGGTGCCTCTGGCGCGTCGAGCAAGGCCTCCATGGCCAAGCAGATGACCATCCGATAAGTGCCAGTACCCACTGGACCACGGTAGGTATGACCTTTCACTAGTATCTGGGTCTCTGTATTTGAAGCACGGAGTTGGGGTGTCCGCCTGCCCTTCTGCTCGTGGTATGAAAGTGCTTCTCCACGCAGAGACGAACGAAACGGAATGGTCATGAAATTACGATAGACGCATCATTGCATCACAACGCTCTTGGAAGTTCTGAGTATGAAGTCGCCTTGATGGTGGACTTCCTGTGTTAATTGTGGGCGTTTGGGATCTGGTTTTATGCATGGAGATCGGATAGGAATTGGAATTAAAATGAAATTAAAATGCCATGAGCATTATTTAAATTCGTTGAACGTCAGATACTCTTCTGACTGTCATTGTATCCGTACTGCAAGGCCAATTTGATCATGTGATAGTAAATACCTCGGCGCCCACTATGGCTGAGTGTCTTACCATTGAGCGCCCTTGTTGCCCCTTACGGCCATATTGATGTGAGTTCCGTACTAAGCCTTAGTAGTTGTCCCGTCAAGTTACCAGGTAAGGAATAAGTTACCACTGATCCAGTCAATCCTCCTCTCTCTCATATAGTTATCCTAACTAGTATCAAGTGACCTCATTGCTTCTCTTGTTATAGTGCCTGTAAAGTCTCTTCTTCTTACTAGCTGGACAATATGTGCCGTCAAGTTCTTCCAAGTTCTCATTAATCACCGGCTGGCTGCAAAATGGTAGATTATGGTTACGGCAACTTTCCAAATATGTAGGGTTAGGCGAGTCATTTCTTTCTTATTGCTCACGAGAATTATTTTGTTATCTCTATCATACTGGTAATCATTGAGAACTGTCGTAGCACTGGGGATTTTAGTCCCAAATTTGTTTCTTTTTGAGCACCTTTTTGTTTTATCTCTATGTTTCTAGATAGGTAGCGAGACGCTTCAATTTCATACACCACCTATGACTTGTCCCAAGGGGCACTATAGTAGCTCATACGGGCAAGTCCATGCTGTAGCTTGTCCGTCCAAACAAGTATACCTTACCTAAAATAGTGAGATGGAGGATGTCAAACAAGGATCCGGCCAGCAAGCGTGTCCCTCGAATGGGGTCCAAGCGGCAGGTTTGAGATCAAAAGCACCTACACATTTACCGCTATAGGTACTGTATTTTTCAGTACTTGTGACAGAGTGTACTTATAGTCACATCTGGGTGAACAGCTTAACCCATGTTCTCACAAATTAATCAAGCACATAAAGGTTGGTAGCTAGGAATCGACATGCACTCTAGTTATTGGAGAAACGCGTAAGCAATAATATGTAGACGTTGGCTTATCTCAAATCAAGTAGTGAAAGAATCAAGTGCTGAAAGAACATCTGTTTGAATGTCAGACGAAAGAGGCTCGCAGCTTTGAACAACTTCTGGGTTATAATGAAGTGAATGCATATAGAATGGACTGCTCTGTGGCTATGGTTTCTACTGAGTCGAGTCCGGTATATGTTAGTAGGTAGCATAAGATGGCATGATGGAGTCAGCAACTTGAGGTCATCTCAGATACTGTTATTCATTCTTGAGCTGGCGTACTTGGTTATGTTACTTGATATGAATTATCTCTAGCTTTACAGTGACAAGTAATACAAGACCTTAGTTATATGGTGCGAGAGAATGATGGAGAATATATATTTATAATGAAGTGCAACTAGCCTGAGGTTTCTTGCTTACTATATTATATGTATTATCGTGTAGTTTATGCCTCGAAGTTTTAGGCCCAGAAGGTGTACAATTTCATGGAAAACATTCTGCAATCTAATATTTCTTAGCCTCTGAAGCCCGGAAGGCAGATGGCCAAGGGTTCATAAGTTCCTCCACCACGTCGGTCTTACTATGTATACTGCGGCTCACATAGCCACCCCCCTGTTAAGCTCTTCTTTGTTTGCCCCGATGGGCGTCATGCAGATCGAAGGATTGTGCTACCCGAACAAGGGCTGTTAAGCTCCGTGTTCTCACTGCCGAGGATGAACACATGCCTCTGGTTCCATCGAAAAAAAGGTCATAAGAGGAAATAATAACTACCGGATGAAGAAAGAATTTGACATGTCTCACTTTGAAAAAATGTGAAGAAAAAAAACGACAAAAGATCCTGCGAGGAACAGCAGAGTCACATTTTAGCCACAGCAGAAGTAGAGCAACAGAACCCACTCCTCAGAAAAGTATTTCACAGTCTTGTAGTGGAGAGAATTTCAATAAGAGTATCATATAGTTTGCTGAACCTGTTTCATTCTCAGTTGCTTTTGTGGATGATGTCTATTGGGCGCTTACACAATCGACACTGTACCAAGAAACGTTTTGAGCGCAGACGCATACAGTGTTCAAATTCATATTAACTGTGTGTTGGTCCTGTTGGTAGTGTCGCTCACATTTGGTAGAATTTCGCCGAGCTAAAGCAATGTACCCTCTACCTGAATCAAGGTATAAGATACATACCGCCATTGCTTGGCGGGGCAAATTGCATGGTACAAATGCCAAGCTGTTTTATTACCAACCTCAGCGCGTCAAATCAAAGATAAGGTAAGACAAAGACCCTCGGATAAGATTAGTTTACCTTAGTATCTCTACCTCTCCCTTACCTCACCAAAGAAAGAGGAGAGAGAAACTCTCTTTGCAACATCTCGAAACCCTCTTTCTCTGTTCCTTTCGTCGCCCAACGCGGTACGGGCCCATATTTCTACCATGCTCCTCCGTAGTCGAGGTCTCGTTTTAGTTTGCAGCCTGTTGACAGTGATCCTCTTCTGCTATTGGGCTGGTAGGACCCCTGAATACGTTGGACCCCGATATGGACACGGCCCTTACAACCACAACCAGAAGCACGGCTGGCCCGTAAAGACTTCGCTGTGGAGGCAAGACCAGGATGACAACTATTACTGGAACACCGTCAAAGTCAATTATCCTCACTCCGCCTTCCAACCACTGCCCACTTCTCCTCCTGTCACGTATCCCAAGGTCCAAGCCACGTTCCCTGAATTCTCCATTAGTACTGCTGAACTGCGACGCGAGCGTCAACAAGCTGTCAAGGCGACCTTCACAAGATGTTGGAATTCTTACAGAAAGCATGGCTGGATGGCAGACGAGCTCAGTCCCGTTTCGGCTGGCCAGGCAAATCCATTCGGCGGCTGGGCCGCTACTCTCGTTGACTCCCTCGATACCCTCTGGATGATGGATATGCACCAAGAATTCTACGAAGCCGTGGATGCAGTCGACAAGATTGACTTCACAGCCACAGATCTCAAAGAAGTCAATATATTTGAGACCACTATCCGTTATCTCGGTGGCTTTCTCGCCGCCTTTGAGCTTAGCGAGGATATGCGTTTGCTTCGTAAGGCAGTCCAGGTTGGTGAAATGATTTACAAGGCTTTTGACACACCCAACCACATGCCTGTCTTGCGTTGGAATTTTCACGCTGCCGGGGAGGGCAAAAATCAGATTGCTGGCGCCGGTGTCCTCGTTGCAGAGATTGGAAGCTTGTGTATCGAGCTTACACGCCTCTCGCAACTCACGGGAGATGCCAAGTGGTTTGACGCCTCACAGACTATCATGGATCTCCTGGCGGCACAGCAAGATTCGACCATGCTCCCTGGACAGTGGCCTCTGATTGTGGATGCAAAGAGCCAGATCTTCAACCAAGGATCCGTTTTCACCCTTGGTGCAATGGCTGACAGCGTGTACGAATACTTGCCCAAGATGGCTGCACTAACAGGTGGACAACTGCCTGTTTATCAGACAATGTATGAAAAGGCCGTGGATGCAGCATTAGAACACAATTTGTTCCGACCGATGACGCCTGAGAACAAAGATATTCTCATATCTGGACAAATTCATGCCAAAGATAAAGGTGGAAAGATACAGTTGGAACTCGAGAGCCAGGGGCAGCATCTAGTCTGTTTCCTTGGAGGCATGCTGGCATTAGGTGGGCGACTCTTCAACCGCCAGCAGGACGTCGACACTGCAGCCAAACTTACCAATGGCTGCATCTACACATATGAAGCATTTCCTCATGGTATCATGCCTGAGACCTTCTACATGGTTCCCTGTGACTCCAAAGAGCATTGCCCATGGGACGAAAAGCTGTGGAAAGAAGGTGTCCTTAAGCAGGCAAAAATCAAGGAGGGTGAGACAGCACAGGCGGATGCTATTATCAAAGACGAGCATCTTCCCGGCGGGTTTTCTCATATTCCTGATCGCCGATATATCCTGCGCCCAGAGGCCATTGAGAGTGTTTTCATGATGTACCGGGTCACCGGCGAGAACGAGTATACCGAGCACGCCTGGACTATGTTCAAATCGATTGAAGAAGCGACCAAGACAGAGCTGGCCAATACAGCTGTATGGGATGTTACTGTTGCAGAGGAGAAACCCCGCGCTGTGGACTCAATGGAGTCCTTCTGGATGGGTGAAACCCTCAAGTACTTTTATCTCATTTTTAGCGACCCGGAGCTGATCAGTCTGGATGAATATGTATTTAATACTGAGGCGCACCCACTGAGACGACTGGTGGCATGAAGTTTCTGTTGAAGATGGGTGGCGATGTCAGATACATACACAACACATAAATGAGTATGAAAAACAGATGAATGATCGATTGAGTAAGGAAACGACAGGGAGTCTTTGAGTTCCCTACTATGGAGGAAATAGTGAATATAAGGTCGGGTGAATGATGCATGTTACATGGCACTCTTGATATCTCGGTGGCGGTTTGTATTCGATACCAAAGATCACCGAGGGATGTAGCTGGAGTAAGAGACATAAAACAATAACCACAAGTGAAAGAATTCTCAGGCCAGCTTTAGTGTAGTAAAGCTTAACCTTAGTGTTTGTTTTTACATCACAGTTGTTCCAATCCACTTCCATTCCGAGGCCTACCTACGAATTTGGTATCATCTGAGCTGTTATAATAATAGAGAGATGGGTCCCAGTGAGGTAGGTTACATTCACTCTCAATCAGCCCTGTGAGCGGAGCCTCTCAGTGGACTGGAAAGCCCAGTGGCCGCTGCGATTGGAGTGCTGAGTCAGCTCAGCTAGCAGTTGATGAAACAGAAATCTCCCAGAGGCTACCAACTCTCCCCACTGCACATCACATCACAAAGCCGCACAACACCCCGACCTGGCACAAGACCCTCTTCGGTATTTTGCATCCGTGTGACGCAGTAAATTAATTGATATTGATTTGTTTCTTGCTTCTTCCGATATTTTGTTGGAAGCGTCTTTGCTTAGCATTGCAGTTGAACTCAATTCTTTCATCGTTTTAAGAGCCTCCCCTAGCTAGGCGCATCGCATCGCCGTGGCTAAGTGCCGAATTTACATCTATCTGCATCAAGCGCATTTCTCGAGCACCACAGCAACATCCGCACTACAATATCTCTTCATCAATAGGCCCTTTCAAGGTCTCTTCTGAAGAACAGGCTTGCGCTGCTTATCGCGAGCTGCACCTTGCGTTCGCCAGAGCCAAGGTCATCCGTGTATAGAGAGAACTGCCATCGGAGCACATCTGCTTGACGACGCCATCTCAGCGACTCATCAATCGAGGATCCAACTCTTCTCAATATCCTAGTCAAATCCACCGACCGGACTACATTCATAACATCATCATGTCGAACCCGGCCGTCGGAAATGTCTACCAAGCCATCATTGACGAGGTTGTCAATAGTTCGCGAGTTGATTTCGAGGAGAGCGGCGTTGAAGAATCAGTGCTAGAGGAGCTGCGACAGGTAAGAGATATATTTTTCGTCGAGTTTCATGTTTTGCCTGCAATTCTCGTTGATTCTTGGGAATCACCAAGGAATGGGTGAGAGAAACCTGTGTCATCAACAAAGACGAGTGTCGATGTGTTTCAACTCCGCACACTATCATATTCCACGAATATGGCGAGACCAAAGACAGTAGGTTCCGTCAAGCAGCAGCACTCTCTTTCGAGATGGCCTCTAGAGCTGAAGATCGACTCACGGTCGAAGTGGAGTGCATCGCAGGCAGCATGGCGAAGGGGGGCAGAGGGAGTTGATGGGTTACGGGGAGGGGGAGGGGGCGACACAGCACTATTTGGGTCTTTTAAGCCCATAGCCCCTGCTGCGACTGCCACTTACCTTGTGACTCCTTCCGCCGACACCCGCTGCTTTCTGATTGGCTCGCTCGAACTGTATCTCCCCCTCCATCATCTCATATCCACTTGTACACGCCAAATCATCCTATCACCACCACAACACACCTGTCTTACACTTGCACTGCCTCGCCTCTTGCCCACTCACCAATTTGGCTGCCCGTTCTCTTCCATTGTGCTTATCAAACCCAAACTTACTGTGATTTGCACATCTTGTCTCTAACCGAGCCTGTTCTTTCACTGCTTCACCAGTGAGCTGAGACATGCGGCTTAAGCACACAGGCGGTTGATGAATTCGTGCCATGATTGACCCGAATTTGGTTCTGTTGTTCAATGGATACTTGATGTAGAAAACGGCTAACATGGCTTCAAAACCAGGGATGGCAGCAAAAGCTCACTCAGCTTCATGTCGCTCAGTTCCCTTGGGACCCCAAGCCCGACCCCCCCGCACAAGCTCCGCCGTCTGCTGTTCCACCAGCTCAGGCTCATGCTCAGGCTCAATTCTCGCCTCAGCTAAGCAACCCAACTGGTCTTTCTTTACCGGGAATGGCCCAACCCCAGGTGCAGAATGGTATCAAGCCCGAAGGCAACAATATCAAGACCGAGCCTCACGTACCTATCAAGCAAGAACCCGGCTTACAGGGTAACCCGATGGCCTACCAACAGTACAATAACAACACCAACATCAACATGAACGACAACAATGTAGCTGCCAATCGTGCTGCTCAGCAATTGCAGGCTCAGTATGGACAGCGAGCGGCCAGCTCTATCAACGCCCTTCACCAGCAACAAGGCCACTCTCAGCAGAACCAGCAACAACAACCAGCTCTACCGCAGCCACATCAGCAGCAACAGCCCGGCCTGACCCAGCAACAACACCAGCAGCAGCAGATATATCGTCAGCAAATGGCCGCCGCAACTGCCCAACAGCAACAGCAACACCCGGCCAACGGCCAGTCCCACATTCAAAACGGCCAGACTGATGGCGCTGGTGATCTGGAAGAGTTTGAGGGTGTACTCATGCAACGAGCTGCTGATGGCAATTTGCATGAACTCGGGCGAGTCGAGATCGACCGTATGCTACATGAACAAATCCTTGCCAAGGCCAAGAGCATGGAGGGCGGCGGTCTGATGCTTCCTTTGAAAGAGGCAACTCGAACTTCGTCAGTCCCGACATCACGCATGGTCAAGGGCAAGCAACCTGCCGCATACGATGGAGGTGATGATGACGACGAAGATGATGAAGACGCCATCAACTCTGACCTCGATGACCCAGAAGAGGACCGAGACGACGATGATGTTGATGATGAGGGGCTTGGCAATATCATGCTGTGCATGTATGACAAGGTTCAGCGGGTCAAGAACAAGTGGTGCGTTACAATGTCAACCCCAGCATGAGGTTGAGTAATTTTGTTTCATTTACTAACCGCAAGTATAGGAAGTGCACTCTTAAGGATGGAGTATTGACAGTCAACGGCAAGGAGTATGTCTTTCACAAGGCTACTGGTGAATATGAGTGGTGAACTCAGACCGACTCGCTTGGAAAGCGACGTGGTTTTGGACCTTGCGACCAGATCGGCGGCGTGGTGTCGGGAAACAACATCGGGACAAAGCCAATGAGGGACAAAGCTATTGGTTTGATTGCAACAGCAAGGATTTATGAAGACGGTCACGGGTCATGTGTACATGCGGTGAAGAAAACTCGAGGCTGCAGATGCCGCAGCGCGGCCAACAGATTGGGACCATATCAGGTTATCTTACGGCAGCTTCTGTTTACCATTGGGGCCAATGATCCCTGCTTCCAAATCAATAAGCCAAGTGGTATAGCAATGATGACATGGGCAGCTTATGGAATTCGTGTTGTGTGCACTTGATGAACGCAGCTTAATTGCTTGTCCCCAACCATGCCCGCAAAAGTTAAAGCTGAATGAGTCAAAATAATCATCAGATGATATACAAGATGTCAGTATAATAAGCTTGGCAAGAGAACGACAGCACAAGCTTCCGCCGTCATCGGCTCAACAAAACGGGTATTTCGAACCGGGCGAAGTAAAAGGTCGAGGTGGAAGGATTCATGTATGTTGGTAGTCAACCTCACCACTTCCAAAACAAGCCGTGTTTTGCTTAGACGTACATAGAGCGAGTATTGTACAAAACAACCATGTTAAGTGGGTCACGCCTAACCTATGTAGAGCTAGGCTTATGCTGTTGGTCCGTAGCGGTGGGATTGTACTAAGAAGGGCGGGTGGGCAGTGAGGGTGAGGGTGAGAGGGCGGACTCAGTCTAGGGTCGGCCCCGGGCTGGGACCACAGACAATCTGCAGCCACGAGCCGGCGTGTGGTGGCTTTTAATGGGTGTTGAGGGGGTGCTATGTTGTTGGTTCGGGCTGTCCAATAGGATTGTATGTTGAAACCTAGCGGGACATCTTTCGTCTGTTCGGCGTCTTCTTGCGTCGGTGTTAAACGAAGGATCGTCTGGTTGGTGCAGACGAGTCTTAGCTCAATAGTATTATGATATAGACTCACAGGCAAGTGGCTCATTGTTCTGTGTAGTCCTTAGGGGTGCTCTCGCGACGTGTTTAGACCCTTGAGCGTAGAGGCATACTAATGTGCCTATTGGTGGTGTGACACTGAAACTCATATCTGGAGGGATGGCCACTAACATATGGAACTATGGGTCCCTATTTTTCTCATCAAAAACGTCTATATATATGGGCGAACGGTTTAGGACGTGATGGTATATGCTTGGGCTTGACTACTAACGCACAGTAGTAAAAATGCTTCCAGTCAGAAAGAACGGAGTATGGAGTAGGCACGGATACAACAAGTCTCACAACTCCAACCAATTTCACAGACCCCCCCACAAGTCTGTCCCGACAGTCTGGAACTGGTCGGGTCTTTACACCAAAGCGTCATAGACGACAGGGATTGCTGGGGGCCTCAATTACCGGGGTGTAAATTAGGTACATGTGTGGTACCGTCATAGCGGAGTTGGGAGTCTCAGCCTAGCCCGAGTGACAAACTCGCTTCTTGTATTACATCGTCTCGCATGAATGAACATGGCAATCGAATTTCGGCATCATCAAGCTTTTTGCTTCCTTCAATTGGTGGCCGGTAATGACTTACCAAAAATGCTGACGCTGCTACCTAACAGTTCAACCATGACCAGAAGTCAGCGACATTATCGTGGGTGGTCAAGCATGTGCAAGGTAAACCACCACGAACCCTGCTAGAGAGCTGCAGCCCCAGCCATTCCATCTTGCGAGATTGGTACTTTCTTGATTCTAGGACACCCTCAGGAGATGGAAACTCCAACTTGGTTTTCTGTTTATGCCGAGACATAGATGTTGTGCAGCTGAAAATGAGATTGGTTTAGTAGTATGTTTGTATCGACGTTCCAGACAGAGCAACGTGAAATACACATCGCTGTCAGTAACTGTTCTCTTGGCCAGCAATTGGCATTTAATATCCCATTACACTGGTCATACGTGGGCCAATGTATAGGTACTGTACGTATAGAGGGATCCGACAGGATGGTACAGCCTAGTCTACTGTGGGTTCGTTCGATGGAGGTGTGTCGGTTAAGTTTCGTCTTGTATCAAACTCTCTCGTTGCCAGGGTCTGGCACCTATTAACGGTTTAACCAAACTCACAGATACCTTCGAAGATCTCCACTCGTTCGTCCACTTCCCTGGGCCTCTCAGGCTAATGAAGCGGTGAGGAGCGGGAGGTATGAAATAGCCCATTTGCGCTGATGACTTCGACCGGGTAAAGTACCCAACGTCGGCCGGTCGCAAGTCCCAGACTCTCAGTAGATGTATTTGTTGTTTTGGTTTGAGTCTAAAGCTGCGGTAACATTACTGCGCGAATCGCGCCAGCAGACATGGCACGTGTGGTATGAATATCTGGGGGCTGGCACCACAGATCATGGTGCGCCGCCCCCATTGAAGTGATTAGTGCAAGCTTTGCAGTAGTCATCTTGATGATGCCTGATCAGGAGCCATGCTGATATGTAGCCAACTATAGGACAACGAGCGGTTCATTTTCTGCAATTGCCTCGGTTAAGATGCAGTCTATCAGTGAGCTGATGAGCTGAGAGTGGATTCCTCACAATCAACAGGGTGGTTATAAAACGACAGCGGTGATTCTTGACTATATCTTGGGGAGTACAGAATCGAGTGCAAACTTCATCTCTTGCTGCTATGCAATGCTCTGAAGCCCGTTGTAGCATGTCATCCAGCATTGAAATGATGATGAAGAAGTACGGGGCAGACTTAAAAACCCACTACTAGATCTGGCTTTTGTTGCGGGCTCTGTGGGATCTGCATCGAAGGTATCTCGGACCCAATCCTTTGGTAATTTGGGTTAGCGCGGAGGTGGACATGGTTCAGGGATATGTAACTCAACAACCCTCATCTTGCTCCCTTGGACCTTGCATGATGGAGTACATCACGAGAAAAGCGTCGTTATCTCTGATTGGTGCTACACGAAGAAACATTGGGAGGCAGTCTGCCAGTCGGGAAGAAGCCTGATCAGACATTAGTCGATTTCGGGGAAGGTATTCATCAATTGGCCGAAGCTACCTGCATTGATGGTCGAGGGAACCGTATTTGATAAGATGCCCAGAATAGTTGCATCCGAGATGTGTCTGCCCCAGAGAAGCGAATGCCCTGTCAGCTCTCCCACTAGGCATTGATCGATATGTACTTCTTGGGGAAACCTTTTTCTAAACATCTTATAAGAAGACAAGAAGACAGAGTATGGCTGTAGGTGATCTTGTCCGCTTGAGTTAGTCAAGCACCAGAACCGATGAAATATGGTGACAAAGAAGTTGTTTTCTTGGGCGAGGCTATGCATGACATATGTCACGCTTCGACTGATCACATGGTATGAATATGATAAGCGCAGGCTATCTTTTCTCATATGTTGGTTATGCAAACGTGCTAATGCCTAGATTAAGTAGTCCAAGCTACGGTGACCCGACTCGTTGAATTGGAGATCTTCATGTCAGCTTCACAATAATAAGTTACCAAGAAGATATAATCGGTAAAATTCTGCATCCATCGTCAAGGCTTGAGGAACTGATATAGTTATCAAAACACCGGGTCAGCCAGGGCTTTCCCGATTTCCTGGGTTGGATAGAGAAGTGCCGGCCCTTCACGCTGCTTGCTTGGCGCGATGGACCAGTGTCAGATCAATCTTGGTATATATATGTCCTTCAGCCCAGTGCAGCTAATATGTTGAGGATGACACGACTGGTCTGAAACTTCCTGGAAATAGGTCTATGGGGAGACAGCAATCGGATTGAGCAGACAAGCTTAGACATGAAATCGTACATATGGCGACGACCCATCCATTTGTGAAAGACATTGGATCAGATGGTGAGTATCAGATTGGTGGGGGAGAGAGCTAATTGGGTCATCGGTATCCGCCGAAGTGAATGGCACGCATTTATATACCCGATCAGGAGCTTCATCGAAGCAAGCAATCGATCGGTGAGAAGCGAGCAACAAGATGATGGAGAAAGGAGACTGAAACGGGACGAAATGAAAACCGCGGGCGGGCCTTGGAGCCAAACAGCACCTGAGTTCAGTGCCAATGATCCAAACGCGAGCCTTGGACGGCAGGGGTTCTGTGCACTAGTTTCCGTAGCATCTCCCTAGCGTAAGCCACACCCCCTGACAGTTTTGGTGCATTTTAGTGGTGTCTAAGGCATGGCAAGGTGCTTGGATTCAGGGTTTGAGCCTCGAGAGTCTGTGATGGCGTAAGGAGAAGCGGGCGGGCACTAGGGAACTCGCCCACGACATCGGGTTGGCGTGTTTGACTGTGACAACTGAGAAAAGAACTGGGACGGGTTTTCCTTTTTCAACAATACCTCTGAATGATAGGTTCCGTTGATATAGGCATTTAGCATCATCACCTGACTGGCGCACCACCTTTGACAATGGAGATGGGAGCTTCTTACCTCACAAGCATGGTTCGACTCACAAACAGCCTACAATTCAACTGAGACTGATTTATCACACTGCTCTCGGGAGGCCTAGTATCTAGTTTTTAGCACCTCCTCTCTGTAGGTAGTGTCTAAGTCGACACGGCTTTCCGAGTAACACATAATCTCAAATGAATTCCTGTGCTGAATCAGAGGCATGGCCCAATGATATGTTAGTCCGGACAATGCCCGGGAAAAAGTCATGAGCCAATAATCTTACATCCAATGTTGGTAGACCACGAGCCGGCTGCCTCGATTCGAAAGCCAACTTGAATGAAGCCGGGAATGTTTGTTGCAAAAAAGAAACGGCCTAGTGTTGAGATCGCTGGGGAGAAAATTACGTGTATCCCACCAAATCCGTTTGAACGCCTGATAGAAAATGTCTCGAGCCAGCATCAAATCTGGAATCACCACATCGATTACAACAACCGAGTCAGTCCTGACATTTTTGTCTTCAATAAGTCCCCTCATCTAGTCCCATGTTCCCTGTTGGCTTGATGCTAAAGTGATTAGAGACAAGACCGTCGTCGGCTAGGGGCATTGGTACCCTCTCCGAAACACAACCAACAAGCGGGACGAACCCCTCATCCTCCACAGTGACAGCGATCAGTGGCTGATCGGGGGCGCGGTTAGAGGACGGAACCAACACGAACAAGAGAAGAAAAGAACCTAAACGGCACCCGTCGTCCATCGTCCTCGCCCGAGGCCAATGGGCGGTTGCGGCTTCGGCGCCGTCAACCGGTGACAGCCATACCATTACACTCAACGGCATCAATCAATCCTGTACAAGGGCAAGCCATCATGGCTGGATGTTTCGCACGTTGAGATCCAGCACTCCTCTCCCTGCTATTCCAAAGATGACCAAACGGCCATCGGTGCAACGTAAATCACATACCGCAAGACTGGAAAGAGAGAGGACCCCGAGTATGGATGTGATATCGTGTGTTGCAGAATAACAAGACCTCCTCTGGAGACCATTTCTACCATGGAAACCAACGTCACAGGCCGGCTGGGGAGGCCAGCCAAGGAAACGCGATGCATATGTTATTACAATTTTGATGGGCTGGATACGCGATGAAGGAGTTCGCTGCAGGTGCCTGCAGAACGTCCAAAGCCAAAGGCTGTCTGTCAGAGACAGTGAGTGAGCGAGCGCATGTATGTAGGTACAGTATGGACGGGTAGGTAAGGCAGGTTAAGTTCCTTGCATAAAATACAACAAGTGGTTCTCACACGAATCCATCCATCAGCCCCGCTAGGTAGCGTAGCCCAGCGATATCGATGGTTGGTTGCCCCTCTGAATGAGCTGTGTGTGGGTTCCATTGTGATTGATGTTGATACAGACGGTGCTTTGTCCCTACCATTTGGCGGCACCCTTGGCGCAAGTTTTTGGATATCCTCTTCACCACTTTCTGGTACTTATTAGTGAGATTGGGATCGGAATATGAATGGCAAGTTTACGATTCTGATATATTTTCAGCCCGACCCATCTTAGTCCAGGGCTGGTTAAAAGTTGTAGTGCCGCTGGCTTCAGTGGCATTTGATAAGTAACTAATCTGAAGTGGGCTGCCTGAGGTGTTCTCATGCCCATCAGAAAGATTCTTCAGGGATGGTAACACAAGGCTTCGACCGCTTTTCGAGGCGCATGATAATAATAATCACAATACAAATAACAAGCAGGACTCGACCAACAGCCGTCATCTCAACAGGGGGTGTAATCCAAAAATGAAGAGGGGCGAACCCTCGAGGGGCACACCCAAGGTCCAAGGTCCAAGGTCCCACGTCCACCTAAACTGCTAGGTAGGACCCATTGGATCCATCCATGCCCGTCTCTGTCTCTGTCTCTGTACCTGTACCCGTACCTGTACCTCTAACGCTGTGCCTAGGGCTGCCTTGCCTCGCCTTGCCCTGTTAGCCTGTCTTGCCTTAAGCTACCTCCCCAGGTGGACAATTGTGCTGTAAGTTAGCTAGGTACCTTAGCTGTATCCATGTCCCACGCTCCAGCTCCACACTCTTGCTGGCGACAATAAGTATCAACAACCTTCCTCCTCGTCTTTTCCGGCTTCTTTCTTGCCCATGACCTTTTTAATGCCCTCTGCATTTGTTTGCCTCCAGCTACGAGCCTCTGTTATCTCAATTAACTACTCAGTGATCATCTGGACTCAAACGTTTCGGTCCACAAGTCTCAAAAAGAGGATCACGAGAGAACAAAAACCCCTCCTACAATCTTCAAACTCAACTCAGTTGAGCCCTTCATCTTCCAACTGCCTCCCATCTCCTTCTTCCGTGTGCCAACTTGGCCGTATTCTCGATACAGAAACTGAAATTGGAATGCATCCAGGAGTTCTTCTATCCAGTTGCATTATATATATACACAACCTACGCCCAGCACAACATCTTCAAGTCCTGACACCGACGTTTCACCTCGGGTGAATTTGCGATTCGCGTAAATTTATCTTCTCAGCGTCTTATTCGACACCCCATAACGTTCTTGGCGTTTTCCTGGACGGCTTCTGGTCTCTCTAATACACGTGCTTCGGCCCCTGGACTCGTTCATATTCGGTAAGTTCATACTATAAACCGCCTGTGCGAGTTCATCCTGAGGCTTCTCAGACAACCTACCCTCTCTTCTCTTTTCAAGCCTTCTGCTCCCCCAGGACTCTCAGTCAACTCAAATATGGCCATAAACACCATTGGATGAAGCTTTCTCTGCTTTGATCCACAGGAGCTGCTATAAACACAACTACAATGTTGTGTCCTCCTAGCCTTATCGCCATTGAGGTTCTTGGGTTGTGTTAGTGTGTATGCCCGAGCGATCCTCAAGTTTGGTTGAAACAACCCTTCGAGTCCCAAGGTGCCCGAAGCATGTTGCGCTTGTCCTGACAACTCAAATATCGCATTCCCTTGAAAATATTAGGTTCTCATCATGTCGGGCCCTAATTTCTTCTCACGTTCATTCCTCCGCGAATATTCGCTTTATTTTTTCTTTATACTTCACCTGGTGGATATTGTCTTCTTCACTTTCGTGCGTCTGCTAACTCTCGCAGCGATATTCTCCACCAGAACTGGAAACTTGGCTCATTCTAGATTCAAAAACGCAGTCCGGATTATCTGTGTCATCTCCCACCGGCAAATCACGTCTTGCTGCAGCCTTGCCTCGTGGCCCTCGTCCAAGGCCCTGCGCTTCATTGGGACATTGCAGCTTCAACAGTTTTCATCGATGGTTGTAATGCCTCCTCAAAACAGGTATGCTATAGAGTTCTTTGTGGAGCAGCCAATCTTACATGTGCAATGCAGCGTGAATGAGTCGGAAGGGCGATACCTTCAAGATGGATTCTGGCAACATGGCCGTTTTTATGGCTCTTGGAAACCTGGCAAATACCTATTTCCAATTGACTCAGTAAGTCGTCTGCAAATGACAATATCGTACGCCACCTGACCAGCAACAGGAAGAATTGAATCGTTTGGATATATTTCATAAAGTTTTCCTTCTGGCACGAGACAATAAGCCATTTCTAGCTCCCATCAGACGCACCTCGCCCAGAATCATGGATATTGGTACGGGCACAGGTATTTGGGCAATCAATGTGGCCGAAGAGTATGAATGCCTGTGCCATTAATCTCGTTTATCACCACGTTACTGACCTAAAGAAGATGTCTCTCAGATGCCCAGATCATGGCCGTAGACCTGAATCAGATTCAACCAGCATTGTAGGCTCACACTCGCTCTTCGTAGGGCATCAGCTAATGTCGATAGGATTCCTCCTGGCTTTATGCCAAAGCAGTATGACATTGAAGAACCGTCTTGGGGGCCCCTACTGGCGGACTGCGATTTGATTCATATGCGAATGTTGCTTGGCAGTATTCAAACGGACTTGTGGCCTCAAGTCTACCACAATGCCTTTGAGTATGTTCGGAACTATATCTTTGAGCATCGCGCTGATACTTCACTAGGCACTTGACTCCAGGCATCGGTTTCCTGGAGCACATTGAGGTTGACTGGATACCCCGATGTGACGATGATGAACGCCCAGCAAATTCCGCATTCGTTAAGTGGGCAGAGCTTTTTCTCGACGGCATGGATCGATTCAACCGCAGTGTCAGAGTCACACCGCAAGAACATCGGCAAATGCTCGAAGCTACGGGTTTCACAGATGTCAGGCAGGAGGTGATCAAGGCTTATGTTTGCCCTTGGTCTGCTGATCGAAATGAACGTGAAATCGCCCGATGGTTCAATATCGGACTGTCTCACAGTCTGGAGGCCATGAGTTTAAAACCACTAATCGAGAAACTCGGATTCGAGGCCGAGGAAGTTCGTGAGCTATGTGAGAGAGCGAAGCGCGAAACGTGTGTTTTACGCTATCACACTTATTGTAATATGTGAGTCTACAAACACCTCCTGCCGTCACATTTGATGGCCTGCTAACGCTTTCGCAGTCATGTCTGGACAGCTAGGAAGCCTGGACCTCAGCAGTAACGCCAAATTCCCATTCAAGCGGGGGGTATTCACCGCACAACGCAAGGAATACGAACAGCCTTGGCAATACTGATACGCTGAGGAGCGTGGTGAAGCCATCGGTCCTTCGATTTGGAGAATGACATGGTTTCAAATCCAAATCGGCCTGGTGAACTGGCAGGGTTTCAAGCGCCGGCGCCAGCGCTTTTGCGCGGAACTGCATCCTGACGATCCATAAATGGTACCACGATTTTCCAATGCTGCAGTACTTCTCGCTTCCCATATCCGGGGGCCCCTTGAATTTGAAAGAGACGCCTTACCTCAATGGCAGCATGGTACCAACGGTCACCAACAGGCAAGGATTCTCAATTGTATCACCAACAGCGGGGTCTTGATCACATCAACCAGTCCACCATCCTGAACAAGGCTGTCGATCTTCTCAAATTATCTGACCGCTAGATAATGGTCACCTGGCCACAATCATCTGCCAAGGGCGATAATATCTGCGCTCGCTTTCGCTGGCAAGATTTCTGCTACCTGTTGTGGCAGAGGCGCTGGTAAGAACAACGCCGTTTTTGCCAAGGGCCAACATCGGACTCCATAATATCTTAGGTCCGCGCGCGTCGGGACGGGCCTTCAACATCGGCCAGGATCCGGACCATACGGAATACTCAACAGCATCGCCCTGCGTTCCGTGTATGTATTCCATATCTTATTTTTCGCACGCGGCTGTACTCCCACGTCTGTTCTTGTGGTCCGTCATTCTGTCGTCTATTAGACGCCTGATTGACTTCTTCTGTGTGGAGGAGGTAACATCGGAAGAAAGGGCTTATACACTCCAAATCTGTCCTTATTTCCAGAAGCAGAAGGTGGTGGACAAGTCCGAGGTTCATCAAGCTATGACAAAGAAGTTGATATGGCAGATGAGGATTGAGCACGTCCTTCGCAAGACTTGCCCCAGTGAGCTAGTTTGCTCAGTTCAGGTATCGTGGGATATCAGCTCGCTCTGGAGGTTGAGGAAATTTACATTTGCAGGTATCATCTGGCAAATCAATCTGGGAGCTTTTCAGAGCTCACTCATAAGAACCCCCAAATCTCATACAGAAATATGATTACGTTCAAAGTGTATCGTGCTACATATTTACCATTCCGTGGATGTTTACCCTACATACATTCACATATATAAAGTACGTTTAATGGGCTTGAAAGTTGTGAGCTTGTATGTCATGGAGTTGAGTAAGGCTGCGAAACGAGTTTGCTCGTGTGAATCCCTTCAATTGCAGCCTCCTTTTGCATAGGAAACAAGGAACGTGTTGAAAGACATCTTCAGTCTCCAAAAGCATTGTCAGTGTAGGGACCACATACCAAGAAGACCTTCTACGAACGCCAACTGTGGTCATACCGACCCATTTCTCGACTTACACTCTAATCCTAGGACTCACCAACTGAGTCATTACTCTTAATTATAAAACTCAAGTGACAGGCTTATCTAAGGACAATTCCATAAATCAACTTACTCTCTTAAAAATAAAAATAAAAGTCTATAGGCAAAGCAATAGTAATAGCTCGTTCCAGAAGATCCCGATCGTAGATAACTTAAGCCACCTCGGTTAAACCACACCAAGAGCCTTGAGAGTAAGCCAGTAACATCAGACTGTAGCAGATAGTCTAAGGCATCTGTTAAACAGTGCTAGGTGACATGATAAGTTATGTGAGCTACTAGGACAACTGCAATTAAGGAACATTTGATCTATCACAGGAAGGCTCATACAGTTATTAAATATCATTGTTGAAAGCTGTCCACGAAGGGGGCAGCCCGCCAGAGGCTGGTTGATGTACAGTTCTACAAAAGAAAAGTGCTCAGAGGACAAACATCACAGGTCCGGTGAGATCGGTATTCCCAAGTCTCCCAGTTTTCAACTCCCCCCCAAACAAACGGTCTCCAACCAGCCCTTTTCAGGCGTCCTCGGCCGGGGAGAACCAAGTCTAAAGCCCACTCATCCTTATTTGTTATCACATCGTCCGGCACTCATCGATCTTTACAACTCCTGCTCCTTACTACAAGAGACACATTTAGTGGTGGGAAGAGGCCTCGCCACGGTAGCCAACAAGCTTGAATCGTCCAATAATCTCACCAACAGTGAAAAAGCCGAGGACCTCAGCTGCGATAACACCGCCAGCGGCGAGCTGAGCAGGACCGATATTCCGTACCTGCTGGATGGCGTTCTGGGAAGACTGGATGATGGTACGGTTCTGGATGGACTTGATAATGCTCTGGTATGTGTTTTGGAAGGTGGCCAGGTTGCTGCAAGATGAAAATTAGTCGATGCCCCGCCATAAGTAGGACTTGTAGGAACTCACGGAGGGCTCATCTTCTGGTTATGGAAGACGAACTTGCCGAGCTCGAGGGCAACCTTGGAGTAGTAAACGACGAATGGGACTTGTCCTGCATTATAATGTCAGCAATCAATGACCCCGGGTTGTGACTTTGCAATGATCCACGTACGTTCAATGAAGCCGATGACCTTGCCCGTTCGTCCGCCAACCTTACCCAGAGTGCTGGCAACGCCCTTGGCGTAACCAGCAATAGCAGGACCAGCAGCGGTTGTGACACGCGACAGACCTTCCTGGGCCCTTGAGGCAGCCAGCTTAGCATTCTCGGTGGCTTTGGAGGCAGCCTGCTTTGCGTTCTCGGTGGCCTTCTGGGTGGCGGTGCTCTCGAAGCGTCGGGCGGCGACGCGGAGAGCGGGCGAACGGAGCATGGGACGAGCGAGAGAAGACATGGTGACGGCTAAGGCAGTAAAAGAGTGCGAGATGCCTCGTAGATTCGATATCGGAGCTCCGTGGAGTAAAAAGACCGGCGGCGGGTGGTCAATTGATGGAGTCGAAGCTGGGTCTGGATCTTGAGTGAGGTCGTCTGAGGGAGAAAAAAAGCTCGGAAGAACTCGCTGGATGATGGTTGTAGCCGACGGCTTAAGACACTAGACCGTTTTCGGACTTGCTAGCCGCGCTGCCGCTGGATGGTCTACGTGCTGGCAAGAACCCCATTGAATTGTTTATATATACATATCTTCACTACTATATCTTCGCAAATGAACTGCTTGCGGACAGCAGTCAAATTCGTTGATTTCCTTATCTTGAATTCAAGCTTACAAATGGCGTATTCGTCATTTTCCTATCCAGCATCTGTTTTATCTGACTCCACAAGCATTCATATTCAATTCACCAGTTCTTCGCCAAAAGTTCTTCACCAAATTTCATATTCTCATGTCTATATCCCAAATAGAGGCTATTTGTACGGTCTTCTAACGGACCCGCGCCCAGAAGTCAAAAACATACGCCGAGCACCAAATTTATGTTGATCATTACTCCGTCTTCAATCCAGGCTCTGAATCATGACCTTGATGGCCCCGCTCTTGGCATCTGCCGACGTCTCAAACGCCTTGATGGCATCCTCAAGCTTGAACTTGTGAGTGACGAGCTTTGAGAGGTCAACTACGTTGTTCTCAACCAAGCGGATAGCTCTAGGCCAGGTGTTGCAATAACGGTACTGTAGCTGAATGTCGACTTCTCGTACACTTGCGCGCATGAAGGGGATATTAATCTCGTTCTTTCCGACGCCAATGATAAAGACCTTGCCGCCAAACTTTACTGACCAGACGGCAGCGGCAATACTGCTTTCGACACCGGTACACTCCAGAGCAACACTGGGCTCGATACCTCCAAAGCTCTTAACAATTGCTTTGGCGGAGTCCTCAGCTGACAGTCGCTCGACCTTGTGTGTAATCACGCGAGGGCAAAGCTCCTTAGCAAATGCCAACCGGCTATCTGAAATATCCGTGATGACAATAGGAGAAGCACCTGCGGCGGCACAGCACTGAAGGGTGATCAGCCCGATAGGTCCAGCACCGCAAATCAGGACGGGGTCTCCCAGGGCGACCTGGGCTCTCTGCATGCCAGCAAGGGCAACACTGAGAGGCTCGAGGAGAGCGCCGTTCTCAAACGACATATTTCCAATCTTATGACACCAGACAGCCGGGTGGTTGATATATCGGCGCAACATGCCAGGAACAGGTGGTGTTGATAGGAACAGGACGCTCTCACAGCCATTGTATCGGCCAGTAAGGCAGGGCTCGCAGGTACCGCAGGGGATATTTGGTTCGACAGCGACCCGGTCGCCAACTTTGAGATGGCTGACAGAAGGGTGCACGGCGATAACCTCGCCGGCCGACTCATGGCCCAGGATGTGGTCGCCCTCTACGATCATAGGACCGATGCAACCAGCATGCCAGAAGTGAACATCGGAGCTATACCCCGGTCAGCGGTTGCTCTAGGTGAGGCGGGGTCAGAACATGATTGATGGCAACTTACCCACAGATACCAGTGCTGCGGATAGCAACACTGACCTCGCCATGCTTCAAGTCGGAGCCGGACTTGACGGCTTCAGCAGAGGGTTCAGCAGCCGTTACCCAGAGATCATGGTTGGGGTTGGTGTAAACACCAATGTTAGGCTTGAGAGTCGTCTTGACATCTGCGACCCCATTTCCCTCGACTGCTGAAGGGCTCATGGTGGGCGATGTGTGTGTTTTACTTCGTGCGACTGGAGTCTGATATCGGTGCTGTGAGACGTTTGAGTTCAAGGAAGGCTTAAAGAAGACACAAGTCGAGGTAACGAACCCGTCCAGACCGAGGCGCAAAGGGTCTTTTTAAATCATACCCATTTCTCCCACGGAGAAAAATTTGGGGTCATGCGCTCTGCTATCGCCCGGTATATGTTTGGTTGCCTGGTACCAAGGCAAAACTGATTCCCCACGTTGAAACAATAAACGCAGGGCCTCAAGATCCGGACACGCCAACAGCTCTCGCACGTCGCCCACTATGAGGGGATTGTGGGGTTTGCCTCGGTGGAGGCTGTATCACCCACTGCATATTGACTCCCGCGCCAATCACAGAAACAGGATCCGAGAATCCCAAGACGCCATCCCACTGCAACGGGCTTCTAGTGCAAAGTGGCTTCTCTTCAGCTAAGTTCAATTCGCGGTTCAATTCATTCTCCAGCTTTTTGCCGGTCGCTTGTCAAGCTTCTTCTGGATAGATATCCGGTCCATGCCTATGGGTAGTACTTGGAGGCCAGAGCAAGGAGCGAGATACCTACATGGCCATCCTTAAGGGCTCCCGGCATATTGCTGCAGGGCTTTCTTTCGCTATTAGTTACTGCATCATGATAATGATGCCGGCGGCTCTCCGGCCCTGCATGTCCATCCACAACCGGAACGCAGAATCTCGTCGACATTGACTTGTGACATTCTCCCGGCGGAGCCAAGGGTATTCAGGGCGGCTCTTAACTGGTACGGCTAATCCAGCAGTTGGAGCTGTCGGCGGGTCCAAATTCAATATCCAATTCTCGTAGTTTATTATCTGACCCAACTTTACTCTTTCAAGACAGTGTTACGCCGAAAATAAACCCTGCCCGAGAGCTTCCAGATCGCGCCAACCGGGCCAATTGCAGTGTACTCGAGCATTCGCGACGCTTTTTCTTCGGATCCATACCAACTAGTGTGCGTTTCTCAAAGACCCGGAGACAAGTCTTGGTGGGCCAGGTATAGTCAATGCTTGTGGGGGATGGTGTATCGCTGCTGGGGTCCCTTACAGCTCTTTGCGGATCTTTTTTCGACAATTCAAAGTCATAAGAACATCTGAAATCTCGTAAAGTCATCTGCCAACTTCTCAAACCAGTCTTTCCTGGAAGGCTGCGGTCAATTGATGTCCATGTATTGTTGACCGTACAAAGACAAGCAAGGATGTAGCAAGATCAACGCGCCCGCATCTGCATTTACATCCGTGTATAAGACTCGTTGACGGCAATTTCAAACCCCGCCAATACCCCAACGACTTACGGATGATATTCCTTTGGAACATCCCGGTGCACTTATAGACTCTTCGAAGCATCACACTATGTCAAAGTCAGATGCTCACTGTCCAATTCAGACATGGCACCCCCGTTCGCTTTGTCAATCGCGAGTCTCCCAATACATAAAAGGTGGCCGTCTTGTGATATATGGATCGTATGCGAAACAACCCAGTTCCCTACCAGCCAGTGTTCGTCAAAGCGCACGCAGGCAGCACGACCTCCAAACACTCCTGGCATGGTGAAGGTTTCATTTCTCTCGCAGCAATGTTCCCAAAGCGTCAGCTTTAGGCTGATCTCCGATCTCTTCTTCCACCAACCCTTTTGCTTCAAACAGCGAAACGTCGACTAATCCGATCTTTTCTGGAAATCTTGTCGTCCATCTCGAGAGCTCCTGCAGTAATGGGCATAGCACGGTAGCAGCGGCATTCTCGTGATGCGACTATCCCTGGCTTGTTCAATTGGGTTATATGCTCTATTTTCAGTTGGGATTAGTTCTCAGCTAGATCCGATACTGCGCAAAGCACCTCCGCTCTCAAAAATAGGCCACAGGGCCGATATGCCGTACATGCGCATTTACAATCACAAGAAGTCTTGGTCCGAACGTCGAATCGTGATTAGGGGCATTGCCCCAGCGCTTTACAATGGTGAGATAGGCGAGGGGATAGATTCCGTGGGTATCATCAAATTGCCACCAAAATATCATACATATAACATACATATAAGGATAATCCTTGTTTTAGCCATTCTATGCTGCCGAGCTGGCGGTGCCCTTTTGCTGCCTGAGCTTTTCCTCAAACTTTTCGAACTCCTGCAAAGCAATTTCCTCCTCTTGATCCATCACTTGCTTAACACCTTTGACCTCCTCAATCTGGATGTTATGTTAGCCTAAGACAGCACGGTGTAAGCCATAATGGGGAACCTACATAATGCATCAACATGCCCTCAATTCCATTCTTGAGGGTGACAGTGCTGGAATCGCACGTACGGCAGGCACCTCGTAACCGAAGATGCACATAGCCCTCGTCATCAAAGCCTCGAAAATCTATGTCGCCGCCATCCTCCTGGATAGCTGGTCGAATTCGTGTCTCAAGAAGCTCCTTGATCATACCAACAACCTCACTGTCGTCTTCGTTGTACGCAAGGCTATCCTCCTCCTCGGCCGTGGCGGCCTCGCCATCCCGGCGTTCGGAGACAGTGACTATCTTCTCACCTGCAGTGATGGCTTCTGTGATGAGGGCAAAGATCTCCGGTCGAATGTGTGCCCAATTGGCATCTGCAGCCTTCGTAACAGTAATGAAATCGGCGCCGTAGAAAACCGACGTAACTCCATCGATATTCATAAGCTTGGCAGCGAGTGGAGAAGGATACGGCGGAGAAATGGTTGCTCGGGGGTTGAGATACTCAATAAAAGGCGTAGAGAGCTCCTCGGGCACAACCCGATGATTCGGTAGAAACTTGAGGGCATCTGGGTTCGGGGTGTTCTCCGTCTGGATGAAGATGGTTCGGCTCCCGCTACCGACACCGGCGAGGCTTGGTATGGTTGTTGGAATATTGCGCTGTCGCTGTGCGAGGGGCCGTGTCGTATAAGAACCGACAAGAAGTTGTGATCGGACGGTGCTGATTGAACGAGTCCATCGCTGAAATCCTCGGCAAGATGTCTCTGTGACGGGCCGAGCGACAGCGGCCAATGTCCGTGACATGGCTCTTGAAGTTGCCATGACGTAGGCTCTGAAGATAGATATATCAAAGAAAGGATGCTACCGGTTCGACTCTAATAAGAGGTCAAGGTTCAAAAACGGGTTCTTTTATTGAGAAATAAATTGAAAAGGAAGACAGGCTAGTGTCGGCGTTGACGGGTATGGATGCTAGATAGCAACTTTTCGCCGCTCCAACTTGTGCTTGTTAAACTCAGTCACCTAGCCGTGATAGGTCCGAGCATTAGTAATGCGTGAGCTACCTATGATGCAAGGGCAAATTTAAAGTCCCGATGGAAGTGCACGGACCAGAATTCGACCTCTATTTTTTTGTTTTCTTTCTTTTTCCTTCGGTTTGCAATTCTGGGGTCCAAAATGTCAAGCGGGTAATGACGCGGGGCGATAGACCCCTTGGAACTGAAACTTTTTGTACCTTTCTTCCCTTTCGTACACCGTACAGTACCTTTACCTTACCTTGGGTTCCATCACATTAGCTTCCTTTCACCTTAATTAAGGTACCTTACCTTCATACCTTCTTGGCCGCATAAGATATCACAATGTCAGAACCTCAGGGAATAAATGATCTACCAGCCCAACACCCAGAAGATACTGCTACACCAACTACACAAGCTGAAGCAAAAGATGGCGATAATGCGACAACAAAACCAGATCCTTCACTATGTGGCATATGTGAAGTGAATCCCCCAAAATACAAATGTCCAAGATGTCGCCTTCCATAGTAAGTTTCACATCTTAGTTGGTACCGTAGTCAGGCTGACCATTATCAAAGCTGTTCTGTTGCTTGCAACAAGATCCATCGCGAAAATCACCCTCCTGATCCCGAGCCAGCACCAGCACCAGCAGCGCCTCAGTCGGCACTCTCCGAGTCGCAAGCAACATCACTGCCTCAGCTTCCCGACCCCTCGAATCCCTTTCAGGCTCTCGAAAGCTCAGAGAAACTTCGCCTTCTCTTTCGCAAATATCCAGGCCTTCCCGACCAGCTCCGCAAAATTGATGCTGCCACGCTTCCACCTCCTGAGGCCAAGCCTGCCATCCCCGCCTCCCTCCTCAAGGGTCTGCCACCAAAGCAAGAAGCTTGGAACCATGACATTGGTATTCAGAACGGAAAAGAAGCTTTGCGCAAGGCTCGTCGCGCGGACGGTGAGCAGGGTGACGCTATACGCGAGTATTCAGAACTTATTCTTCACTTGATGAACACCGAGAATGCACGGACGGACGTCGACAATATCATTCGGCAGAAAATGGCACAAGAGGATACAAAACTTATCGAACGCTTGATGGCTCAAGAAAAGCGTTAGGTTTCACCCTTGTTTCCAATCATATCTCGCATGACACTGAAGATACTTTTTTTTTGATTGCGGAGGTCATTTATTAAGATTTTCCTTCATGTTTAGTATTCGGTTATTATGTTACAATAATCATTGGTGAGTTGTCTTCGCTCCTCCATATATATCATCCGCCCATCAAATTACCCTTGTCATTCGCATTCTTTCCCTCGCTAATGCATGAATCGCTTCAAGAACCCAGACCTGGGCGATTTTGGAGAAACATATGACTGTGAGCTCGTCTTGGTAAAATTGGAGCCCTGGTCCTCAGCGTTGGGTTTCTGCTGGCTCAAACTAGTCTTTCGATGTTTGAGGCCTCCCCACTTCGAATCTCGTCGGATCTTGACTGGTTGGTCACTCTGAGACCAGTCCACCCTGTGTATCTCAGCCGCGTGCTGAGGGTTGGGGATGTTCACAAAACTACCTCTCCGTGAACTAGAAGTGGCTGCACTAGTCTCAGACCCTCGACGGTTAGGCGAAGTGTTGATACCGAACTCTTGCTTGAAAGGGGTTGCTGGGCCAGACTCGCGTACAAAGGGCGATGATGCATCGGAGAAACCTGACGAGCTTGCGGATCCACGTCTCGCAGATGATGCGACGTTCCCTTGAAAGCCTCCGACACCCGTACCTATTGAATCTCGTCGGGTTTGAGGCAGAGGCTGCATGTTACCCGTGCTCATTCTTCGTGATAACTCAGGTCCATTGACATTCCAGAGCATGGAATTACGGGCTGGTTGTCTCTTGCGTTGGGTTGACACTTTATCCAGCTCAGTGCCTCCCATCCTCGCGACGTTGCTGGCGCTATTTGGCCTTCCGCTGCAGAGACTCTGTGCTCTTCTATACTGCCTATTGTACTCTTGCAGCGATATAGTGCCATTGTTCATAGAGTGTGGGCCGGGAGCAGGTCTCATTCCTTTGGGTGAAGCTTTCTGAGTGAGGGGCTCGACTGTTGTGGTGCGAGCAAACTGTTGCGCTGCCACCTGAGGAACATGCTTGTAACGAGCAGGCTTCTTAACATCCTCCTCTGTCTGCTTCTGCAATTCATCAGTGTAGTTCGAGCCTCTGAAGCGGAATGCGTCAAAAAAGCTGCCACGGCGTGGCGGCTTTGCAGACAAAGGTGAACTGAGTTTATCATCAATCTTCTCTTTCCTGAAGACTCTTGATGAAACGGCGGTTGGAATCGATGGCGTGGCATGTGTTGCCTGAATAGTCCGGGGAGACGGGGCACCCATACTTGTTGCAGATAATGGGGGCCGGAGTGAGTCCTCTGTGTGGACTGGACGACGAGGCTGGCCTTCTTGCTCGACTGAAATATCGTTCAACTTTGCGCTCAATTCGCTGGGGTCCAATGGCTGGATCTGCAAGGCTTTTGGTCGATGCCTGGGTTTCCCAGGAGCCACTGTCGTGGGCGAAAACCGATGACTTGGCTCCTCCATTGAAATGCCCGTCGTGTACAGCATTGTTGTAGTCATGCTGGGCAAGCTTGGTGACGGGCTTGGAGAAGGAGATATGGGATGAGATCCTAGGGGATGGAATGCCACTATGACGGCTGCAGGGTTGCTGGCCACTGGTAATGTTATATCGACAAACAAGCCTGCGTTTTACGATTCTTTGACTATATAAGAAAACTTGAAATAGTCTTTGAGCGTACTTGGCGGATGTTGGGGATCTCGGTGAGATAAATGTCTCTGGCTACAACTAAATGTAAACGTCGTCATGGCTACAGTTCCTTGGCAAAGCATGTCAAATGCCCTGGGCTCAACGCCTGGCCCACTCAGGAAAACTATGAAGCCGTCCACGACGAGTGGGCATCTATCAACCAGAAGCGCCATCGTGTCGTAACTGGCTCGCAACTCGACGGCGGGCTGGGTGGACTGGCCCAGCCAGAACTTAATTTGGTCCCTTTGTTATGATCAACTAATGTCGCCTGCGTTCCTGATCGCCGAAAGGGGACAACTTCTCCAATCTAGCTAGTATTTCACAAAAACCCTATTTCTCGGATATGGCTGCTTTTAGAAATAATCCACACAAACAGGACGTTTGGTAGATTCGTGGGGGATCCAGCTACATGGGTTGATCCAACGTCATTCAGGGTTTTTGGTAAGACATTGAAGCAGTGATTGGGTCTCGTGACAGAGCCAATGTCACGAACATGTGGAGGTCACCAAAGACTAGACATTTCAATTCTCTCGGGAATTGACACTGCGACATACCTTGGGTCTCGAAGTGGCCGAACATGCTTTCTGCACATTGTAGCAGCTGGGGAATGGTGTTGACGTGGATGGAATTCCAGTCGGAGGGGCCAGAACTATAAGGACACTGAGTCGAACCAACAGAGATTGAGTGCCACTCAACCAAGATAACAGCCACTCAATATCTGTGAGTGCATCTTTAAATGGTCGAGTCCGAAGGATCAAACATGTTAGAGTTTCTTCACTCAAAGATGCAGGTCCAGCGTTGATTTATCTTTATGATGTGTAGATCGCCATATGCATGCTTTGTCCCTGAACAGACCCCATCATCTCAGGGACAAACTTACAGTTCGACCTCACTTGGATTCCCCAACTTGGCGGACGGCGGCGCTACACTTTGCGGGTACGATCCATTGACAGGACTCGTAGGACGGCTCGTGCGTTTTCCGAGTTGAGAGCTCCCGCTTTTGGGCACAGGAATGTGCCAAGCCGGCTGTGACTTATAATGACTAGAACCAGACACGGGTGAGAACAACGTCTCTCGGAGTATTTACAAGAGCCCAACGCGTGGTTGAAGGGTCTTCTGGCAGACTTGTAAGTACCGTAACCTTTCTGTCGGTTTTCGCCGTTACCGAGTTATTGTTGATGGGAATATCGTGAAACTTGATGGATAGTATTGATTGGCCTCGTCTCTCATAGCTTCCGCCGAGATATTTGGCTCTGTATAGCAAATCTGACCCAAAAAGTACTTTGCATAGCATATCCTCAAACTGTTATATCTTATAGTCGTTCCTTCCCCTTGTTGCCGGAGCAAGATCCTACTTGTGCTCACAGTCACGTGTACTTGACTGTTTCAGCAAAAAGTTCCAGGAAGTGAAGTATATGTTGACAATCCGCTCCATTTCGGAGAAGTAGCATAAAATGACGTATTTCTGTATTCAGCCAGTTGGCCGGATGATACTAGCAATTAGAATTGTCAAGTCGAGTCTCTGTTAGTTACGAACCACCAAAGTTTACTAGCTGGTGTTTCCTCATGAATCGTGTCCCCAAAGCCAGTGAGCCAATCTGCGAGGTGCTAGTTTGAATGTCATTTAGTCCCATACGGATGCGGACAAGCGCTAATAACAACCAACGTCTTCAGATACGTCAATTATTATACTCTCTAGAAGGTGCCTGTTGGGGAACCGGACCGACCTGTCATGTTGTCCATTCCATCACAACAACAGACGTGCCTTGAGAACTGTTCGTAATGAGCAGTCAAGTCGTGGGTCATACATCCTCTTACAAATTCTGTGATTCATCACCATAGCCTTCCAGATCTCAGTCGACCGTTTGAGCTTTGAACTTAGTCGGAGAATAGAACACAGCATCAAACTTCTGATTGTGTCCAAGTGTCGACTGGTGTGAGTTTTGGAGTTGTGCTTGCTCTACTACCGAATGACTCTAGGAATAAATACTGAAGCTGAAGTCTTCATAAAATCATAAGTGTTCCTCATTTGACTCTAGCCTTTTGGAGATTTCAAGCTCATAGGATATGAACAATTCATGCATCGATCGCGAAGGGATTCGGTGAGGGATATGGAAGACGGTGAAAATGACAAATGATGAGAATCGAATGGACCAGGTGTATCCACGGCCTCGTACTATATAACGCCCGTTGCCTTAGATTGAAGTATGTTGCATGGCATCCACGAGGCCCGTCTGTAAAGAGCTGGAATCTAGCGATATCCAATGTAAGTTACTAGTTCAAGTACATTGAAGTAGGTCAGTAGGTGAGGGTTAGGGATGAGCAAGCGAGGTCTAAACAGTCGTTAATTATTGGATGTCCTGGATGTGATAACCATTTGTAAGGTAGAATCAACCTAATGAGTGTGATGTACCAGGATCCACTATCAGCACCGCTTCTTCATGGCTGGCTGAAGTGGTTATCAACCAGGAACTGGTATAACTGAACGTGAGTCTTGGATTGTCTAGAATGATCAAGTGCCAGGTAAGTCCCTGTTGGCTATTTGTGCACTGGCCAATGGGCAGCAAAGCGCCAACACTGAACGCGGGATTGGATCCTGGGAGATGTGCAATAAGAGTGGGTGAGAACCAAGAAGCCCCGAAGGCCAGTAAGTCTTAGGCAATTGGGCTTGAGGTCCTTTATATAGAAGCAGAGAGTTGCTGACTGTCTCAGTTAAGGACAAAGACCCTTTGTTTCGTGCCGCGCCGATGCCGATACCGTGCCGCATTCTTTTTGGCCTGTTATATTGTTAGGGATGGTTGCTATTACCGTTGATCTTCAGCACTCAATTTAAATCAGTCCTCAGAACAACGCCGAGAAATGAGTGAGTTATTAGTTGACTTGCCCAAGTCCTGCATAACGCTTTGAACCCAGTTTCCTTAACTGGAAATAGCCTGCCCAACTAAGTCTCCCGTACCGTACCTTAGACCATCCGCTCCTAAAACGTTCCCTGTTCCGAGCCACAGGCTCGGTTCCAGCTCTCTCCCCTCTTTGTGCCAGATTCGACATTTCGCGCAGTCGAACTTGACGGTGTCAAGATTGCTGATACTCTTTGTCCATTCCTAGGCACGCGTTCCTTAGGAGTTTTCCCCTCGTGGCTCTCTTCCGAGTCAGAGGCGTCTGCATCCGCCTACATACTGTACGCACACGCATCCACTCTTCAACCCACGGCGCCGGGTCCGCCTCAGCGCGTCGTAGCGCATCCTCTCCTCCCTTCTCCTGACATCTGTTCGAGGTCCTTCTCCTCAGATTTGCACAAAGATATATCCAATCCAGGTTGGGCTTCGACCAGCAGTATTCTATTGCAGTACTGTAATTGAGCCACTGTGGTTGCACATTATTAGGTAGTTCTCCCGCTTGCGGACGGAATGCCATGCATTGTCCCGTTGTGTAAACGCTCTTGGCTTCCGTTTTATGGGTTTAAGGTTGGTCGAATTGGACTAACACGATGGGTTTCGAATAGGTTTCGAGTACTCCGAGTTGGGTGTCTCAACTCTGTTTCTGTGTCTTGGTGTCTGTATTGGGTATTGCCTCAGAATAGTAGGCAGTGGCCTGGTGTGTACCTCGAGACAAGAGCTGATGGGACTCCAGTCTTTGTTGTTCTGATCATTCAGTGCTTATACTAATTCAAGATACCCGTTCAAATTGTCTCGCCTGCTGGCTGTCACGCAAAGGACGCAGTGCTTGTTTCCGCGGTATCTGCGCATCCATCCATCCATCCCTCTCACTAGGTCGCCAAACTGCCACCAATTGGACATCGAACCAATTCATTCCGTTGGTTTCCCAAGCACGGTACTGTACAACACAGTACAGTGCAAGCCTTGTCAGTCACTACCTAAGGTACGGTAAATTCGTCTCCCTCCCTTGTTTGCTAGCATTTCGCGCTTCATTTAGTGCCTTCTTGTCTCTCGTTACTCAGACCTTGAGTGTTTTCACCCCTTCTCCATTCTCTCTCTCACACAGCCTACTACGGGTTTGAACCCCTGCTGTAGCTACCCTACCTTAGTCAAGCAAGCTCCACGAGTTCTTCCATCCCCGCAAGGATTTGGTCCCTCCATCTGCTGGCATCGAGTCTATCCCGTCCATGTTTATCTCTACCACTCAGCCTAGTCGCTGAAGTTGCGACAATGCAACCCAATCATGTTGACTCACAGAATGCTCACCCAACTTCAGGCATTGCCGCTTCAGGCCCGGCGTCCATAGACCCCGACATCGAAAGCGACTCCGATCCTTCAGCCCCGGCCAACGGCCATCGAGATTCAGTCGGTTCAATCATTGACGACCCCTTCTTCCAGACCTACGACCCGGCAGTTCAAGCTGCTGCAGTTTCCGAGGACGAGGACCAATCTGATGGAAGTTCAGTCTACCAATCGCTAGAAGACGAGGACCACGAGCATCTTTTTCACGACACAAAGGGGCACAACTTCGGCAAAGCCAAGCGCAAAAGCGGCGGCGGAAAGAAAGTGAAGCCCGACAGCGATGATAACGAACCAAGCCAATACTGGCCGCCTCCACGACGAGAATCTTTGACCGCTACACCCCCTTCGTACTGGGTATGTAACCATGTTCCATCACATGCGGCCCCACCCTAGCTATCGCGGGGCAGCGTTGCTCAACAAACGGTCATCCGGGGTTTGGATGGTAGAGGCAGTTTTGCGACAGACGGCTGACCACAGCTTGACGCTATACAGTCCCAAGCATCACCGACTATGGAAAGTTTCAACATTGCCGTCATCGGTTCTACCGGCGTTGGCAAATCATCCTTTGTCCAGCGGGTCTTAGGCCTGTCTCGCCCACCTATCTCGAATGCTTCCAGCGTCCGCATGCTGGTTGACAACAACTCTCACGCCGTAACTCTACTCGAGCTGGACCTGGAGTATTTCGAATTGAACCCTACGCAGCCCATCCAGTGGCCAAAACAGATCAATGGGCATATCGTCCCCCGCGTCGATGCTGCTCTTATATTATATGATGTCACCAATCACGAATCCGTGAGTGAACTACCTCAAACTTTGGGTATGAAATCCATCTATTTGAATGACTGAGGCTATACTAAATGATCCATTCTAGCGGCTCTCACGAACTCTGGTTTACCCGCTAGTCTGGTGGCTTGCAAATGTGAAACCCCCGAAGCAGAATGGCAGGTCAACGCCGAAGCCATTGCGAATCATCAACTCTTTAAATCTTGTGTTTCAACCTACAAAATCTCCTCAAATGACGTTGATGTTGCCAAAACGTGCCTCCACACCATCTTGAGAGCCGCAATAGCCCATCGAAGAGGCGAGTGCATAAGGAAGATATTACCGGCAGACTCCTGCTAACTATGGTTTAGAAGAAAATGGCGAAACGTTCTCGCGCAGGCGAGCGCAGTCTGCTGCCAATTTGGAAGCTCCTGACGTTGGCACCGGGCGCCCCATTAGCCAACATAGCAAACATAGTCGAGCAAGCTCCGATTTCTCTTTACTCAAGGGTTTCTCCAATCCGCCAATTAACGAAAACTACCGAGCGCAGTCGTCTCGTAGCCCCAGGCAAGGTCATATAGCCAGTCCGAATCCCGAGGCAGGAGAACTGGGCCAAGCGCAAACACTGAATAACATGCTGAGGACTCCTGGCATTCGACTCGATAGACCCAGTACCGATTCGTTCTTGGATGTGGATGAGTCTGATGCAGAATCCTATCGATACTCTGATGACATCCCAATACTTCAACGAAATGACGACAACACGCTGGATAAGCAAGCGAAGATGGCAGGCGTAACGTTCGATGAGCTAGTTGATCGACTTCTTGCTCCTCGCTTGACAAGAATCGACAACAACTTCTCTGATGTTTTTCTCTGTCTTTATCGCAAGTTTGCAGCTCCTGGTGAGCTATTCACTGCCATTTTAACCCGACTGGATAAAGTGAGAGACGATAAGACAGCACATTACCTTTCCAAGACAGCCACACAGCTCCGAATTATCGAGGTGGTCGCGAAATGGGTATCACTTTACCCCGGCGACTTCGCCCGTCCTCAAACTCGACGGAATTTGGAGGAGTTTATCAGGCATCTGAGTACAGAACCTATTTTCTCAATCGCAGCACAACATATGCGACGACACCTCCAATTCAATGTCGTGGAAGATGACGATACAGGTTGGGCAAACTCGGATGAGACTAGCGATAAGCTCGCAAGTGAGATCTTGTCAAAGGACATGAACGAGCTGTCATCGGGTGTGAGTGTGTTGACGGTGGAGTCGGACATGGACGGAAGACCATCTGGAAGCTCAGAGGTCTCTCTTGCGGACAGAAGCAGCAGTGTCTCGAGCCAGGTGCATTTCCATACGTTTGAGGACTACGAAAGAGCTGCGAGCAACCTGGAACCTACGGACAACTTACCTATGAACAAATTCCGCTACCATATATTCATGGACATCCCCGATGATGATGTTGCGGACGAGCTGACCAGAATCGATTGGATCATGTTTTCCTCAATTCGAATACGCGATTTCGTTCGACATGTCAGCCTATCCGCGTCCCAAAAGGAGCGTTGCAAGAGTTTACGGAATGTGAATCGAATGATCAACCATTTCAATCATGTTGCCAAATGGGTTGCCAACATGATTCTGCTGCGGGACAAAGCCAAGCATCGAGCGCTAATATTAGAGAAGTTCATGAATATTTCACTTAAGCTGCGGCAACTCAACAACTACAATGGGCTAGCAGCCATTCTAGCAGGTGTGAACGGAACGGCCATTCATCGATTAAATCAGACGAGAGCACTGGTACCAGCAGAAGTTCAAAAGCGGTTTGCGCGGTTGGGCATATTGATGGGAACTCAGAAGAGTCATTTCGCCTACCGCCTAGCCTGGGAAAATTCTTCCCTCCCCCGGATTCCTTTCATTCCCCTTCATCGACGAGACCTGGTGTCAGCAGAGGAGGGAAGCAGAACATTTATCGGTGCGGATGGAGATCGCATCAATTGGAAGAAGTTTGAGGTTCTGGGAGAGGTCCTGCTACCAATCATGAAGAGCCAGAGCACATCATACCCAAATCTAACCAAGCACGACACTGCAAGAGAACTGATTCTGGGTTGTCGCATGCCAACGGATGAAGAGGTGAGAATTCAGCTGCATGATCCCTCAAGGACACAAACTAACGGGGTCATACAGGATATTTATCAGCGAAGTGTGCAAGTCGAAAGTGGCTCGGGGAATTTCGCTGAGCCACCTAAGAAGAAGTTCCCATGGTTTGCAAAGTAATCTATCAATTGATTGCACGGAGTTTACGGAGCATGCATGCGCACTATACTTATGGATGCAAACATTGGGGGCATTTTATAGACTCTGTGCGCCTATTGGCTTGGACTGAACATAGCCAGATAATGATGTACACAACTAGGATTTATGTGGTTGACTTACCTTAGTAGTAGGAACTCATATTTTGGACATACTTTACCTAATGATTAGCGACTTGGCTACGATATCATCAATATCTCTCAACTAACTATAGCATTTTGGACGATGGCCGCGTATTGAATTGTACCTACCTGCCTACCTTACCTTGAGTACCTACCTGCCTTAGTAGATAATGGACGTTAACCGATCGCTCCTTCTTTCCACTGTCCCGTCGGGTGCTTCTCACATTGGGTACCTACAAAGGTTGTTGGGATGCAAGCAGCTGGATTCCTAAGCTCCTTCCTTGACCGCAAGTGCAATTCTCGAGATCATTTTCCACCAACAACACCACGGAATATTTCATAGGTATCGCCTCCCGTCCCATTGCGTGGTTAAGCATGGAATGACAATGTCGTGCGCCTTGCGACTCCCGACTATTCGTGTGATCGCAAACCAGGCAAATGTCGAACTGTCAGCTTCAGCGTCGATCATTATTGATGCCCCTGATGGCGCACGGCATATTGCAACGATCAGAGATCTCTCCTCAGCAGTGGCAGATTCTCATCTTTGGATTGCTCGGTCCGGTGCTTGTTGCCTTGAGGTTTCTATTGCGATCAATGGGCATCCTATTCTTGAAACGGAAAGTCTCAATGCTATCGCCGAGGCAGTCAGCGGTTGCGAGGTATGTTGGTTATGCATTAGAACTTCCGAGTTAGTTGTAACTGAGTTGGTCAGGTTTGGGGTCGCCTGGGCGTTCATCTTGAACCTAACCGGTCATGTCCAGCTCAGCTACCTGGACTTCTATCTTTCTCGCTCCAGCACCCAAATCTCTCATCGGCTCTCGTTGCCCCAGTTTCCGCCTGTACCACTGCATTTCGAAAGCTAATGTTGTCGATCGATGTGCGCAACGTGTCTCAAGAAGAAGGACAACCTCGAAAGTGTTCAAAGACGATCAAACGGCGGAAGAAGAGGGGCAAGCCGAAGGAAAGGGTCGAAGGCTGTATCGAGAGCAATCTGCTAGGCACTCTGGAGCTGGTCGACCAACAAGCTATTGACAGCTTCATGTTCAGTCTCAACTGCCCATGCGAAGAAGGGAGTGGGAATGCATCGCAGACTCTCTCCCGGGAGGATACCATTAAGGACATTAAAGTATTGAAAGACCTGCAGTCATCGTCCCTAATCGAAATTCTCTTTGAGCAGTTGATGCTGGCGCCAGAGAGGTCGTACAGGGGCTACCAAGTCTGGGGCTGCGGACTCAGTTACTGCCTCACCAAGCTTGCGCCGGGAGTATTTCATATGCCTTACCTCAAGGTATGGGTCTCAGCAATTATCTATTTCAGTTACTGATAAAAGAAGCAGAGCATATCGGACCGCGCCGAACTATTACCCATCATTGCCACATCCTTAGCAAGTATGGAGCATGCCGAATCCCCGGTGCTCAGACAGCAAGTGGCTGATCTAGCATCGGGCTACAAGGCTTCTTCTCACCCGCATAGTGCAAAAAAAGCCTCTGTGGACATGCTGGAGAGAAAGGCTTGGGAGGTACTTCTTCTACATGTCAATATGCCTCCATCAACAAATAGGAGAACGCCAAAAAGAATCATATTCCCGACTCGGAATTCTCGCATTCCGGGCCAAGGGTTTGTTGTCCCTGGAATACAGCCGTCAATTGGAGCGACAGATAAAAAGGTGCCAGAATCAGGCGAATGCGTGCATCAAAAAAGTCAGAGTACAATGATGGATGTAAGCTGGGACATCATGGATGGTTACCTCGACATTGTGAAGGATGGGAAGCATTACGAAGCAATACCTGATTTGAGTTTCGAAGTTGTCGAAACGGATCAGGATCTATGGAGTGATGTTACATATAGCCCAACCTCCATAGGTTGGCCAGAGCCATGGCTTGGCGAAACTGGTCGATTTGAGGCTGGGTTTGACACAATGGAATTTATGAATGAGATGCCACTTGAGCAAGCTTGGATGAGGCAGGATATTGACTTCGCAACAAGACAAGAGACAATAGTCGACCCAGCAAACTTCCCAAGTTTGGACCACTGGCTGATCTGCGACAACCAGTGTAACTTAGACTAACATCTGATGATGGAAACTTGTCACACAGAAACTGAAAAGAGATTTGACCAGAATGGCGGGAATTGGTGATGCTCTAAGAAAGATTGATATATTATAGATAGCATATGGGAGAGGCAAGCGTAGCGTGATTTTTGAGCCTGTTCTATAGAAATTGTGAGGCAGAGGTAATGTTGAATGTTAAGTCGATAAGATTGCAAATGAGTGTCATGCGCCAGAACAAGATTGCCGTTGATAATTGCTGAAGGAATAGATGGTGCTTATTTGCTTGGCTTTGCTGTCTTGCCCACTTTCTTCTTATCCTTCTTATCCTGTTTTGCTTTGCGCTGCTCGGGCTTCATGGTTGCATAGTGAATGTACCAGAGAAGCACGATTTGCAGAATGACAGCCACAAGGACCACCAAGAGGATGGTGAAAATAATGGGTTGGTCGTTGAGGACGGCAACGGCTTCGTCTGTAGCGCCGATAGAGGAGAACCAGTCGAATTGACCCATCGTGAAGGACAAGGTATGTATGTATGGTGAGGATGAAGTTGTCGTTGTCGTAGTATTAGGAAGCGTATTTTTGATAAAGGAATGCCGGATTTTTCAATTTCAATTAAGCCGTACAGTGCGCCAGTCACGTACAGAGTGGGAATGGAAGATAATATGTTCTTTGAATGGAATAGAATAAAGACGTACAGAGATCGAGATAGCTATGGGAAGAGAAAAAGAGTCAAAGTAACAGACGGGACGCGAAGCAAATGTGGTAAATGGTCCACAGTGAGTGGTGGCAACGGTGGAAGACCCCTAACAGGCTCCCAGGGGCGTTACTGAGACGTTTCACCTTGTAACAAAAGTCGACTGATGTGAAGGTGGCTCATGATTGGCTATGGTTGACGATACAGTTGTGAGAGTACGATAAAGCAAGCGGCTAGTACCTAAATCGAAGAGGAAGCAGTTCAATCACACTCATTGGGCTTCATAATGGCGTCACTGATGTTAAGTGAGGAGTATTGAGGTTGTTGAGTCCATTCGGTGGCTTCAAGGAACGTTCCGACAATGGATGAGGTTGATTTAGACAAGCATGCTCTGGAGCACGTGATTAAGGACGGAGAATGGAAGTTCCATGGTCGGCTCTGACTTTGGTAACTAAAGTTGATGGAAGTCCTGATTTGATTGGCTTTTGCTGTCCATCAACCGCTAACCGCATGGGGATCATGTCAATTGAGAACCATCCATTTCTTGGGTCCCCAAAAAATCTCTAGCTCGTGTGAGAGAGATACGACAGAGAGAGGGAGAGAGAGCGAGAGAGAGCAACGCCAATAAATCGGACCTCCTCCTCCTCTTCCATCGCCATTGCCGCTGGCCCTCGTCGAATAAATACTCCTCAACCTCCTGCCGACCATGAGCGTCGCACGTCCGGCGCGCAACCTCCTCGGCAGGTGCATCGCCTCATCTCGAACCGCTTCAGTCACAGTCCCCCTCATACCATGTAGTCAATTCCACAGCACACCACCCAGGTCGAAGCGAAAGTCTCGGTTTCGAAATGTCACGGCCCAGGAGCTAGGTCTGATCAAGGAGTCGGGTGAATTTACAGCGGGCATGGACAAGTACAAGCAGGACAAGTTTGCCGACCTGTCCAAGCAGGATCTAGAGAGCCTCAAAGCCTCTTACACACCAGAGCAGCTCGAGGCTATTGAGTTGGGCGAGAAAGCCGTCAGCCCTGAAGACATGATCATTCAGGGTCGGTTACGTGACGACCCCTACAAGCCAACATACATCGAGGATTATACCGTGCTGGACCCCCGCTACGATATCAAGCCGGAGATCGAAGGCACCCCGAGAGAGGTGCAATGGCCTGACAAGAGCGAATGGATCGACAATTACGGACAAAAAATGATGAAGATCACTGACAAGAAGACAAGCGACCAACTTACCCGAGCCATGGTTCGAGCACTGCGACGTGTGAAGGAGAGCCAGGGAGAGGACTTGATAGACCTCACTGAGGATGAACTCAAGGACATTGAAAAGGACCCTGAGCTGATCAAACGCTACATTATAGCCGAGGACGGCCCTGAGCCCACTGCAAACGATAAGGGTCCTGAGTTCATGACTCGTTCCCAGGCTGAGAAGTTGGATGAGGCTGTTGACGAGGCATGGGAGGCCGAGCTCGACAAGATTGTTGGTTTTAGCAGTCAGGGTGAGGTCGAGCCCTCGAACCTCGAGCTCATTCAGGATGGCCCCGCGGGTGTTGATCGGACCTACACGGCTGAGGCACCTGATCTCGGTAAGGTCCCTGGTGTCAAGGGCTTGTACAAGCACGCCGTTGACCCCGAGGATCAGGGCCAGGATGACTCGGGCAAGTACCAAGAGATCAAGCGCCTGACAGGCATGAGCCTCAAGGACATTCGCTCGCTGCTGACCAAAGGTCTTGTGACTCGTTGGGTCTCCAATCAAACTCGTTTGGGCAAGGTCCGCAGTACCTCCGTGGTTGCCATCGCTGGTAACGGCAATGGCCGTCTGGGACTTGGAATGGCAAAGTCTACTGAGGCCGGTGTGGCTGAGGAGACAGCTCAGATGTTGGCTATCCGCAACATGAAACCCGTCCGACGATATGAGAACCGTACTATCTATGGTAATGTGTCTGCCAAGATTTCAGGCACTGTAGTCGAGCTGATGGCCCGTCCTCCCGGTATGTATCCACTCATCACCGGCAACCACGCGATCATGCTAGCTAACCTCCTCCCTCCCAGGTTTCGGACTTCGCTGCCCTCACCGTATCTTCGAGATGTGCCGCGCCGCCGGTATCCACGACATCGCTGCTCGCATGCCCCGATCCAAGAACCCCATGAACTCTGTCAAGGCGGCGTACCAAGCGCTGACCAACCAGCCCGACCCCGAGCAGATCGCCATCGGCCGGGGCAAGAAGCTGGTGGACGTGCGCAAGGTGTACTATGGAGGAGCTGTATATTAAACCCACTCTCACGAAACCACCTGTATCACCAAAGAAAAAAACGTGTATCTGTAGCCTGTAATAGAGAAATCTTTTCTTTGATGCCCTCGGTATGGTAAAAATGGTATGGTTGATGTACCACCACTTGATATTAAATGTCTGTTGTACTCCGTATTGCCATGTGAAAGAAAGTATCGTTTCGCGCATCATATTTGGTTGGGTATCAATCCTTGTCTCTTCCACCTCAAAGCTGCCTTCTAGTTCTTCTTTGATTCATTTAAACTCATTGCGCTGTCGATCCATCACCCCAGTCAATCTCCTGCTGCAAGACTATGCTGTAAACACTGGCTTTGAGAAGAGTAAAGGCTAGACTCGTCTTGCGCTCGAGCTCACGAAGGCCGTCAAGAATTTCTGTACTAGGGTTCGAAGCAAGATGTTCGAGGATAGTGGCGAGCTGGGAATAATATCAGTCTGTGTCTGTCTTTCAGATCCCAGCATAATGAGGCAGACGCACTTTGTTCATGTTATCGGCCAACCGTTCGTACTCGTCTAAAACCTCTTGCTCGAGTGGTGTGAGCTCAGGGGGGTCAAGGATCCCGCCTGCTTGGGTTTGATCCATGGCGATTATTGTAATTGAATGACGGTATGGGAAGACAAGTCGTGAATTATGTTCGTTGTTGAATCTTGGTCCACAAATTATATGTTTATCCTACGTACGTAGCTAGGCGCGGTTGCTGGAGGGGCACATTCACTGATAAGATAAGATAATTCAGCGGGCAGTCAAAGTGGACCTCGGTTTGCTCAGCTCACCTAGACCTTTGTAGGCCATAAGCACACTCTTAGTAAAGATTGATTCGTACATTCTTTTGTTACTAAAGTTGTCAAGAAAACATCATTCTCATCAAAGCCGACCTAAGCAGATTGCGAATACTAAGGAAAAAGGGGGAGAGTCTCCAATTCGATCAAAACCCATGCCAATCCTGAACGCTCGCTCGTCATAGAATCAATAATGCCCTTGTCAAATAAACATCACACACCCAACTCAAGTCTCCTTTGTCTCGTTTCCATCTCAAAATAAACATGAATGGTATGCCAGCTAAATCAAGCTTGTCGTGATTACTCCTCCGCGTTAATTCCCATAGACCACTACCTCGTTGCCTTGCACTGATCCTGCATCAGTCCCAACATTGCTCTCTGTCCACTCGCTTTCGGTATAACTGTACTCACTATACTCGTCACCATCCGTATACATATCCGTGCTGTTCGTGACTACGGTACCTCGGCTGCTTCTTCTCAAGGTTTCGTTGTCGCTGTCGCCACCCTCACCACCATCCGCTTCCTCATCATTGGCTGTCGATTCAATGACTATTGTCTCGTCTGTAGGGGCTTCTGTCGCCTCTGGCACTGTTGCTGACTTGACATCTGCCTCATCAACCTCCTCGACAGTCTCATTGACAGTATTCTCTTTGTCATTGTCAGCGAGGCCTTTGTCGAGATTACCACCCCAGCTTCGTTTGCGGTATGTTTTACCGCCGCCCAAGGGGGTTCGCACGCTCTGGCTGCGCTTGACACCACCAGAAGCTACATTGTTGTTGATCTGGCTGAGCGAAACGATTCTGCGACCTGCTCCGTTCTGTACTGGAGCAGCCAAATTGCGTTTAGCATTCAGTGCCATGCCCACCATAGACTTGCGGCCATGTGCACCTGCTTCCGGAGACTCCTCTTCGTTGGCAGGCTTTCTAACACGTTTGCGGCTCATAGCATCGCCACCGTTCCTATTGGCCTTTGCCATGAGAAGGACTCGAGAATGGTCCATAACACCCTCGAGGATCCGGCGCTCCAGGTTTTCAGCACGAGATTCCATGTCGTAGAGTTCCTCTTTACGCATATGAAGAGCTGTCTCGAGGGAAGAGACATCACCAGTCAAACGTGTCTTCTGGCGTATCAGACTCTCCTGTTCTGTTCTCAACGTCATAACACTCTGTCGAAGCCTCTCCTCCTCGTCTCGGAGACTTGCAACTGCTGCCTCAACATGATCCTTCTCCGCGAGCTTGCGTTCCACAGATGCCATGGTCTCTTGGAGAGTCTTGGTATGGTCTTCGTGAGCCTGCTCAATTCGCTGCTTCTGCGCTGAGAGGAAATCGGAAATATCAGCAGCTGTCTGGACTACCGAGGCATGAACCTTGTCCAGCGTATCAAGGCGACTGAAGGCATGATCAGCAACGGCGCTGTGGTCGACCAATTTGTCGAGCTTCTCTTGCACGACAGCGTCGTCATATCGGCCATCCAGAACGAGATCGAGCTTCTCGCGGACCAAAGTATCATCGTACTTGGAGTCCATGATCAGATCAAGTTTCTCGCGGACGGGCGTATCGTCGTACTTTTGCTCAACAAGCATGCCAAGGATTTCCTTGATTGGTGCATCGTCATATTTTTCTTCGATGATCTTGTCAAGCTTAGCCCGCACTTCGGCGTCGTCATACTTAGATTCGATGATTTTCTCCAGCTTTTCCCGAATCTCCGAATCATCATACTTGGACTCGATGATAGTAGCGAGCTTCTGATGCACTTGAGAATCATCGTACTTCTCATCGATGATCTTGTCTAGTTTCTCACGAACCTCTGTGTCGTTGTACTTCTCCTCGATGATTTTATCGAGACGTTCCTTGACTTCCGAGTCATTGTAGATCTGTTCGATAAGCTTATCCAACTTCTCATGAACATGTGTGTTATGAAACTTGTCATCAGTGAGAAGTGTCAGGAGGGTCATGAGCTCTTCAGGAGACTTGTGCTCGACAATCTTGTCCTGGATTTCGGACGTCGAAGACTTGGAGTGTTCGTAGTGTTCACCGACAAGTAGAAGAAGATCCTTGACAGATTCGAGTATCTTGGGATGAGACTCGCTGACCTCTCCTTTCAAGCTCTCAACAGCCGTCAAGGCCTCAGTGATTTGGTCGCGGGTTTGCTGATGCTCGGCCTTGTCCTCAGTGTGAGTCTCTTCACTGCGGGCCACGAGCTCCTCCACCTTGGTAAAAACAGTCTTAGAAGCCTCCTCCATCTTCTCCAGAGAATCAGTGACAGTAGAGCCCAGAGTATCAATAAGAAGCTTGAGCTCATCTGTGACAGATTTAGAGCTTACAACGGCTGCCTCCATAGCCTCGTCCCGGGCTTCGCTGACCTTGCTTCTATCATCAAGGGTAGTCTGAAGAGTCTCATATTTGGCAATGAGCTCACCAATCTTCTCGTCGATCTTGGTGCTTAGCGTCTCGGTTGCCTCTTGAAGTTTCTCGTTAGACTCAACCTTGACGCCGGACACAACAGCCTTCGAGTCCTCGAATTCAGTCTTGATGGTATCAAGCATGTCCTTGAGGTCCTGGTGGACGTTCTCGTTCTTGCTGATCTTCTCGCCGACAGTCTCAAGGAGCTTACTAATACTCTCGACACCAGTTGCGCCCTCTTCAAGCTTGACGTTGATGGTTCCCTGTAGTTCCTCAAGGAAGGTTTTGACCTCAGTGACGCGCTCGCCAACTGAGGTGCTCTCCTCATCACGAACTGCGACTGCCTTGGTCTGAGCGTCAACTGTGGTATCCAGCTTGTCCTGAAAGTCTTTGACAATAGACTCTAGGCCAGCAAGATCTTCCTTCTTGACGAGAAGGGCTTCCAGACTGGTAATGTCCTCCTTGCGCGCGAGGAGAGCGAGGTCGGTGCTGGTAAAAGATTCGAGAGCTGTCTTGACTTCAAGAGCCAAGGCTTCAACGGCCTCAACATCGGCCTTGGTGACCTTATCGGGATTTTCACTTTCTTTGGTGGCGTGTTCCTTCAACTCGTCAAGTCTAGTTGAGACTTGACCAAGAAGAGTTTCCAAGGCCGTGACCTCCTCTTTGCGGGAGACCGTGTCCAATTGAGTGGTAAGGGACCCCATAATCTCCCGAGTCTCAAGAAGCAAGGCCTCCACATTGTCGATGTGGTCCTTTCGAACAGCTTGCTCGCCATCAATAAGATCGTCCAGTTTACCTTTGGTGTTGCGCAGGATAGTCTCGATGGCTTGCATATCCTCCTTTGATGCAGGCTCATCGCCGTCTCCAACAATTGCACGAGCGGTCTCTTCCTCTCCATCCTCCTTCTTCTTCTTTACCGAAGCCGATCTTGTGAGTGTCTCCCGGGAGGCGATCTCGTCAACGCTGTCCTGAACTGTGCGAAGTAAATCCTCCATACGAGACAAATCATCTTTCTGAACACCCTCGTTCTCAGACTTGATAGAGTCGATCTTAATGGCAAGTCCTGCAATCAGCACCTCGAGGTTCTTGATGTCATCCGATTTGATCTTTTCGGAAGGTCCGGCATCCTCTGTCTTGTCAGTTGACACTGTGGCAAGGGCCCGCTCACTGTTGCTATCCCGCAAGGCCTCAATCTCGGAACGAACAGATTCAAGGCCGGTTTTGAGAGCATCAAGGATCTTCTCGTCGGTGGCTGATTCTGCAGGGGCAATGGCTCGTTCATTGTTGCTTTCTCGAAGAGTTTCGATATCTGAACGGAGAGACTCTAATCCTGTCCTGAGAGCATCCAGAACCTCATCGTTTGGCTTGGTATCTGGAACTGGGGCTAGAGCTTTCTGGTTACTTTCTTGGAGTCCTTCGATGTCGGTTCGTAGAGAATCAAGGCCATTCTTAAGGGCCTCGATGACTTCATCATTGGTGGTGTTGTCGACTGGGGCGGCTGCTTCCTTTTGGGCAGTAGCGATTGCTACTATTTCGGCGTGAAGAGAGTCAAGACCATTTTTCAAGGTGACGATAACTTCATCGTTTGAAGTGTTCTCTGTGGGAGTATCAGGCTTCTCCTTGGCTGCAAGGGCTGCGATCTCGGCATGGAGGGAATCAAGACCATTCTTCAGAGTAACTATGACCTCATCGTTTGAGGTGTCCTCTCCGAGTGCAGCACGATCGCTGTTGTCACGAGATAATTCAATATCGGCTTTCAGTGACTCAAGTCCGTTCTTTAAAGCTTCGATGAACTCTGTGCTGGATGAGTTGTCGACCGGTGCGATAGCCTTTTCGCTGCTGTCACGAACGGCTTCAATATCAACCCGGAGAGAGTCAAGCCCGTTCTTGAGAGCCTCAATCACCTCGTCGTTGGTGGTGTTGTCAACAGGTGCAGCGGGCTTTTCAGAGGTGCTTAGACGAATAGCTTCGATGTCAACACGGAGAGCATCGAGGCCATTCTTCAAGGCCTCGAGAACCTCATCGTTCTCCTTTGGCTCAACCACAGCGACCGCCTTCTCTGTCTGACTATCTCGAAGCGCTTCGATATCAGCTCGTACGCCACTGAGTCCTGATTTCAGTGCTTCAAGGACTTCGTCGTTGGCAGAAGGTGTAGACTCCAGCGTGGCAACGGCGCGGTCATTGCTGCTGTCGCGAATGGATTCAATATCAGCTCTGACGGAGTCGAGTCCAGTCTTGAGTGCTTCAAGAATTTCGTCATTGGCGGTTAAGTCGGTAGGCTTGTTCGTGACACGGTCCATACCTGCCCGGAGGTCGTTGAGGCCGTCATTGAGTGCGTCAAGGATTTCACTTGTCTCGGCGCGTGGTCTCAAAACCTCTTGCCGCAAATTGTTGAAGCCGGTGTTCAAAGCTTCCAGAACCTCTGTGTTGTTGGTCTGAGGTGGCAACGCAGGTACCATAGATGAGTTGACGATTTCGCGGAGGCCCTCAAGCTCGGTCTGAAGCTGCTCACGAGATTCTTGGTTGGTGGTTGAGACAATACCTGCCATCTCATCCTTAAAATCTTCCAGAGACTTCAAAAGGTCATCCATAAACTCTTCCTGGCCAGCAGCGCCAGTGGCACGATCAACATAACTCTCCATAGCTTGTCGAAGGTTCTCAAAACCGTCCTTGGTCACATCCCGTACCTGCTCGGTCTCACGTCCATTGGCCGCGACAGTCTCCTTAGTCTCTTCGGACAACGTCTTGAACTCATGTCGCAGAAATTCCATGATTTCCCGGAGGCGATCAGCAACATCATCATTGCTGGCTGAAGCGGGTACCAGAGCCCGGCTGGAGTGGACATCGAGGTCCTGGAGGCCTTCCCTAACGGCGTGTACAACGTCCTCATGAGTGATGTCGTTTCCAGCACCTGGGGCAACAGGGAATTCAAACTCCTCAAGACAGTCACGAACTGCGTCAATGATTTCCTCCCTCGAAAGAGTGGCGGGCTGATCAACCTGAGGAGGAACAAAGTGCTTTAGACCATCTACAACAGCAGTGAAAACCTCGTCCCGAGTCACAGCGGGAGGATGGTCATCGCGGGGCGCATATTCCTGAAGGCCTTGTTTCAGACAAGCCAAGACTTCGTCCCTCTCAAGTCCGAGCTGCTGCACTTCGATCTCAGGCTTATAGTTCTCCCAGGCGTCTCTGACAGCTTCGATTACATCTTCTCGGCTCAAGTCGGGTAAGTTACTCTTGGTTGCCTCGTTGTCTTGGATGGCCGCTCTCATGGCATTGTATATCTCTTGGTAGTCGACAGCGCTTTTCTGAGTGTTGACCGAAGCAGCTGACTGGCGTCTATGCTCGCGGAGAACATGATTCAGCTGATCCTTCATTTGCTCAAGCCCCTCGTCGATAACGCGAGCGACTTCATCTTTGCTTGGAGTATCATGATCTTCAACACCTCTTCGAGAGGCTTGCTGCTCGAGCCGTCGGCCAATCTCACGGCCCATGCCCAGGACCTCGCCTCGCAGTTCGCGGACAAGAGCCTTGACTTCGGCAGTAAGACCTCCGCCTTGAGAGACACTGTCTTTGACAGAGCGAATGATGCTTATGAGGTCGTCATTCAAAATTTCAGCACCACGAGCTGATGGCTCCGAATTTCGACGAGCCTCGTTCCTCATAATGTGCTCAACGCGCTGGGAAACGGCGCTCCTTGCTTGCCCCGGCATGGTATCGCTTCGGCTGTTTTCTGACTCAAAACTGAGGTTACGAGACCGGCTCGCATGAGGACTGCCGAGAGAGTTTCCGAGAATAATGGCCTGCTCGGACTGCGCCTTCACCTGTTCAATGACTTCGTCCAGCTTCTGGGATGTGACCATGCCAGACAGCTTATTGGAAACTTCCTGCAACCGGCCGAGCAGAGACTCCTGCCCTTCCTTGGTGCCCATCTCCCGAATGATTCGCTCCAGAAGAATGACAGAGGGTGGCGCCTCAGAGCCAGCAAGAGAGGGTGTGCTGATGGACCCTCGCTCAATTGAGTCGCCAAAGCTCTTGGGAGAGGGAATTCTAGGGAGATGAAAACCCCTGGTGCTTGGTGGAGAGAGATTGTGTGGCTTGTTGTCTAGGTAATATCCTCCAAAAGGGTCGCGAGCTGGAGGGAGCCTATTGTGGCCATCGTTGCCATTGCCGTGACTTCCCAAAAGCTCTCTGAGGCTTCTGCGGATATCTTCATCTCTCGAATTTGTAGCCTCCTTGAGGCTAAGGAGATCCGTAGCATTGTCCCTGCTTCGACGGCTCAACTGAGACATCTCCTTCTGAAGTCCTGTCGCAATGCTAGTCAGGCTGAGAATTTGATCAGACAACGCTTCTAGGTTCTGGGGACCTTTTGACAAGGTTAATGAGCCATTTGTGATATCCGTAAGAGGGTTCTCCGGTTCTTTGACAGGTGTGGATGAGGTCATGTGTTGAAGAGCAAGCATGGTGGACGATTGCGGCGGTGTGTTTTCGCCGAGGATGCTTTGAGGAGGAGGCCGTCGGACTGCAGGACGCAGAATTGGCGTCAAGCTGGGTCCAGGTACTGGTGTCGTGCTCGACACTACCGAGTCCTTTTCGTTTGGCCGATTATCAACATCCCGCGACCGAGAGGGCGTCTCTGGGCGTTGTTGACGCTCTGGTGATCGCGATGGCGAGCTGTGGCCGCTAGCACCCTCGATCATCATGCTGATATCACGGACTGAAGACTGCAGTCGGCGATGTCCCTTTGTCGGGGATTCTATTCTCTTGGTAGGAACCATGGTGCTTTCTCTCGCTCGCTCGTTAAGTGCAGCGTGAGCAGATGCGATAGCGCTCGAAGTTCCCACCCGTGAAGTTAATGGCGACCCCGGATTGAGAGGCAGCGGAGGGGGGCAGCGTTCGGGGTCAGAGCTGTCCCACCTGTTCCCTGTTAGTCGGCGCAAGAAACGCATGAGGCATATACAAGAAAACTTACATTGGAACAAGTGCTCGAAAGTTGGGATCTGAAGAAGCCGACTGTTGATGTCTCAGCTGAAAGTCCCCGTCATAAGAACTGTCTCGCTCCGAAGAAGACATGTCTGTCCTCGTTCCTTGGAAACAAGTAATGGTATGTGAGAAGTGTATTGGTCTCAATGGCAAGAATGCGGACGGCGCCGCAGCCACGCTATTTACAAGAGAGCAAACAAAGTCGGTGGGGATTGAGGAATGCGGTGTAAGTATCTGAATATATTCGTTGTAACTAACAAGCAGGAAAGCAGGTAGTATAACAAACAATTCAAGAGGGTATCAGATACAAGAGGACGATGGAACTGGAGGGAATGAAGTTAGAGCGTCAAAGTTGGTTGCATTATTTAATTCAGATGGCGTTGGGAGAAGCTATAACTCAATCTTTGGCTGTCCGTTGCGGTAACCGCAACCTGGTTTATTTTTTGTTTCGGGCCAGGTTGGTTGCCGAGCAACCTCCCGCACTGACAATCAACTCGACGTTAGGCTGTCGTTGTACCGCACCCCCCGGTTGACATTGGCAAATCACGAGCTCACAACAGAGCAGATCACACCACGAATTGAGGGCCTTTGGACCGCCCTGTGAAGAGGGGCCTATGAAAAACATCATTGTGGAATTCAACAGGGATCATGGCCTTGCTCGCCGCTGTATCGCGCAAATCTAAACAAAGCAACTGTGCCTACCGCTCTGATGCCCTGGTAGTTAGGTGACGTTGAGGGTGAGCAAGTCCAGCACCATCACATTACGCTTTTCAATGAGGTATGCCCCAAGTCCCAAAGAAAACTTCAGACCTTACAAAGACGGTGCCCGAACGAAATTATTCAAGATTACCTCAAAGCCCGGGCTGGCTTGTCTAGATGGTTTTGTCGCCGAGGATCAAGCTTGGCCTTAAATTTTCTTGTCTCCCATAGGTACCTCGTTAAGACAGATGGCATGTATCAAATCAAATCGCTTTATTTATACAGAGTTGAGTGCCTCTCGACTGCTTCACTAACAGATTACCTGGCTTCCAAGCGAAGCCGATCCTCCCATATCGGCGCAGCGGCGTGTCTATCGTAGCAAACCTAATAACCTGATCCGTCTAAACTCCCATTTAAGCCTTCTTCGTCATCAGCGTCCAGATAGTACCTATCTAGATTCGTATATCTATCTTTAACATGAATTCAAATATTCCATAATCTCATCTCTACTTCTTGAATGCAATGTCGAAGGCAGGAATCAAAGTCTGGGCAAGCCAGAAAGAGAAGACCAACTTAGGACCAGTCATGAGCAGCTGCAGAGCGGTATAAGTTAGCGTCTAGAAGTTCTAGAGTGGGGACGGGAGTTGATCGGGAGCTGGCGGGCCGCAGAAAGACGGTTATCACTTTCTATGTTGGTGAACGTACCTTAGGGACAAGTCCCTTGAAGAAAGCTCCAGGACCCTCGTTCTTGGCCATATTGGAGAGAATTCGGAAGCCACTCTCAGGGTTGTCGAAGTTTCGGTTCTGGATACGGGTCTTGATAACATCAAGGGGAGCAGAGACAACGAGAGAAGCGGAAGCGCCAGCAATAGAAGCAATAAAGTTCTGGAACCAGCTGGCCTTGTTGTAATCCTCAAGATGGAAAATATACTCCTTGGCAAAAGCAGATCCACCAAACAGCTACACCAAGTTAGTCTTCCGAATCAAGTCAAGGAGCAGAAAGTCACACATACAGCGAAAGATCCAGGGGCATTGCGAGCAGCAGTCCAGCCCCAACCACGGTACAGGCCGAAACCCTCATCGGCAACGATCTTGAGGACGCCACGGCCACGGAAAGCCTCGGGGTTTGTCTGACGCTTGATCTTGAGGACGTCAAGAGGTAGGAGAACAATCTCACCAATACCGATCAGACTGCGGGGCGCATTAGTTCAAGCTTCTCGAGAAACAGAGGTCTTCATGTCCTACCTTCCAGCAGTAGAGTGCATGATGGCTTTTCCGGTCTTCTTGCCGAAGGCGTTCTCAAAGTCTGCTCCATAGTGCTTGGAGAGGTAATCACGGGCAACAGGCTGGCCACCATACTTGTACACACGCTGGAGGACCTTGTAACCGGCGGCGTATCCCAGTCCAGGGAAGAGAGAAACGAATTTTCGTCCGAAGGGAGCGGTGGCCTTGTCCTTGAAGATGACCTTGTTCAACTCGCTGGCGCTGGATATCTACAAGCCCAAACTGTCAGTATCTTGTCCAATGGCATGCATCAAGAGAGTTAGGTTGCTTACACGAGTCTGGTTGCTCATCAACCGCTTCGCAATGGTGTCGACCTTGTGGAGGGGTTAGTGAACAGCTCCAAGATTTGTCGCAACTGGTTGTGCTCAAAAGAGGTGGGGTTCCGTACAGGATGGAAGACGGCCAGCTCAGCAATACCAGCGGAACCTGTTAAGATGCTGTCAGCTCGAACTAGAGATATCGATTGCAGGAAATCGTAAAGCAATAGCATAGTCGCCTATTTCAATTGGAGTGAAACGTACCGGAGCCGAGGACACGAGCCAGGCCGGACTCCTTCTCGCGACCAGCAGCGACGGGAGGAGACATCTTGATGAGACAGAGTAATAGAAATCAGATCAAGATACTGCTTGACAGTATTTCCCAAGAGTTTTCACGAAGTTTGAAAAACAGAATCTTGAGCTTGTCGTGAGAGCAAGAGTTCGGGTATAAGACTCAAGAGCTGGCTGCTTGGGAAATTTTTCCTGTCGCCCAATGCACTTATCTCTTTTCAGTTCCTGAGAATCCCCTGGCCCCTGCTAAATCACCCTGGCGTATTTGCGGTTATATGTACCGACGTCGGAGAATCGTGGAGCTTTTAGCTATCCGTCTACGGGTTCCATAGGATTTTTTTCTCTGGTGTGTGTTGAGAGAGGCTCCACTCTTGAATCTCGACCCTCAACAGCGGCCAAGCACGAGCCACAATTTACACAAGCCACTAACAAGTAATCACGGTACCCTATAGCCGCGATAGTTCCTCTATAACCGTCTTGATCTGATGAACCAGGAACACTTGACGAGGTTCACACTCTTGGCGGAAGGAACGCCATGATAGCCGGATACTATCATTCCCGGGGGCCGAGAGCTCCATATTCGAGCCTCAGAGTCATAGTCTCGAAGTAACAAAAGAAACTACCGAGGCAAAGTGATCTTGAACTTGAAGTACGGGCCTTCCTAGACTACAAGAACTAAAATGAAGTATCCCTGCGAGCAAAATACACAGTACTAGGTACCTAGACAGGCCAATCTTCAGGTTAGCGATATCTGTCTGACCATATGGACATGCATGCTTGCTGACGGCCATCACACCCACACCACCAAGTCCTACCTTCACCAACAACAGATCAAAAGATCAAGAAGCCACGAAGCAAAGGCGAGAAACATGTAAAAAAAGGTAATTTAATGCGTTCTTTTCGTGAGTTGCTGTTTAAAATATGGATGCAGAAATGATATGAGGCCAAACCCGTACCTAACGTCAGTACTTAATACCCACGCCAACCGCCAATTCCAAGCGAGGTTTGAGCTGGGAGAAATACATATATGCCTTGGCGTCTCCTTCTACTCCTCAATAATCACGAAGCACAGATACCAACTCATCTAACCTCATGACTTGACCGAGAAGCTTGTCCTGCACTCCCAGATGCCTGTTGTATTTGTTGTAATGCTCTGTGGTCATGACCTCCTCTTCTTTGCCTTGCACGTCCTTCCTCTCAACAAACGAAAGAATGTTTCGTTCCTTGTGGCGCTCCACCTCTAAGGTTTGAAGGCACCGAAGCATAGCCTTGTAAATGTCATCCAGTGCCTGCGTTTGGGTTCGCTCTTTGTCAAAGTACCAGAAGAAGAGCGTTCGATTGGCAAGTCGACTGCTATCCTTGGGCACTTCTTGAACATCCACTATACCTGCCATCTGCATCGCAAGCATTTTGCCTTGTACATCACCCTTCTTCATGAGCGCGGCGGCTGGAAGCATCTTCTCGTCAAGCTTGCCCTTCTCTCGGAGAATGCGGGTCAAGCGTAGACCATGGCGGCCGTGGGATTGTTCAATAATAGCGTCCAGTTCGATTTCCCGCAGCTTGCCTACGAGGCGACCAAAGTCCACTGTCCATTGCCCGCGGCCGTACATCCCACAGTGACGGATGAACGGATACTTGCTTTCTGCGAGGAGAAGAAGATGACGGCGCATCTGGGAAATTCGAGTATCGTTTTCATTCGTAGCATCTTCAAATCTTACTCTGTTTTCTTGTTCGCCATTAGCTGTACCATCATGGGTGTCGTCAGCCCATTCATCGACTTCATCGTCAACGTCAAACGTCTTTCTTCTCCCGGGAGGACCGGCATCTGAATCGTCAGAATCGTCATCTGACTCCGGCGCTGTGTCCCTGATCCGTTCAGCACTCTGTGAGTCAATTTTATCTCTTGGAGTTTTGCCGATCCCATTTTGGACGTTGATATTTTCGTCCAGGTGCTCAAATATGTCGATAGTTGTCACAGTTGGTTGTTGTCCAGGAGTCACTTCATCGAGTAGAGGGTCAGACTGGCACCTCGGAGAATCTGAAGTTAAAAGATCGAGCACTGTGCGGTAAACTTCACCAGTGACTTCCCCAAGCATTTCTGTTGCGAGTTCTGCAAGTCTCTGGTTCCGCAGCTCAACCAAACATCTTTCATAGTTTATCTTGATCACCACATTGGGCTGTTGAATGTCAGTCGTGAAATCAAATCCTAAATAATTGGACGTTCTTACGTTCAGTTTTGGAGCATCGTATCCATGGCCATTTTGCGTTGCTCCATTAACAAGTTTCCGTCTCTTTGGCTTGGGACTTCCGCTCATGTCAAGCTGACGCTTCAAAGTCTTGGGCTGCTCTCTGTATGTTCTAGAGCGTTCGATGACCTCGCGTTGAGCCTCGATCTTTCCTTTGGTGACCTTTTCGCCTGGCCGAGGCTTGGTGACTTCGTCTTCGATCTCACGATAGACATCCTTAGGGTTCCGGAAGCTTTCGGGCCGAACAGTCTCGACGATTTCTGCTCGAATCAGGCGAACAAGGACAGAGTTCAGGTGACTCTCTGATTCGATGAGGCCATCGTGGGTTTTATGTTCACCGTTGGTATGTCCATTGAGCTTGGGCGCCCTCGACCCGAAAGCCTGGGAAAGATCCGCGATTCGGGCATGACCAAGTTGCATCAGAGTCTGGGCGAGTTCCCGCTCCGCGGTGCCATATTGGTTCTCAATCACATTTAGAATCTTCCCTGATCGTACAAGGTTGTAACAGGCATCAGCATCGGCTTGGTAGTATGTGATGTCGGTATTAGCGTCTGTGTGGTGGTAAAGAAGGTTTTGCTGTATCAGAACAGCGATGCCATTTCGTAAGTATCGCGGCGTGAGAGACGTGTGTTGGGCCAGTTGCGCAATGGTCGACCGGCCTTTTGTGAGTAGTGCATTCAAGATTCGCTGTTTGCGACGAGCAAGTCAGCCCCACAACCTCACTTGTATCCAGACAACTACAACATAAAACATTACGTACCGAAGGAAGTTCGCCATGGAGATCATTAACTAGGAGAGCACAAAGCTCAGCGGCGTGTTTTGTCTGCCGTGAAAGGGCTGTCAGCTGGTATATCTTAAATGGTTGTCGAGCTGCTTCGACTCACAACGAGCATTGCTTGCTCCTAGAGATCCTCTCACTATCCCTAGAGCTTCCACACTTGCTACCGGAACGTCATTGATTGACAAAAACCATAAAAGAAGAATCGAGAGCCTGAGAAAGAATAAATCGAGAGTTTCGTTATCAGTAATGCTAGCTGTAAGGTTAAAGGGTGGAAAAGAAAACAAGAGAGCAAGAAGGTTGGGATGCTTTTTTTTTTCTCCGGCGCAAATACTAATGGATCGTTCAGTTAATTTTTGCCTGCAGCTCTGATTGATCTAAGTCAGCAGCTGGTAGGCCTGTCCTTACAATAGGTGGGGTTCAAAACTTCAATGCTAGGTACTGCGGAGTAAGGTACTTATTCATTCTTTCCCTACGGAGTAGCGCCAAAGCTAGTTCAAATGTCGCTGAAGTCGCACTGATGAGCCAATGCCGCGGATGGAAATCTGGCTGACCGGGGACAATCACGTGACATTTTCTCTCGTCCCCGTAGCCCGAAAATTAGACGGGACCTTTTCGACGAGGCACTTCTCTTGGAGATCAATTGCTTCACCTTGACGGCCGAAGGATCGCCAATTGCCTACGCCATCACCCGCGAATATGATCTCGAGATCGTCCCTTGCGCGAACTGCGCAGCAGGCTGCCCGTCAGACCTGCCGCGTCCAGCGACGAACCTACGCCGCCGCTGCTTCGACCGGATCATACGAGACCTCGGATGTGACTGGCCTCAAGGTTGCCTCGCGGGATGCTCACGGTCCTACTACTACGCTCGCTGTTGTGTCCAAGGCCGGTACTCGCTACCAACCTCTTCCTGGCCTTTCTGTTGGCCTTGCCGAATTTGCATTCAAGGTGAGAGACGAGAGCATCGAGTGGAAATCAAGGACTTGAGCTAATTTGCTGGCTTCATGTAGAACACCCAGCGACGATCTGGTCTTCGCATTACTCGCGAGTCTGAGCTTCTTGGTGGTCAATTGGCTTCCTCTCACTCCAGGGAGGCTGTTGTTGTCGAAGCTAGCTTTCTCCGCGAGGATCTGCCTTACTTTACCGAGCTCCTCGCTGAGGTCATCTCCCTGACCAAGTATACCAGTGAGTAAACATTCGACCGCACACTGCATACACATTTGGGCCATACTAATGAGGATTGCTAGCTCACGAGTTCCACGAGGATGTTGAGCGTGTTCTTCACGCCAAGCAGGCTGTCCTCAACGCCGACGTCGCCGCCACTGCTCTCGACAACGCTCACGCTATCGCTTTCCACACTGGTCTCGGCTCTTCCCTCCTCCCCAGCTCCTCAACTCCTTACCAGAAGTACTTGAACGAGGAGTACATTGCTAGCTACGCCGATGTTGCTTACGCCAAACCCAACATTGCTCTCATTGCCGACGGTGCCTCCCCAGATTCTCTCTCCAAGTGGGTTGGCCAGTTCTTCAAGGACGTGCCTTCTGCCCCTCGAAGTGGCCAAACTCTCAAGACGGACGCCACCAAGTACTTTGGTGGTGAGCAGCGAACAAGCTCCAGTGCTGGCAATTCCGTTGTTATTGCTTTCCCCGGCTCCGGTTACGACTCCACCAAGCCTGAGCACGCTGTGCTGGCTGCTCTCCTCGGTGGCCAGTCCACCATCAAGTGGGCTCCTGGCTTTAGCCTGCTGGCCAAGGCCACTGCTGGCACCTCCGGTCTTACTGTCAACACCTCCAACCTGACCTATTCCGATGCTGGCCTTCTTGCTGTTCAGCTCAGTGGTCCCGCTGCCTCTGTCCGCAAGGGTGCTGAGGAGACTGTCAAGGTGCTCAGGAGCATAGCAGATGGCCAAGCGAGCCAGGAGGATGTCAAGAAGGCCGTTGCCTACGCCAAGTTTAACCTTCTGAACCAGAACCAGCTCCGCCAACCCAGTATCGCCCTCGCTGGCTCTGGTATCGTCAATACCGGCAAGCCTTACGACTCTGCTGCCATTGCCAAGGCTATCGATGGTGTCTCCGCTGAATCCATTAAAACTGTAAGAACTTACCCCGGCTTTTGTCAAATATTTCTGTAAGACTAATACTTTTCTTTTACAGGCTGCCAAGACTCTCCTTGAGGGCAAGGCCACCGTTTCAACTGTCGGTGATCTGTTCGTGCTGCCCTACGCTGAGGATATTGGTCTGCGAGTATAAATGGAGGTCCAAGAGAGAAAAGAACTTGTACCAACAGTTTAGACGTCATGTGGGAGAGGCTGACCTCTTTGTGAATATTTGTAGTAAAAATCCTTTGATCCATTTTAGGCCCCTTTGTTCGTCACCATCAATTTTACGTTACATGAGCTTTGTGACGCTTATCTTTCGCAAAGACAGATCGAGTTTGATCTGCTGTATTGCATTCAGAGGTAGTATCTTAAAGGGTTACTTTTGCCGACGTACGCTTTGGTAAAGAGTTGTGAGGGCTCAATGATAGCCTTTCCAGTTAACCCGTAAGGGCTGCAATGCTGAAGACAACTTGAGCCTCTTTTCGCCCCAGACTTACCTCTGGATTCTTGCCAGACATCCTGCCGTTGAAAATATTCGTATGCAACTCGGCGAAGCCAGAACCGGTCAGGTTACAGCCATTCATACGTTTGAAAACCAGTCGTTGCCCCAAACTTGCAGTCAGCATCGTATTCGTGGGTACACAAGCTGTACCACCAACACTGCGCCTACACCAATATAGCCCCTCTTGTCTTGTGTTTGGCTATGCATTGGGGCTTTGCATGTTTTCTGATGATACCTTAATAGAAGCTGAATGTCACTGCAACCGCTGAAGATTCAAGACCCATGCGGGTTATGCGCACTGTACCGTATCCCCACTGCATCCCCAGCAACGCCCACTTTTATAGCAACAAGCATGTAAGCTTTCTTTCATACGTACTCTGTCTGTACTACCTTACGTAGGAGAAGCACATTCACAACTGGACTACCTGCTAGGTAGAAAGAAGAAAATGGAACCGGGGCCAGGTCTAGACTGCCTCGTTATTTCATTGCAACTGAGGGCGATTGTGCATATTGTGATTTGTTACCAATTGTTGAAGTCGACGATTACTATAAGACATGATGGATCATAGATCATACTTCTAAAACACCACCCATGGACAACGAATAACCTAAGTTATGACCAAGAGGATGGATGTCAAAGCTTAGGTTAGGGAAACCACTCACAAGACACAGCTTTGGAGAGCGACCCACAGTATTTTCAACTGCACCTACAGGCGCCTATTCAGACACACGACAGTGACCAAGCACGACACTCACAACAGTTAGAGGTTAAGCAGGGGACCCAGTGCCGGGAGGGAAAAGCCTTTCCGCGGCTGTCTGTCCCTGAGCAAACTAAAAGAGAGGGTTCTCGTCCAACAGAATAGCAACAGAGGAGACCCTTCGACCCTCCCGCCATTGAAAGGTACTGTCACTGTGACCTCCACTTACTGTCCGGGTGTTGTTCTGTCCTGTACTGTGCCATCCCCTACCTGGTAGGCGTAGGTACCTCTCGGAGTAAAGGTTCAGTGCCCAAGCCTCAACCACCAATTCGACTACCACCAAACCCTCGTCGCTCATCGTCTCGACTCTCCCTTCCAACCACGACTCAAACCCTCCTTTTCCGCATCCGCTCCATGCTCTTATTGCCCATTGCAAGGCAATTTTGACGGTACGCGAGCTGGACGACGCTCTAGATCATTGTATCTGGATTTTTTCCCTGTCTCTATAGACCCCGCGAGGTAAAACCACTCGAACCCCCTCGTCTTTAACTTTCTTCGCCCGTTTTCCTGACAGCGTTTTCGTTGGAGCCGCCTTTTCGCTTCTCCTCACACAACTGCTCGGCTTGGCCTCCCTACTATTTCTCTCTCTCTATCTTTTTAGACTCCCAAGCACACGACGCTCACCGAAATTCTATCTAGTGGATCAGAAACGGCTCTACATATGAATGCATGCATACAGTTACTAACCTTCGCAGCATTGAGTCAGAAGTGAGCGTTTCGCAACTTTACTATAGCTTTGGCCTTGGCCCAGCAGACTCAGCCCAGCTCCATAAGGTAGTCATCGTATCGCCCGACTATTGCATTGATCTCCTCAAGCTATCGCAAAGTAAGTCGTTGCATTATACCCATCTCTCCCCCTCTATCAAGTCGATTTGGTATTTCCCCTTATCGAGTACCCCCAAACCCCACGATCGTCGTGTAATCCACTGTCGTCACGTCATAGTATCAGGACTTGGCCTCTAATGATATACTGCTGAGGTCTTTTCTCCCTGCCATTTGCGTCTGAGCAGAGAGCCTTTATAGCGCTTGGACGGCTAACATCTGCGTCTATTCAGAATCACGAAGTCGCTTCCCGTCCTTCTGCGATCCCAAACGAAATATCCACAATCACCCCACATCGTCACTTGAGCTTCTTTCTGGTTACCTGAATGGTGGCCGAGCTTTGTTAAACTTGACTCTCTTTTTACAATTTACATAACGATTGGAGCGTTCCTGAATATGCCAGTTTCGAAGAAGGATGGAATAGCTGGTGGGGGCTCTGGGGGCAAACAGAATGGTTTGTTGTGCAGTCTTTTCGAACAAGAACTATCTAATCCTAGGTGATATAGGAGGCCGGGCTGCATTCCGAACCGATACTGCCATCTCCAAAAATCGATTTGGTAACGAGCGGGTTCTTCAACCTTGGGTCCCCGATGCGAACGATACCTTCAATGGCAGCCTTGAGAAGTCTAGCGGTAGCGGTAATTGGGATCAGTTCGCCGAGAATGAGAGGCTCTTTGGATTGAAAACCAATTACGATGAGAACTTCTACACTACCGCTATTGACAAGAACCACCCAGAATACAGAGAGAGGATAGCTGCAGCAGACAGGAAGGCGCGCGAAATTGAACGCAGCGCGCCCACTACTGCTCACGTGGCTGAGGAACGTATCATGGACTACGTCGGCGGAGATGATGGGGGTGATGAAGAGGACAAGTAGCTATCCCTTTCCCAACCATTTCTTCGTATGGCTAACCATAATTCTCCTACAGATACAGCGGTGTTCGGCGTCAAGACTTCCCACCTCTGTCTGCTGGGCGTGAGAACAAGTACACTCCACCAGCCAAGCGGGCACCCGCGGCTCAATCTAGTGTCAAAGGTGCCCCTATTGACCCTGCAATCATTTCTTCCCAGATCAAAGCACCACCCAAGAAACAGGCTCCGCCCGCCCCTGAAGAGTCCAAAGTTCAGTCCTCCGACGCTATCAAGAACGGATCAATGCCGAAAACCGATGCGCAGAAAGCTCCGACAGAAGTCAAGGTCACAGAGCCCTCGATCAATGACTCAAAGCCTGCTAATGGAAAAGGGGCCGAGACCAAGTCAAGCGACACCGCCAAAGCTGCCCCAGCTCCTGGAAGTCAGGCTGCTCCTACTCCCAGTGCTACTTCCACAGTTGAACATGATGTGTTGAAGGAATTCAAGACATTTGCTAGCCAGCAACGACAGAACGCCGAGAAGGCTAGAAGCAACAAAGCCAAGCAGGACAAAGAGGTCAAGTTGACAGAGTTAAAGAAGTTTGCCAACTCTTTCAAACTCTCAACCCCAGTCCCTACAGATTTAGTCTCCATCATAGCCAAGGACCCCCTCAAGCAACAAGAAATCCAGGCTAAGGCTATCAAGAATGCCGAAGAGGTGGCCAAGGCCAAGGCTACTGCCGTGACTAAGGAGAAGGTTGCTCCACCAAAAGACTCCCAGGCTAAAACGTCTGGTCAAGGTGCCGCAGCTGGTGCATCTGCTCCTCCCAGTGATACCCGAGCAGCCCGTGGTCCTGCCGGTGCTCAGCCTACGCCTGCAGCCGGGGGACAACCTCGCCATCCTGGTTCTCGCCAACAGTACGCTCAGCAGCCCTATCATGGGCAGCAGTATCGAAACAACCGTCCCCATGTGCCTCCGCAACAACAAACCGGCACTCTGGCTCAGCGATTACGCAATGTTGAACAACAAAAATACTCTCAGCCTCCTGCAGCCCATCAGGGACACACTCCTAGTCAGGAAACCCGTGCTCCTCCAACAGGGCCAGCTAGCGGTGTCGAAGCTGGCTATAACCGACGCCTCAGCGGCAACCCCAGCCATATGGGTGCAAAACTGAACCCGAATAGCCACGAATTTAGGCCCAGCCCGTTCGCGGCTGCCTTCAACCCCAATAGCCACGCCAGTACAGCCTCGAGTCCTCGATCTGCTGCTAACAATGTCGATGCCTCAGCAAGTAGTGGCGTTTCTGATGGCCAGCTCATCCGCCGTAAGACAAAGGCCATTGATGTCAAGAAATGTTATATATTGTCTCATATCCAGACCTTGACACCCCCTCAAGGGAGAAACTGGGACGAAAACGCTGGCCTGCGCCCATCCTTCGATACACTGCCTACCTGGCGGCAGCTCCAAGACAATGAGAAACCTGAGTCAACGATGCATTTGACTTACAAGGAATACTTCGAACGCCAGCCATTTGGCGGTCCTGCGTTGGCTACCCCGAACCCTCAACATGTTGTTCCTCAGATTCCACACCAACATCAACTGCCATTCCACCTCCAGCAGGGCGCGAACATGGCTCCTAGGGGCTCGCCTCATATGCCTCCTATGCAGATGCACACACCTCAGCATGGTCACGTTCCCCATCCGCCATATGGAAACGACGATCACCGCATGATGCACTCAAACTCAGCTCAGTCTTTTGCTTCACCCCGCCTCGGCAACGTGCCTGTAGCCTACAATTCTCCGCAAGTACCGTACAACCAGGCAGTATTCATGGGACCCGGCACGCCTCAGATGAATCAGTTCCGCAATTTCTCTAATAATCATCAATACATGACTCCTCAGCAAGGTCAGATGGGTGGCCCGATGATGATGCCGCAACAGTTTATACCTGGACCTCAAGGAATGGTTCCTGGCCCGCAGATGATGTATCCTGGAGGACACCCGCAATTCATGCCCCCTTCTGGACCCCAGCCAGTCCCTGGTGTTAATGGCTATCCCAGTCCTGGTCGTCCCGCGGCGCCGATGATGGCGCATCAGGGGTCACAACAAGGCCAGCCCATGTATGGAATGAGCCCCAACGTGCAGTACAACCAGCCTGTTTTTAACCCAGGCCAGCAAGGCGGTCCAAGTAAGTCATACTAACACCCATCGCCATGCAGAGAATTAACAAGCGGCTAACGCCAGTGTAGTGAGGGGCGGGTATAGTAGCCCTGTGCCTCAACACTTTGGCACAAGTCCACAGCAGGGCCACCCGTATGGCGGGCAGCACCGAGGCGGCAATAACTATAGCAAAGGATATGGCGGCCAAGGAACGCACCAGACGCCCCAAGCTAACCACGCGGTGCCTGCCACCAGCCACCCTCGACCTTCAGAAACTTCAGAAGAAGCCAAATAAAATCTGAAACTCAGCATTGGGTTTCTTCTTCGCCTTCACATAAAATAAAGTGCCGCACTTAGCATGGCCTTTCTGGGCGGCAGCCTCACCGAGATTGACCTCAACGCACTTATCTCAGAGTCTGAGCTCTATCAAGACAACGGTGTGTGAATCGCTGCATACGAGCTTCAATATAGGAATGACAGAGCTTAGATGAGAGGGGGCCTAAGCCTCGGATGGCCTAAGTATTTGGGCTAGCAAATACGTCATTGGGTTGATGGACGGTGCAGCTCGGTGGATGGTGTCAGTTGTGGAAGAGATGAAACGACATTGATATTGTCCATCTGCTATCACGTTGATTGGATGGCAATGGGGTTGGCAATGCTGTTTGGTTGTACTTTGGCAACAATGGACAAACGGGGCGTCGAAATGTCCGTCTCTGTTCTCAGTGCTTCCTCGAGCAGACAAGCATCGAGGAAGCGTAATTGAACAGGCCAGGCCGGTAGCCTAGTAAACTTGGGTGCGGAGACACCAACATCAAACATCTGGACTGGCAACCCTCGAAACCTGAGGCGACCTGGGCGGTGGTAGGTGAGGCCTAAGGGTGGTTTTCTATCGCCTACGTGAGAGCGGACGTTCAGTAGGGGAATGACTTGGTGAAAATCCGGTGGAAAAACCCAGAGTTAACTGCAATATCACCATTGAGTGTTCCGGTGGTTGCTGAATAGTTTATGCCTTCAAATCTTTGACAGTATTTGCTAGGGTAGCGACAAGTGGGGCAGTTAAGGAATCAGAGTGTGCTGGTTGTGAGGAAAGGGGTCGAGCAGTCGAGTTGACAAGATCAAGCGACGCGACGCAAAGGCATTCGCCCATCAACCATTGTCTTAACCATCTACAACGCAGCACAAGTAGCCATATGGTAAAATGAGACAAAGGACTCTGTCCATGTTGGTTTCACCCGTACAAGCAGCTTGATGATGTGTGTGATAGTGACTGTATATTTACCCACCAAGCTGGACATTAATAGCTGCGATTGTAGAGGGTTACTTTGTATGCCAGCAGTTGAACGACGTCTCAATTACATTGAATCTTAAGGACCGTTGCTATTGAACAATAAATGCGATGGCCGTGCATGAGCAATGACTAGGTATATTGGTGGGTATTGGCATTGGCAATCATGATGTTCCAATATCGGAGCTTGTCAGTGGCCAAGACGACGTTCGATATGAGTTCTCGTGGCAGCGGGAAGGGAGGTCGATATCTTAAGAGGCACAAGGGTACTTAAGCTGGGGTCTTGCACCGGGTTACCGCCAAGAAATGGAAGGTGCGAACAGGTACCTACTTGCTTGAGTACAGGTAGAGTAGGTAGGAGGCAGTGGGGGTGAGGTCCAATACCTCGGCTACCTACTATTTACAGTTCATCAACGGGCATGATATTATGTACAGTTCTCACATGCATACACGCGCGGCTGGGCCAGTGGGAACACACGCCATTCGTCACCCTGGCGACTTTTCAAACACAGGAGGGGCATGTTAAAACAGGGGACGGGGCAAAGAACATGGCTGAACATTTCCGGACAACGCCGATGTATGGTAAGTATCAAGCTCAACGAGAGAAGGAACACGTCAAGACAGCTCAAATGTTACCAGGGTCAGAGAATAACACCGGTCTAGTACGGATGACAGCCGATGGTTTTAACGTTACCATCTCGCAGTTGACTTTGTATGGACTTAAGAGTGCAAAGCCTTGAATACTAAACTTACGTCCCGGTTACTATGGGTTGGTACCCTACAGGAATACCTACTTATGATAGAACGAAGTAATTACATAGCAGGTAGCCTGATAGTGGCCCAGATCTATCTCGCTGAGATGTGGAAATGGCTTATAAAATGAATAGCTTGGTCACTAGTGTACCTGTCGGGTGTTCTTGAGCTTCCTTCTCTTTATTTCCGCCTTCTATTTAGAGTTCATCTTTATTATTCCAAACGCTATGGCCAGTGACCAGTGACAGCAACGTTGCATTTCCATCCTCCCCTGTCTCAAGCACGGTTAAGGCGTCAAGGGATTTTACTGTCCATTCAGCCGTTGAAGGCTTGGAAATGCGGCCCCCCCCCCCCCCGCAATCAGCAACAGACCCTGCCTTACCAGGGGAATAACAAATCGGCTCTATCTGGTGGACAAAAAAAGACTCGAATCGCTGGGAATGTTCATGGATGGGTCATGGTTCAATATCGGGTTTCCGAGTCAAAACCCCGCAATTTGTGTGAGCACAGCCATCTTCATGTAATGATGTAATGCTGTAATGCGATGTGTCGATGTAGGTGCTTTAGACTACCTATACCTACCTTACCTAGGTATGATTGATTCCATGGGTTGGATTGGCAAGAAGAGCATATACCAAGTGTCAACAACATCCGCAGGTGACCTATAGTCTACAGGGTAGATGCAGCACATCGAATTGCTTGACGGTTGGACTCTATTTACCTCGGGCAGGTAACACAATGAATTATTCATGATATTGAATCACAATTCGAGGGGGGCTACACCGCTCTTGTTCTTTCAATACTCTCTGTCACATGGCATTATGAATAGATTGTTGTGTAAATTGAACTCACTTGTCATTCAGTGTCTCAAACTGTTGTGTAGGCCCAGCATATTCGGCACTTCGATAATGTCTCACGTGCTCTACCCAAAGATATGTGGTTTTGGACCCTTGGACCCGATTCTCTAGAATTGGAGATGAAAGGGGCCATCGCTATTACAAAATTTCACGTGAAGTCATATCAGATTTGAGTTGACCTACTCGAATCGCGATAACCCAAGTTTCGGGTTTATAACCTTTGACAGGTTTAAATTATTCTGTTACGTGTATTTACTTATGAATTTATCACGAGTATCCCCAATAGGCAAGTCATTAGTAGCAACTTGATCCTATTAACAATCGTAAATCTTAGGTGCATGATGTTATTTATTTTTTGCCTCAGTTCGAAGAAAGGCAAATTTCATCTCAGGTGTGAAAGTATTATTGTTGCCCGATCTGGCTCCCCTGAAGCCATTGCAGATGGCGTGTTTCACTCAGGTACCAGCCCAATCAATGTATTTCTACGGAGTAGGCCGCGGGTGGCTTTCAAAGCGACAGGGTAGGTTTTAAAATATGATTGGCTGGGGTGACCCTACACCGTCACCTAGGCTTGCTTCATCCTTTGATCCTTGTTTGCCCTTTGACTAAAAAAGAAGTGCGGAACTCGGGCCTTTAACCAAAGTGAAAGATGAACCAATCCTTGCGATTTGACGACTTACACCCGTGACAGAGTATGCATCTAGTATACATAGATGTGCTGAAAGGATGACATTCGTTCTATCTGAAGGCGAGACGGGTATTTCGGCGAAGATGGGCATAAAGTAGGATCGTAACGAAACAGCAGGGAACGTGATTATAAACAGGCCAATACTGGGTGGCAACAAAGGCGAGCAACAAACGGGTCGTGTCAGGTCTCACATCATGTAGCCCGGCGCATGGCAGGCAAACACGGCATAAGAGATCTACGAAGCAAGTAGCACATGCAAGAGTGCCATTGCTGAAGAGGAGGTTTGTGTTACGAGATGAAAAGCAGACGTTTACTTAGAGCACATGATGAATTCATAGAGAAAGAAAAGGGCTAGACCAACAACTCGTGTATCAGGTGTCGCTTGTCCCTTGTCCAGTAGATGTCTGTCTAAACGCTTAAGAGGCTTAGTTAGAGACTTTCTATTGAGTATCTAGCATGATAATCTAAAAGTCTGTGCTTGCAAGAGCAAGGGCATGTGGGGAAGAGATCGGTTTCAAATCCTTGGCCCAGCGCCTCAGTCCAGGGGTACCACTTTTCTTTTCAACATCAACGCTTTCTCCGATGTAGGTAGGTATATAGAGAACAATGGTATGAGATCCATGTAACTAACGATAGCGATAGAAAGAAATAGAAATGATTTATGGGTATTGGGTATCAGAAGTACCATGGCGTGACTATTGAATAGGTAGGTAGGTAGGTACTAAGGTAGGAGAATCCTCTGCTTGCCATTAGGCGCCGGCTCCCAAGGGGGTCTCCAGACACATGCGACATAGACGCCCACAGTCGAGACGCTTCCACCGCCAGTCGCTTCGCTCCCCGAAAATTGTTCCTGGTGAGTCAAGGGAATAACGTCGATCCTCAGGGACCCTCCCGCCTCTTGATGGCACTTACTTCCGGGCTGTGTAGTTGGGTGTTCATGCTCTGTGGAGTTGGAGACCCTGGCTCTGCGAGGCTGCAAGGGGGACAAAGACGAACAACGAGAGCGACTAATTCGCTGGACCTTTGCCGCGCTGCGATTCAGGACAGGGAATCAGGAGACCATTGGTATGGATTAGTTAGTCAACTACTGTCAAGGGTCCGTCCGGTTATTGACTCTGCTCTGTGCTGTGCTGTGCTGTGTCTTGGCTTAGAGGCAGCGGAAACGAAACGACTGAAACATTCTGACCTGCCAGACCTGGTGGGTAAAGAAAAGTGGTTGTGATCGTACGGAGTACTACATAAGAGGGCCTCCCCAACCTCCAAAATCCGCTTTCTTTCTGTTCATCTGCAGCAACGCTCAGGATTCTATCTCTAGACGGTCCCTTTTTGGCTTCTTTCTTCTTCACTTCTTCTTCTTCTTCTTGACACTCCCTTGACGGGCTGGATACATTCCCTCACAATCAAGAAACTTCATCTTCACTTCTTCTACCCCAGTCCATCCTGTTTGTAACGGACACTGGAATCTTTTTCTGAACGACAGCCTTCATCAACTCACCGACTGAACAACGTACAAGAACTCGGCCCTTGTGTCACCTGGAACCTCCCGTCCGACGCCGTCGACCTGTTCGAGAAAACAAGATCGCTTAACCCATCTGTGCCTGCCACTGCTCGTCACTTCTAGTGTACAGTCACTGTTGTTTTCTCTCTCTTCCGTACAGTAACAAATATTCTTCACCTTGCTCGTGCTGGGATCTTATTGTCCCTCATCGCTTTCCTTACTTTACCAACGCTGTTGTTCCATTACCCACAATCCTTTGATTCACTGTTCGACCACCGAACAATAACGACTGCAACAGAACCCGCACCCGTGGTTCACCATTCATTATCAGTTCACTTGAACAACGAACAGCCCGAAAAATCTCGAAGGACAAGCCAGGCTCCGATATAAAAACGCTTCAATCCTTTCAGAAATCTTTCATCCTGCAAGACTCACAACAAGGATTTACTCCAAGCAACTCTGAGCAACACTTGACAACAACACAATCGTACACAATCGTGTCAACATCAACTTCTTTCCGAGATACCCACACTACTTTCATTTCAACCACGCCTTTTTAACTGCGACAAAATGCATTTCTCGTCTGTCGCTGCGTGCCTCGGTCTGGCTGGTCTAGCCCAGGCACATATGGAGATGATTTACCCTCCCCCCTTCAAGTCAAAATCTAACCCTAATGCTGGTAGCGACGTCGACTACAGCATGACCGCCCCTCTCGATGCAAGCGGCGCCAACTTTCCTTGCAAGGGCTACCACTCCCTCTTTGGTACTAAGGAGGGTGCCTCGGTCGCAGACTGGGCAGCCGGCGGTTCCTACAACATGAGCATCACCGGCGGTGCTAACCACGGTGGTGGCAGTTGCCAGGCTTCCCTTTCCTACGACAAAGGAAAGTCTTGGAAGGTCATCCACTCATACATCGGCAACTGTCCTGGTGCTGGTACCACCACCTTCGACTTCAAGGTCCCCAGCGACGCTCCATCCGGCGAGGCTATCTTCGCCTGGTCGTGGTTCAATCAGATCGGCAATCGTGAGATGTACATGAATTGCGCTGCCGTCACTATTGGTGGTGGCTCTGGCAAGCGAGCAGATGCCATGAGCAACCGTCCTGAGATGTTCGTTGCCAACGTCGGCAACGGCTGCACTACCGTGGAGTCGTCCGATCTCGAATTCCCCGATCCTGGTCCCGATGTGAGCAACGACTCCCAGAAGACTGCTGGCCCCAAGGGTACTTGTGGTAAGGCAGGATCTGGTAGTGGCTCCGGCTCCGGTTCAGGTTCCGGCTCCGGTGATGGTAACAACGGTGCTGTCCCTACTCAGACTCAACCTGCTGCTCAACCCTCATCTGCTGCTGCTCAACCTTCATCTGCTGCTGCTCAGCCATCAGCTCCAGCTGCCGGCGCCTCTTCAGCGTATGTACCCTCTCCCTCTTCTATTGGTAATACTCCTAACTCACAAATTCATAGTCCCGGTGGTGTTTTCGTCACTGTCTCTCAGCCTGCTGAGGCTACTGGTTCCCCTGCTCCTTCGGCTCCCGCCGCAACCAGCACTCTCTTGACCATGACCAAACCTGCTCCCGGAACTGGCGGTCAGCCTGTTACTACCAGTGTTGGTAGCCCTGAGCCTACTCCTACCACCACCACTGCTCCTGGTGCAGGTGCAGGTGAGGGTGGCTCTGGCTCCGGTTCTGAAGAGACTGCTGGTGCTGCATGCAGTGATGAGGGCGCCTGGAACTGCATTGGTGGAACCAAGTACCAGCGTTGCGCTTCCGGTCGCTGGTCTGTTGTTCAATCCATGGCCGCTGGTACAACTTGCTCTGGCAATAAGAGCTCGGCTATGGCCTTTGGTTTCGGTCGCCGACTCGCCATTCGAGGTCGCCAGGTCTAAGGCTCTCTTGAACTAGAGCTGAGCTGCAATTCGGAATGTCAAGAGGAAGGAGAGCAAAATAGAACACCACATACCTTGCTTGACGTTCTGGAACAGTGGATGGGAGGATTTGGGAGTTTTTATCTTCATGTACAATAACTGGAATAGAATCAGACTCATGGATCTTTCAAAACACTTATTTCAACGTGACTGTGATTGTTAATTGTGAAATATGGCTCATCGCATGAAAGACCTGATAAGGCAATCAATAAAGCATGCAGCTTGATACATTCTTTGTCCAGTACTTGGAGTAGTCCTACTCAGACTTGTGGGACGGTGATTCCAGACAATACTATTTAAGTGTGGAGAGTAATGACGATAAAACAGTAATGCTTTACTACCCTACCTAGCCGAGCCTGGGTCGGCAATGTGTGTGTGTGTGTGTGTGTGTGTTGGGGTTTGTATGGACTTCGTCGGATGGAGAGAGGTCGCCTACGATACGTAAACATAAATGATCATTTGGAGGTTAGAGACCACTTCTGGTGTGTTGTGTTGTTGCGAGAGGAGGGGCTGTGATGCGTACGTAGGTGAAGCATACTACTAATCTAGCATGACGCCAAAAACAGCAACATGCACAGTGTGATATGAACTTGTGTGCAAGATTGTGATTGGTTAGCTATATCGTTAGACACTCGCCAGCACCATGACTGGCCCTTATCAGACAGTATATATACAGTAATCATTAAGGGTAGGTTTTTGTCTGGAACCCAAGCCTAACCTGGGCTGCTGGCGGGGCTGTGCTTGGTCTCGTCAGAAGCCTAGTGGAGTCTTTTGGATGGTAAGATGAAGCTATTGAGAGTTCAGGAGTACATATCTGAGTTGATTATCCAGAGCTTGATAGTAGAAGTTATAGACCTGGCTGCCCATACAAAAAATTGGTGTCCTGGTTGAAGACACTGGACCAAGTTGTTGGGATTTGTGAACTGGTTTAGTTTGATACTCACTTCTGTAGACGCCTGATCTACCTTTAGCCGCTGGGCAGGTACCTATTACAAAGGTAAGGTAACAACCCAAAGTGGGCTTTCCCCTCGCTGAGGGTCCCCTCCCATCAATCAATCTTGGGCGGCGAAAGAGAGCCTGGAACCCCTCCTCCAGCTTAGCCCAGTCAAGCCAAGCCTGCCTTATTGACCTCCACAGGGTTAGTTTAGAGGCGACACCATCTATAGTAAACCTCACCTCGTCTCTTGTCTTGTTCCCGCCTCTTGTATTTTACACTCTTCATGACTGCGGCCCTTCTCGCTCAGTGACGGACCTCCGTCTTCAACCACTCCTTCACCCTCACCACGCGACAATTTACTCATCCTTTGCCTACCTTATCTGCGACCCCTCCATTTGCGACATCTCCCAGCCTCGACCGCTACATACAATATCTTTACCTACCTATACCGTATTTCGAACATGACGGGCCCTGCCTCTCCTCAGGCCGAAGGCCCCACGTTTGCTCCTCCCCCGCTGCCCGCGGGCTGGATTGCTCAATGGGATGGTACAAGCAAGAAATATTATTATGTACAACTATCAACCGGTGTTTCGCAGTGGGAGGTTCCTACTGAACCAGCCAAAACGGGAAATACCCCAGCTCCCCAGGGCGAACATCCTTACGGCGCTCCCAAACGTTCGGAACTCATCACGCATCCTGACGGATCGCAAACTGTGCGCCATGCAGATGGTACCATGGAACCAATTATGCCGGACGGCACCCGAGGTGTAGATGGTCCCTCTGGTGAACGGGGTCTTGGAGTATGTCGTCTTGGCATTTCTCGATAGTGTTGAATTATGCTAACAGCCTGTCAGAGTATGGCTATGAACGCTTTGCTCGGCGGAAAGAACTCTGGTCATGGTGGTAGCAGCAGCGGTGGCCACAGCTCTAGTCCATTGGGCAATCTTGGCGGTCTTGCAAACCAGTTCCTCGGCGGTAGCCATGGTGGCAGTGGCGGCAGCAATGGGGGAAACAAGCCCTCGGGCACAGGAAAGCTCGTTGGGCAACTGGCGTCGAGCTTTATGCACTCGGCTAGTCAGGAGAAGCCTCCTGCCCCCCAAAATTACCATGGCAATTCCAACCAGAGCTCAAGCCATCATCAGGGAGGCCTCGCCGGGCAGCTTATGGGTGGTGTCGCAACTATGTTTGGCGGTAAACACGGCAGCAGTGTATGTTCACAACAGCAGCGTGCGCCGTTCGCGCAAGACTAACCAGGCGACAGGGACAAAACTCCAACTTTGGCTATAGTTCGGGGCAACAGCCGCAACAGCAGCAGGGTGGTGGTGGAACGTACTCTGGCGAGGCACCAACCTACAATCCTACGGGCTCAGCTCCTTCGGCGGCTTCAGCGCCCCCCGCAGCCGGTGTGCATTCCTATGGCTCTCCATCCCCGAACCAGCATCAACAGCATGGCTCGAACCAACAGTACGGTTCTCAACACCAACCTAGCCACAATCAGACATACGGATCGCAGCAGCAGCCAGGTTCTCATCAGCCTTTCAACTCGCATCAGCAACAGCCCAGCGGGAACCAGCAGTATGGTGGTCAGCAACATTCTGAGCCAGGCCAACAGTACAGCGCGCATCAGCAACAATCCGGTCAGAATGGCCCTTATGGAAGTCATCAGCAGCAGCCTAGCTCGAACCAGCAGTACGGAGGCAACTCTTCTTTCGGTGGGAGCCCTCATGGTTCTTCGAACAACTCGTTCCCTCCTCCTCCGACAGGAGGCCCTCCCCAACATGGACAAAATGCACAACAGGGACAACAATACTTTCCTCCACCCCCTGGACAACAGCCACATCAGCCGTCTTCAGGTACAGGCTATCCTGATATTCAAGCGCACGGCGGCCACTTTGGCGGCCCGCCTGATCAACATGCTCAGCAGTCACAGGGCTATAGTGCACCACCGCCAAACTCAGGCAATCAGAACTTTCCTCCTCCTCCACCTGGAGGCCCCCCCGGAGGATATAACCCTTCCTATAACGCAGGCCAGGGGAACCAGCAGTCTTACGGTGGCCAGTCGCAATTCAACAGTGGCGCTCCCCCTGTGCCTCATGGTTCCCACCCCCAGTATGGAGGAGCTTACTGAGAGACTGCAATGAAACTGTACGGAACAACCGCAGTATTTATGCCACTCTTTTGAGTTATCGGCCACCTTATCATTTTGGTACGAGATCGCAAGAATATTCCAAGCCGAAGAAATTTATAGCTCTCCTGTCACATCCGACAATTGGATGCTTGATATGAAAGTGTTTTTCGATGAAGATGTGTTGAAACGAGTATAGATATCGAAGCTCTTGAGAGAGCCAGGGAGAATGGCATGAAGTTGGAGAAGTTACGAGCAATATGATTAACGTACATAGTAGAACGCATTCCACCAAGCCCCCCTTTTTTAGCATCTAGAGTCGAGAGCCCGATGGTGCCAACACCTCCGTTCATCAATTCTGTTTCTTGTTTGCGCCATCGGTTGTGACTGCAATTGTCTGTAACTTAGAGGCGATAGATCTGGACACAAACCAAGCCACCGCGCCGACAAGAACAAGATAACCAGCTGCTGGGACTAGCGAACGGGGGACGATACCATAAAGATAGGGGTCGAGGATGAGATCTACGTGTACAGGTGGAGGATCCTTCATAAGAGCCGCGTCGTTCGTAAAGTAGTCAGCAGATGCCTTGATCTGGAGCAGAAGAATGGAAGCCTCGCGCTCCCTGCCTTCAGTTTGAGTTGACTCTTTTGTCAGCACGGCTTCTTGGTCTTGGCGAGAGAATGAGTAGTTGGCAAGTGACTGAATCAGCTCTGGTGTCTGCCACACGGTGTCCAGCTCGTATACACCCAAGTCAAACACAGTGGGTTGCTGGCGGCGCAACCGAATTAGCTTGCTTTCTCTACGTAAATTTCATGTTGACTTACAATCGCAGCCCAACATACACGAAACTCATACCGCTGGCCTTGGTCTAATTTATCAAGAAGCACCCACGTTGCAACGCCAGAAGCGTAATCCTTTGGCTCAGAGGGAAACATGCGGCTGATATGAGTTCGAATATTTGGGGCGTCTGGTGTAAGGGTCCGTAGTCTGAGATCACCCAGTGAAGGCTTCTGTTGGGGAATAGGGAGTGATGCAGGAGCTGTGAATATTGTCTTTTCAACATTGGCGATGGCCATGCTAAGAAGACACAGCAGGCCGCCTAGGGCGTGTATTATTTGAGCTCTCCCAAGAGATAGCATATTGGTGATTGGGAGACCTGTGCTTGCCCTCTAACTGTTGGCCTTCAATTGCAAGTCCTGCTTTCAGGTTGGTGCTAACATGTTAATAAGCTAAGGTAGGAACAAAAGCATAAGGTGTTGATCTAAAGCGTCACGTGTGATGTCGACCAAATGCCCCGCATATCTAAAACTCCCGTCAATGTTACAGTTTCACTACCTACTGGTATTATTATAGATTTCCTTCTTCAGTATGAAATAGCAATATTCACGTAGTAATATGCTATGGCACGATCTGTCATTCTAATACACCTCGCAAGTTCATATTGGTAGATAGAGGAAAAATGATGTTGAATTGCGGCCGTGCATACTGCTAATCGTCAAAGCTTGGGTTTGACACATCACAGACCATACCCAGTAATGAAGATCATCGACCGAGCTCGAGCCTCGTGGTGATAACGAACGGCAGTTGTGAGCTTTTCCAGTGATACCTGCGTACCTATGTACCACAACAACTGGCCTAGATATCTAGTATCTTAGTAGGTACTAAGCTAGTTACTTACGAACGCAATGGAATTGCCCCTTATTGACCATGTCTTGTAATAGGAATTAGGTACTATAGGTAGGTACCTGAGCTGCCGGTACTGAGTACAGAGCGAACGATAAGGTACCTAACGAGAAGGGAGTTGTGGTTCCGGGCACGTACTGGAGATAGCAACAGGGGTGTAAACAAATGAACATGGTGCCCGACCAGGATAGCTTCTGCAACTATCTTCCAGTGAAGAAATAGAATACTGTGAAAGAAAAGAAAACAAAACAAAGCAGGAACAAGAGTGATTGAATTGCTTATGTATGATATTTTCTTTTGTTGAGTTGAATTAGATGCTGCTCAAAGTTCAGACACCTGGTATGGATATGAGGTCAATTATAATTAACACAGGCGAAATGAACGCCTCAACAGCCCGAGATGAGATGTCGTTCGACAGTGGTAAATATGGATCCATTGGATCATCGTCCAAGAGAGGCACCAATATCTCAACTTGAGTGTGCTGGCGTTGGCAGCCTGGTCCGTGAGATTCAGTGCCAGCCTCTCTCTACACGAAGACTTCGTGACGCTGGACATAATAATTCCTTGTAGCTGCTAATATTGATGGAGCGGTGAAGCGAAGAACCATAACCACGGACACAGAAACGACGGAGTGGTAGGTGGCCAGAGGGTCCTTTTGGCAACCCCTGGGCCCTGGCAGCTGGCCAACAGGCACCGGCAGCGGAAAACGCCAACAGGGCGTTGCAGGACGCGCTTGCCCCTTTTCAGCCCAGGCACGCCTCGAAATCAAATCAAATCAACAAATCCATAGAAGGTCCAATCCAATCCCAGTGGAGGACAGCAAAGACTCCCCTGTCTGCCAAATTTCCCCCACCTCACCTATTTTCTCCCATCCAGCCCACTCCACTCCGCTAACTTATCACCAAACCAAACATTCGCCCTCGCCTTGTCTCCTCTCTTCCCGTTGTAAAAGCCTTGTCTGGCCTGTCCTTTTTTGTCCTCCTCTTTTCTCGTGGTCCCTCTTCTCTGCTCTTGCATTACATCGACTTCCTCCATCTCATACTTGTAAACACTATCGTCAGCAAACATGCGTGAGGTCATTAGCATCAACGGTAAGCTATTCCTCCCTTTGGCGTTGGGCTTTCACCGCATCTCTGTCTGCTTTGTTGATGCTAACTGAGCTATTCTAGTTGGACAGGCTGGTTGCCAAATCGCCAACTCCTGCTGGGAGGTAAGTTTTGTCAAGACTTTGTTTATATTGCTCTGTACTGATTGTTTCCCTAGCTTTACTGCCTCGAGCACGGTATCCAGGTACACACGACGACCCCTAAATTTGTCAACAAGCACCATGACCAAATTCTGACCAACTCTAGCCCGATGGTTACCTCACAGAGGAGCGAAAGTCCCAAGACCCCGATCAGGGTTTCAGCACTTTCTTCTCCGAGACTGGTACGGCTTAATCTGGGACTTGACGGTCGTACTGCTGTTCTAACACTCATTTCTAGGTCAGGGCAAGTATGTCCCCCGCGCCATCTACTGTGATTTGGAGCCCAATGTCGTCGACGAGGTCCGCACCGGTGCCTACCGCAACCTTTTCCACCCTGAGATGATGATCACTGGCAAGGAAGATGCCTCAAACAACTACGCCCGTGGTCACTACACCGTCGGAAAAGAGCTCATCGATGGCGTCCTCGACAAGATTCGCCGTGTTGCCGACAACTGTGTTGGACTCCAGGGCTTCCTCGTGTTCCACTCTTTCGGTGGCGGTACTGGTTCTGGTTTCGGCGCTCTCCTGATGGAGCGCCTGTCGGTCGACTACGGCAAGAAGAGCAAGCTGGAGTTCTGTGTTTATCCCGCGCCCCAGACTGCCACATCCGTTGTCGAGCCATACAACTCTATCCTTACCACACACACCACCCTTGAGCACTCCGATTGCTCTTTCATGGTCGACAATGAGGCCATTTACGATATCTGCCGCCGAAACCTCGGCCTCGAGCGCCCTAACTACGAGAACCTCAACCGTCTCATTGCTCAGGGTATGTTACAGCTGTTGGGCTATGCAGTTGCCGGTTAACTAACGACATATAGTCGTCTCTTCTATTACTGCCTCTTTGCGATTCGATGGATCCCTGAACGTCGACTTGAACGAATTCCAGACCAACCTGGTTCCTTACCCCAGAATCCATTTCCCTCTGGTCGCCTATGCCCCAGTCATCTCCGCTGCTAAGGCTGCCCACGAAGCCAACTCCGTTCAAGAGATGACAATGTCTTGCTTCGAGCCTAACAACCAGATGGTCAAGTGTGACCCCCGTCACGGCAAGTACATGGCTACCTGTTTGCTGTACCGTGGTGACGTCGTTCCCAACGACGCCCATGCTGCTGTTGCTACACTGAAGACCAAGCGAACTATCCAGTTCGTCGATTGGTGCCCTACTGGTTTCAAGCTTGGTATCTGCTACCAGGCCCCCGAGAATGTGCCTAACGGCGACCTCGCCAAGGTCAGCCGCGCTGTGTAAGTCGATTCCTTGTCATTTAATGAATGGAACGAAAGAACTAACCCCAAAACAGCTGCATGCTCTCTAATACTACCGCCATCGCTGAGGCATGGTCTTCACTTTCTCTCAAGTTCGATCTCATGCACTCCAAGCGTGCCTTCGTCCACTGGTACGTGGGTGAAGGTATGGAGGAAGGCGAGTTCTCTGAGGCTCGTGAGGATCTTGCTGCCCTGGAGCGCGATTACGAGGAGGTCGCCACCGACTCCATGGGTGAGGAGGAGCTCGAGGCTGAGTACTAAGCGGTCACGGATGCGATTACTGGAATACCGACTTCTACCCAGTTTTAGCCTGTCAACGATAAAGAGGTGTATTTTCTTATTTTCACAAAGGTCAAGCCAAAACGAATTTTAATGTCAAAAGGGACCAAAATCTGTACATGGATTGGTTGCCTCTGCAGCGTCCATGTCTGAGCCGTTGGCATTATGTGAGGCAGCACTGTAGTTGCGAGTATTGTAGTTGTAATAATGCAAGATACCTCTCCTTACAACAAAATTCTCCGCCAGCTATTGAAGTCCGCGAATGTCATGGGTAAGCAATGCGGGGAACAACGGGTTTAGAAAGCCGCCCCGGCCCTTTAACTGTAACTGTATCGGTACTGTAGATTGACTGTACCGAAGCCCGACGCTCGGCCCATGTTTTGGGGGGGCCGATAGTACGCGGGTTGTGTCCAATACTTAGACCTCCCGTCAAGCTCGGCACTTCAATACCTTCTACTTGGATCCATTTCAATCGAACGTACATTGACTCCTGTATCGCCTGCTCACGAAAATTTCCAAGCATGAGTCTCTTGCGGTCCAGCGTCTGCAGAGCATGTCGCCGCTCACAGCAAATTCGCTGGCATAGAGGCCTTGCGACGGCCAGCAATCAGTCATATGATAACCGAGTTAGGCTCGTCGAGGTTGGGCCTCGGGACGGCCTGCAGAATGAGAAGAAGGCAATCTCGTTGGAGACCAAGATTGAACTTATCGAACGATTGGCCCGAACTGGAGTTTCTACAATTGAAGCTGGATCCTTTGTTGCTCCAAAATGGGTGCCTCAGGTAGTGTTCTTGCTAACCCTATGTCTACTCAGCAACCTGACACTTTTACGATAGATGAGCAACTCCAGCGAAATATTGCAGCATATCCTCGACGGAAAGGTTTCTTCTCCTGGCCCGATCTCATACTCCTTCCTAGCACCCAATGGCAAGGGCCTTAAATCTGCCGCCGATGTCCTCAGTGCGAATAGCGGAAAGTTTGCAACTCAACTGGAGCCAGCAGCTGGAGCCGAGGCCGCCACCAAGCCAGCTGTTGAAGTCGCAGTCTTTGCCGCTGCCACCGAGAGCTTCACACAGAAGAACCTCAATTGCGATATCAAGACATCGCTCGAACGCTTCAAGGAGGTGATCAGGGATTCCAAGGCTATCGGTCTCAGAGTGCGCGCCTACATTTCTGTAGTCCTAGGATGCCCTTTCGAAGGGTTCGATGTTGATCCTCACAAAGTGGCCGAGATTGCTACAGACCTTCTGGAGGCTGGAGCAGATGAGATCTCACTCGGAGACACTACAGGTATGGGTACAGCACCTCGAACGGGAGCTCTCCTCCAGTGTATGTCTGCAGCTGGTATTCGAACTGAGGATATTGCTATGCACTTCCACGATACATACGGCCAAGCTTTAGTGAACACTGCTGTATCCTTAGAGCACGGCATTCGGACGTTCGATAGTAGTGTTGGTGGTCTGGGGGGCTGTCCTTACAGCCCCGGCGCCACCGGTAACGTTTCAACTGAAAACATGGTTTACTTTATGGAGACTCTGGGTATGGACACTGGCATTAATCTGGATGCTATGTCTGACATTGGAGACTGGATCACAAAGGAGTTGGGTAAGGAAAATGGCAGCACCGTAGGCAAAGCAGTTCTTGGAGCTCGGACTCGAGCTATGCAAAACGCAAAGGAAAGTTAAGAGGAAGCTTGTTGCTGTGTTGTTCTCGTTGAGCATAGTAAGAAAAGACAGACAACTATCTACCTATCTAGTTATTCAAAAACAACTCATATTCTTAGTTTTCTTCTATCAGGCTGACAGACTTAAAATGCTGTTGATATAACCGGTCAACTTACCTACGAGGCGCACCCCATTTTTGAACAGGGCTTGGGCAAGGGTTTTAAGGCGTAACAGGCTGCTGATACAATCTGCAACCCGGTAACTGTCAAAGACCTACAACTCGATATTATCCTGTTGAAAATAGCCCTCTTTCTCACTGGCCAGCCTGCTATAGTCAACATACCGATATCGAGATGCAGGCTTCAAACAGTCAACAGGTTGCTGACCGGATCAACAGCCTGTCATTGCGACAGCTGTTCAACGCAACAGCTATCAGTCGGTTACTTACAGAGGCACCTGCCTGGGCACCCATGTACGTGCCTTCTGATATATATCAAAATCACAGACTCTTGCAACAGCAACTAGATCACCTGGCCAGTGGTCTAGCGGCATAATCAATTAATCAATTCAATACCTCGGCTAAGGCTGCAGGTAAACCGCAGCCTTGACTTCTTAAAAAAAGAGGCCTTGAAAAGAGAGGTCTCGCGATATCTCTTTTTGACCTTTTTGGCACCTATTGCAATTGCCTTTGGTACCCCTGTAAGCCACTTTGGGCCACTTTGACCGGCTGCTGGGTCGGGCTGCTGACAGCTGATTGGCTGCTTCAGCTGATTGATTGAGGCAGCTGTTGCACCTTGAACAGCCTGGTCAGCGTTGTTGAGCCTGTCAACTGGGTCAGGATACGAGGGATATCAGTCAGGACAGAACAGAAATGACTGATAAGTAATTGTAGCCTGTTAAGGTTAACAGCTTGTCCTTTAACAATAACTGGCATATCTAATTGTTGTTCTGTAACCTGATGAGGCTAATCAGGCTGGCCCAAAATCGCTAAAAATGATGTCGTAGAAACGTTCCCATGTGGAGGTGAAGGTTATCGGCCGTGCGTCGTCTTTGGGCTGGCGCAGCTGGAAAGGCCCCACTTGGATGAAGCAAGCTCAACCTCCTCCAACCTCTTGAGACCTTCTCCCAACTTCACCTCCAAGCTTCGCGATCGGCTCCTATATTCTCTTTTGCCCCCTCCTTCAACCGTTCGATTACCGATCCATCGCCCATCATGGCGGACCCTCGCGAGTCCTCATCGTACTCGGTCATTCCCAGAATTCGATACAACACTGTTGGCGGCGTCAACGGTCCCCTCGTCATCCTCGATAATGTACGCCGTCGTCATCTGCCAAATCGAACCGGCTTGGAACTTACGGGCTGACAACAAAACAGGTTAAATTCCCGCGATACAACGAGATCGTGACACTCACTCTTCCCGATGGCACTGAGCGCTCTGGTCAAGTCTTGGAAGCTCGAGGTTAGTGTAACTGCTGGCGTCTCTCAGGTAATGGCGCGGAATATACTGATATGGCTTGCTAGGTGATCGAGCTGTCGTCCAGGTACTTTTACATGGATACGATGCGATATGATGTGGCGATTGACGATTGTATAGGTCTTTGAGGGTACTTCCGGCATCGATGTAAAGAAGGTAGGTGGCATTGCGAGCTCTATTGGTAGAACATCAAGCTAAGACGACCACAGACCAAGGTTCAGTTTACAGGCCAGAGTTTGAAAATCGGTGTCTCTGAAGACATGCTTGGTCGTATCTTTGATGGTTCCGGTCGAGCTATTGATAAGGGTCCCAAGGTGTTGGCTGAAGATTATCTTGACATCAACGGTTCTCCTATTAACCCTTATTCTCGTGTAAGGCTACCCTTGAGCGCCGCACGGTAGATATAATCTGACTCGTGATATAGGAATATCCCGAGGAGATGATCTCCACAGGTATCTCTGCCATTGACACCATGAACTCGATTGCCCGAGGACAAAAGATTCCCATTTTTTCCGCCTCCGGTCTACCTCACAACGAAATCGCTGCCCAGATTTGCCGACAGGCTGGCCTCGTCCAGAAGCAGGGCATCACTAACAAGGGCGTTCATGACGGCCACGAGGAGAATTTCTCGATCGTCTTCGGTGCTATGGGTGTTAACTTGGAAACTGCCCGTTTCTTCACCCGCGACTTTGAGGAAAACGGCAGTCTGGAGCGTGTTACACTCTTCCTGAACCTCGCCAACGATCCTACGTGAGCTGCGAACCACATCCATAACGACGATACGTGTACTAATTCCTGTCCAGCATCGAACGTATCATTACTCCTCGTCTTGCTCTTACCACTGCCGAATATTACGCCTACCAACTCGAGAAGCACGTTTTGGTCATCCTTACCGATCTTTCTGCTTACTGTGATGCTCTCCGAGAAGTTTCAGCCGCTCGAGAAGAAGTTCCCGGTCGTCGCGGATACCCTGGTTACATGTACACTGATTTGTCCACCATCTATGAACGAGCCGGTCGTGTTGAGGGCCGCAATGGTTCCATTACTCAGATTCCCATTCTGACCATGCCTAACGACGATATCACCCACCCCATTCCTGATCTGACAGGCTACATTACCGAGGGTCAGGTGTTTATTGACCGAGCTCTGGACAACCGTGGAATCTACCCACCCATCAATGTTTTGCCTTCGCTGTCCCGTCTGATGAAGTCTGCCATCGGTGAGGGCATGACTCGAAAGGATCACGGTGATGTTTCCAATCAACTGTACGCCAAGTACGCTATTGGCCGTGATGCCGCAGCGATGAAGGCTGTCGTTGGTGAGGAGGCTTTGTCTGCTGAGGACAAGCTGTCCCTCGAGTTCTTGGAGAAGTTCGAGCGTCAGTTCATCAGCCAGGGACAGTACGAGTCTCGATCTATTTATGAGTCTCTGGACCTTGCATGGAGCCTTCTACGTATTTACCCTAAGGAGTTGCTCAACCGTATTCCCGCCAAGGTTCTCAACGAGTTCTACCAGCGAGCTGCGAAGGAGTCTAAGGCCAAGGGTAAGGCTCGAGCAGATACTGAGGCCCGAAGCCAGCAGCAGACGGAAGAGAACCTTATTGACGCATGAGGGAACGACTTGTCGGTATTTTGATAGATAGTATAATGAGCACGCACACAAGGCCGATGGAAGAGAAGAGAGAAATATTTTAAGTTGATTATTTTCACGCTGTTGTTGAGGGAGGCTGTAGAGCAGAGCAAGAGTAGGTATATGGGCGAAGATAGGGGGGTGAGCCAATGCAATTCAACCGATCCTCAACCTGATCCTGATGTCCTATGATCGAGTACCTGAGCCAAGAGGAGCATAACTTGCCATAGTGATGAGAACATACAACAGTAAAACCTTGGCTGATTGTTATGGCATCTCTTTAGATTCAGACAACCAATGGAGTCGAGTTCATAGAGAGTGGATCTACAGTGTCGAAAATAAGAGTCACGCACATGCCACATAATTTTTTCATTTTTGGTTTGTACTTACTCCAGATTGAACGGGCCATGTAAGAGAACACTCGATTTATTCCAAGATAATTTCGTCGTGGAGAGCATATCGTGTTTTTTTTTTCTTCACACGAGCACAATATGGAGGAGGATAGAAGACAAACAGACCTGGGCACGGCAGCCGATATCGAAGAAGCTCAGCTCGCTCAGACGAGTCAATCCCCTGCCATCCAAAATGAGCCGGAGACAGCAACGCCACTGAAGCAACCAAAGAAGAGATTCATAGGACGAAGAGCAGCAGTTGAGGCCGCAGCAAAGCTCGGAGAATCAGGAGCATCAGGGAAAAGCGGTGCTGTTCAGAGTATGTGAAAACACCGTCCTTCATCATGAAACCCAATTCAGGAATGAATGAAGATATACTCATGCTGTTTATTATAGCTGCCAAACCTCGGAGGCCCCCCCGGCTTCTAAATCAAGTTCCCAGGGAAATTCTTGAGAACATTGATCTGAAGGCTGCCATTGCGTTATTGCCTGCTAACTACAACTTTGAGATCCCCAAGACGATCCACCGCATTCAGACTTCAAACGCCAAGAGAGTTGCGTTACAGATGCCCGAGGGCCTTTTACTCTTTGCCACTACTATATCAGATATCTTGACGCAGTTCTGCCCTGGTGTCGAGACACTCATTATGGGCGATGTAACTTATGGCGCATGCTGTATCGATGATTACACAGCAAGGGCCCTTGGTTGTGACCTGTTGGTGCACTATGCTCACAGTTGCCTCATCCCCGTCGACGTGACCAAGATCAAAACTCTGTACGTCTTTGTAGACATCAGCATTGATGCGACACATCTCCTAGCATCCCTTGAGCGCAACTTTGCCAGTGGCAAAACAATAGCTGTTGTCGGCACTATTCAATTTAATGCTACTATCCATGGCGTCAAAAGCAGTCTCGAGCGCGGTGGCTTCCGTGTTCTCGTTCCCCAGATTGCACCATTGAGTAAGGGTGAAATTCTGGGCTGCACTTCTCCTCGTCTGAAAGACGACGACAATATCGATCTGATCCTGTACCTGGGTGATGGTCGTTTCCACCTTGAGAGTATCATGATTCATAACCCTTCTATTCCAGCGTACCGATACGACCCTTACTCTCGAAAGCTCACGCGGGAGGCGTACGGCCATGAGGAAATGCAGTCTCTCCGTCGAACAGCCATCCATAGCGCTCGTACAGCACGAAAATGGGGCCTGATTCTCGGCGCACTTGGCCGCCAGGGCAACCCGCATACATTGGGCCTCATCGAGAAAGAGCTCAAGGCGCGAGGCATTCCTATCGTGCACTTGCTACTAAGTGAGATCTTTCCGGGCAAATTGGCGCTCATGTCGGATGTCGAGTGCTGGGTGCAGGTTGCTTGCCCTCGATTGAGTATTGATTGGGGTTATGCATTCCCGCGGCCGTTGTTAACGCCATATGAGGCACTTGTTGCATTGGGCGAGCAACAAGATTGGGGTGAAGGTGTCTATCCCATGGACTACTACGGAAAGGACGGGCTAGGAAGGACAAGGCCTCTGCAGATTGCCTCAGGATAGAAGCAATGATGACACTGAACGGTTGAGACCCAACAAGTGGGATAGGACCTTGGCTGGATATACAGTAGGGTGATGAAGAATAAAGTCGAATATCGTTAAAAGAAGTGGACGGATGGGTGAGCTTTTCACTCGGATCAAGAGGATATGGGAGATTTGAGTGTTGACTTGGAATAAGGTGTGGAAGTATCGCTCAGCATTCGTAGTACGACATAGCCTCTGTCATTGACCTTATAGTAAAAAAAAAAAAAAAAAAAGGTCATCCAGGTCGCATTGGCTGTTCCGACAGGCTCTGGTCGGTTTGGAAATATAAGCTTGTACTTGACAATCTCAACCACCTCAAGATTTTCACCCTGCTCTAGTGTTTCCCCCCCTGTGCCAGATATCACCTTATTCTCTCTCTTTCGCACCACGGCCATGGCTTTTGGAAGCTTTTTGATCTCCCCAGTGAGACGCTGATGCTGGCCAACATAAAGGTGAACCCGCTTCATCCATGCTGAGCCCTCAGCACCGATCACGAAATCTGGGAAGTCAAGTCTTCCAACTTGGACGCCGCCTAATGCATCTCCATTGGCGTCTTGGGGTAGATTGATGGTTCCTTGGAGTTCCAGTAGAGCTAGACCTGAGGGGGTCTGCAAGAGTTGAGGTAGAGGACTTGTAGATGGTGCCTTGTTGCTTGGAGGATATAGCTTGGCCGAGGACATGACGAGAGAAAATGTGAGAGTGGCGATGTTTCAGACTGTTTATATCGTTCCAACAGTTGGGGGTAGCAGTATCAAATCTCACCAGCTGAGCTGGAAAGCTGAGCTGGAAAGCTTCCACTGACACCTTTAGTCTAAACCAAAGTTTGAGGTACGCGCCTAGAGCTCTACAGTAGAATATGCTTGTATACACGGTGTGGAACAGTCGCTAGTAGCTCGCACTATCTTAGGTACCTAGGTAGGCGGGAAAATCGGACTTTCCTTTGCCCGAGGGTTGTCAATTGGCTGCCCGTCCGTGTGCCTAAGAGCCCTAGCGAGTCGCACTTGCCTTCCACAATTTTCGAATTCGGAAATTTCGAACCTCATCATCCTCTACTAACTTCACAGCAGGCCAGGTCAAGTAAACTTGCACCCACCACAACTGGCAAAATGAAGGTACGACAAGAAGCAATCAACAATCGAGCGATGCGAGTGTGCGGGAAAGCCTTTTGCTATTTGAAATGGATTAATCATTCCTATCAACTGGCCTCCTCGCGTGCGCTGCTGCTCGATTGAAGATCTCAAAAGAAAATATTCGCTGACCTTTTTCTTTTACAGTTGAACATCAGCTACCCTGCCAATGGCAGCCAGAAGCTCATCGATATTGAGGATGAGCGCAAGCTCCGTGTCTTCATGGAGAAGCGCGTACGTCGAAACTCTCTTGCCCTTTGCCTACGACCGCTCGGCTCGTCGACAACAAACCGACCGACACAATGCTGACTCTTTTTTGGTAGATGGGCGCTGAGGTTCCTGGTGACTCCATCGGCGATGAGTTCAAGGGCTACATCTTCCGCATCACTGGTGGAAACGACAAGCAGGGTTTCCCCATGAAGCAGGGTGTCATGCACCCTACCCGTGTCCGCCTCCTCCTCTCCGAGGGCCACTCTTGCTACCGACCCCGACGCACCGGTGAGCGCAAGCGAAAGTCTGTCCGTGGCTGCATCGTCGGCATGGATCTCTCTGTCCTCGCCCTCAGCATTGTCAAGCAGGGTGATGCTGACATCCCCGGCCTCACCGACGTCGTCCACCCTAAGCGCCTCGGCCCCAAGCGCGCCACCAAGATCCGCAAGTTCTTCGGCCTCACCAAGGATGACGATGTATGTCTCTCCCTACGCCCATACTCGATCATCGCCTACTCGGAGCTGCAGTGGAGGAGTTGGCAGACCGGGTAGAGTGTGAGAGGGACCCCTTGATCCTCTTTGTCAAATAAGAGGTCAAGGGGTAGCGAGTTGAACAATCATAACCACAAGAATTGAAAGTAGACCAATGCTTACATGATACATAGGTCCGCAAGTACGTTATCCGACGAGAGGTTCAGCCCAAGGGTGAGGGCAAGTCTCCTTACACCAAGGCTCCCCGCATCCAGAGACTCGTCACCCCTCAACGTCTCCAGCACAAGCGTCACCGCGCTGCTCTCAAGCGCCGCCAGGCCGAGAAGGTCAAGGACGAGGCCGTAAGTCACTCACACGCTCAGCACAGTTATCATCAGCATCTAACACGATATGCAGAACGAGTACGCCCAGATCCTTGCCAAGCGTGTTGCTGAGGCCAAGGCCAACAAGGCCGATGCCCGTAAGCGACGAGCAAGCTCTATGCGCAAGTAGGGTTCTGGCGTTTAATGAAAAAAAGTGGAATCATACCTTGGTCTTGTGGTTTGCATGCATTGGGAGTGAGGATTCTCTATAGGGCTTGTTTTGAGCCAGCCACGACTGCGTTAGAGACAGTTCGAAAATATGAACATGCATTAATGCACTCGTAACCCGCACCCATTGGCAACCTCCGCCTGCGTCTACGTCTATACCCTACCTTTCCTCACTATATGTTTCTTAATCATGACTTGTTGATACTTTTACGCCAATTTTATGTAGTCCTTTACGGGAATAACTGGAAATCAAGAGGTTGTTTTCCGGGTGATCACCTATTAAACTTTGATTGATATACATGAAACTTCGCCTATTATCTACTTTCTGTGCGCTTTCCGCATTCCAAGGAACCTATAGGAGACCTGCACTTCTCCCAAGGTGAAGCCCGGATGAGGATGCTACATCCAGTGCTCAAGGCCATGAAATCTCGAGGCCAGGCTGATAAAACACAATACCGGTACCGTAGTAAACATCAACTCTCTTTTCCATTGGTGTCCCCATCTATGATCCCTTTCCCCTTACGCGCCTGCAATGCAAAGATTGACGATCACGCGAAGCCAAAATATTCGCTGCCTGCTGTGATGGCCTTCATGATCTGAGAACGCAAATGGTCGTAGCTCTCATACTCTGGAAGGTCAAGCTCTGAAATTTCCCATGTTAGTCAATGTACGAATTAAATGCTGATGATTTTACTTACGGTTAAAACAGGTATGCGAAGAAGGCAATCTGTCTTTGTTGCCATAGTCACGGTGGATGTTGAATCGGTTAACACCGTTCATGCCTTCAAGCTCCTTGAAGCCATTGAGTGGAACCTTGCTAGTTCCTGTGACAAACTGCAACAATTTGGCGCGCTCTTCCTTATCAAAAGACCGCAAAGCTCGCCAGAACCATTGAATTTGTTGCGAAGATGGTGTGTAGTTGTGATACTCTGTGTTGCTCTTCCAGTCATCGATATCAATATCGGGTAGGCCAGAAATCAAAAGCTCCAGCTCCTGTTCGTTGAATATGGATATCAGTTCGGCAGGGATAATGTCATGGAAGCCTGTTGAAAATTAGTGATTGAATGAAGTTATTATTGATTGAAATGCTTACCTTGAAGGAAATGGGCCATCTGCTCCTTGACGGAAGATAGCAACTTGTGTTCGACAACAAGACGGACATAGTCATGTTTATTCTCCTCGGTGACGGCAATCTCTCGACCATTAGGGATGAGGTCAACGACGGTGGTAGCGCCGAACTCATCGTTTTCGACCGAGAAAGTTTCGGTGATGATGTCTGTGATGTCGTTTTCCAGCATCCAGCACAAAGACTTATAGTAGTCGGGGTCGAATGATTCCATATCCTTGACCGAGACAGATTTGCCGAGGATTCGCTTGTATACAGCACGGCTAAAGTAACAGTCAAGAACGCGACCCTCGTATAATGCTTTGCCGATGATGCGACCGATGAATTTGAAGAACATAAGATGCTCATCATTGATGCCGCTGAGCTTATTTGGGTGGAAGGTCGTCCGGTCAGAGGACACCGGTGTGAAGAGCACATAGTTTGGATCAAACATCTGCCGAGAGAGTACTTGGAACCACTCGCGAGTAACTCCACCAGCGTCAACGCCTTCCTCGCCATGGAAACGAATGTTGAGCTTTCCAAATTTCATCTCATCCCCAGACTTGAAGTACAAGGACTTGAACGAGTCATGGAAAACCTGTTCACGACGGACGGAAAGTTGTAAAGTAGGATAGGAGGGTCGGCTCTGGTTGCTACCAGATCGGGAATGCACGCTGCGGTTAAAGTAGTTGCGCTTGTTATCAAATTCCAGCACCTTAGGGTTCTTCACGAGGAGTGCGAAGGTGCCCGACATGAGCTTGGGATTGCTCCTGACAAGCTCGTTAAGGATACGTCGATGATCCTCGGTGAAGCTAAAGAAGAGACTTGCCGTGCGAGACTCGGGTGCCGGGCTTGAGAGGACCATTTCTTTCTGCTGTGAGGGATCATCGTTGGTGGTTGTATTCTTGCAGACCACCATGAGAGATTCAATCAGTGGTAGCAGGATTGTAGCCACATTGAGCATGTTTTCGCGCTGACGAATGGCACTCAGGCAAGCACTCAACTTCTCCCACATGGCCGAAAAGGTCGAGTTGTGGTAGAGAGATGTGACCAGATCGTGTCTCTCATCCTTGTCCTTGCTGGACTCGGCCTCGTCGCCCTTTTTCTTGTTGTCGAACAAATGATCTAATGCTGTCAAAACACGAAGGAGCTTGTTTTGCTCGGATGCTCCTGGCGAGAATTTGGCAAGAGCAACGCCTTGGATCTCAGTGCCTGAAGATGCCTTTTCAATATGCGGCAAAAGGTCGTCCAGATCAGCGACGATGTTCTCACTAAGAAGCCGGGCTTGGTGAACAAGCTCCTGACCAAATGTTGCCTTAGCCCCTGGAATGGCTGAAAGGTTCTTGATAGTCGAGATGGTGTTTTGGAAAGTCTTGGAGCTGCACTCTCGAGCCACAAAGATCCTTACAGCTAATGTCAGGTTCTGGGCGGGGACAATAGGCGGCTGAAGTTGTCGGAGTTTCTTCTGGACTGCTTCTTTCTTCTCTTGTTTCTTGGTATTAACATCAGTGACAGTGTCCTCTTTGGCATTGGTGCTGGACTGCGTAACGTTGCTCGTCTCGGTTGGTTCCGCTTTCGAAGCTTGCTCCACAGGATCTTCAGTTTTGGACATCTCTCCCACCGGGGTTGAATCAATGGCTTTCAGTTCGTCCTCGGCTTCCTTACGACGACGTTCAAGATTTTGAAGAGGCAATGTGACTCGATTCAACAAATCAGCCAGATGGGTCATAACGACGGAGCTTTCCATAACAAGGTCGCGGTCAAGGAGTGATAGCAAAGAGTTGATGGCATACTTGTGGGACTTGGAGTCCTTGCCTTTGCCCTTACGACTCAGGGAGCGCTTGAGAGTTGAGCCGACGGCTTCGTGCTCTGTCAGGAAAAGCCAGGGAATATGAGGGTTCTTTGATGATAATTCCACCAGCAGATCCAGGCACTGCTGAACAATCAAGAGAGGCGAAGTTTCGGAATTGGTTTGCGTAGTGTTTGGGGCGGGTAGACCAGTCAGGCTTCTCTTGAGTGTCTGCGGGGTTTTCTGCTCGGAGTCCTTCTCCTTATCCTTCGGTCTTCGTGCCTTTAGGGACAACTGGCCGAAACTGCGCTCGACAGCCCCCATGTCTGTGCTACCGTCCTGCAAGATCTGAAGGAGAGTGCTAATCACCTCGAGTCGAGTTTGCTTATTCTCGCAGACATCGGCAAATACGTTGAATAGGTGGTTCCTTATGGAACCCTGTTGCGTAATGAACATCAGACGAAGGAGCGTAGCGACACCAGCCTTGTCGAGCATCTGAACGACCGTTCGGCGCTGTACCTTTGCTCCCTCTTGGGGGTTAGGTGGCCCAGGCTGGCGACTTGTGCTGGCTTGAGGGCTGCGGCCTGTGATGACGGAATGGCCGTTGTTGTGGTGAGACAAAGCTCGGGCCTGGGCCGCCATTTCTGGGGTCAGTCGATCCATGAGCTCTTCGCCTTGGTCCATAAGAACCTGTTGTCGCAGATCAGGCGGGAAAGTGAGGAGGATACTGGCAGTATCCATTTCTGGTATGACAGCCTGGCCAGTGCTGGCGGATGCTTGACGATTCGTTTCTTCACGAGCCCGGCGGCGCTGCTCTTGTCGCTCCTGTTGAGCTATTTCATGTCGCAATTCTTCAGGAAGAGCATCTAGAAATTCTTGGAAAGCTTCGGTCGGGTTCCCATTTGTCTCTTCACGTGCCTCGGACCTTCTGGTGCTGATTGCCTGTGCAATGACCTCCTCGCGAAACTCCTCGGGAAGAGCTGCAATATAATCAGGATCAATACCGAGTTCGGTGACGTCGACCTCTTCGCCTCTAATTGTGGTCATAACACGAGGACCGTCGTCGGCGGTCTGGTCTGTAGCCTCCGAACGTTCTGCTTGGCTTTGGTTCGTCGGCTCGACGCCTTCCATCGCACCTCCATCACCTTGGCCTTCAGCGGACACGTCCTGATTAGCGGCTGCTTCAGAAGCGGCACGTTCAGCAGCCTCTCGAGCCTCTGCCTCTCGCTTTTCTCTCTCCGCCTTCTCTTTAGCCTCTTTAGCTTCACGTGCCAGGCGCTCCTCTTCTTCCCGTTTCTTCTGTTCTTCTTCTTCACGCTTCTGTTGTTCAGCTTCTTCGGCTTTTAGCCTCTTCTCCAACTCCATTGCAGCGGGAGTAAGCTTAGCCACGATGATGTTCTGGAGCTTAGCCGTTTCTGTTACATTGCCGGTCCCAAAGACCATCCTGGCTTCCTCCTGATATCGATCCATCGTGCCTTCAATAGCAAATGACACAGCTTGTAATGGATCCTGAGGCGATCCTTCGCGTCTCTGTTCAGCACGAGAGGTTCGTACGGCGCCAAGCTCTCTAGACTCTCGGTGCCCATGCGGACCAGTAATCTGCAGATGGAAGGCAGGCTGTCCGTTGCGCCCCATGATCGGGAGGAATTCCATTAGTTCACCTAGGAAGCCCATGGTTCCCTCGATATGTCGTCCACCTGAGCCAAAGATCGCTTCAGGAACTCGCAAACCGATAGTGTGGTTGATGGTGGGACGTTGAGATGCTTCTCTGTTTTGGTCACCCCGTCTGAGGAGTGGGTTTGTGCCATCATCGGTGTTAGGTTGGCCTGCCCCAGGGCGATGGCTGCGTGAAAAGAAGCTGCGAAAATCGCCACCAACGGCGTCCCGATGAGAGCCAACAATGAAGCCGGGAGGGAAGGGGCTACGCGAGTCGGTGGTACGGGAAGGAATAAAGTGTCGGCGACTTGGGTTGTCTACCATAAACATCTGGCGATGACGATCTTCGTCTTCGGCACCAAGCCCGTCCCATCCAAGAGCCGGCATGGGTTGAGGCTGGTCGTCCAACGGATAGTCGTCATCATAGAGGTATTCGTCATCTTCCATTTCATCCTCGTCATCCTCGTCTTCATCTTCGTCGTGGCCATCATCAAGATAATGATCTTCCAATCCATCCATCATGTCTGGATCGTACACATCGCCATCACCAATGATCGCTCGAGCCATGCCGTTGAGGATATCGCCTGGTTCCATGGGCATATGTTCGCCGTGAACATCTGCATCAAACTCTAGGTCATCATCTTCCTCATCCTCGTCATCCTCACCATCATGGCTCGCGCTCTCCCATTCCGAGTTACCATCGTCATCTAGAGGGTTGCCCTCTTCATCAACAATCTCGACCTGATCTTCAACGTCTTCCATGTCTGCGGATTCCACGTCATCATCGTCATCATCACTTTCATCCTCTTCGTCCTCATCCATGATGACCTCGACGACGCCCGGTTCGCCATGGAGACCTTCAATTTCGCCCATTTCGCCGAGTTCTTCGTCATCGTCACTGATATTATCTTCTTCATCCGAAATATCGTCGTCTCCATAATCCATCTCATCGTCATACTCGTCCCCGTACATGTCTTCGTCGTCGTCGTCCTCTTCATCTTCATCGGAATCGTCGTCCTCACCACGAGGCTCCAACATACCAAGGGTAGAATTGCGATACAGATCAGGGGTTTCTTCTCGATCATCGCCGAGGTCTGAGAGCGAAGAGGTTGAACCAAGGTCATCATCTGCAGTGTCTGACAAAGAATCGGAGGGCAAGATATTGGAATGGCTTAGTTCCTTGGCTGTCTCTGTGAGAACACGCAAGACACGTAAGATATACTTAATGGCTCGTTTGACGCCCGGATAGTTGAGGTTGATTTCGGCAATAGAGGACGTGAGTTTATCAAGATAACCCTTCTCATACATCAATCTCCGTAGCTGAGCGTGCGACCGAGCTTGAACGTTGTCGGAGCCTCGAGAAGCCGCACCTGGGTCCTTGTCCCTTTCGCCAACCATGTAATTCATGAGTTCGGCCAAGCATTGCATGCGTGAGTAGCGAGTTTCTAAAGGTTCATCAGACAAAGGTGCTCTCTCATAGGCCTTCAACATCGTGTCAAGAACAAATTTGCGGGCAAACAAAAGATCAGGCTCGTCGTCGTACGCAAATTTGTCCTTTCCGCGATCAATTGCCTTCTCACTGGTCTTGGCAACCAAAGCGACCAGAACCTTCTGGGTTTGTGCTGAAGTAGCGGCCTTCTTCTTCGCGGCGATACTATCGGCTGTTCCACTCAGATTGTCCTGACACAACAGATCGTAAATCAAATAATTAAGGACCGACGACCGAGGCTTGATTGGTGTACTTGTAGTTAACGGAGCATTGCGCTTGAAGTTGATGAATTCCATCTTTGTCCTGTTATAGCTTTGAAGAAGCTCAGCAAGACAGTTGAGCAAGAAGCATCGGTAGACAAAGATTGGATGCTCGTCGGTTTTGAAAACAGGCTTTGGTGGCTTCTTGTCCTTCACGTCGGCGGCGTTGTTGTCTTTGGAAGTAGATGTTGCTTCTTCCGAGCCAGAAGCAGGATCAATCTTGGGGTCCTTCTCAGTAGTCTGTACTTCTTTATCTTCGACTTCACGATAATTGAGCAACTCGCAAAGAAGGAAATGTATAACACCATCAGGATTCTCAACGACGGGTCGTTTGCTTTCATGGGATTTTGGTGCATCAATCATCTCCTTGTCTGCAGGTTCCGTGGACTGCTTGATGTCGTCGACAATATTATCGGTATCGTCACCGCTTGTGTCGGAAGTCGACTGGCTGGCTTCTTGTTTCAACTCAATACTTTGGGACCGAGGGTTGTCACTGGAAGAGGGCGTCCACCTGGGGAAGCGTAGCATCTCGTTGGAAATCTCAACGAAAAGGTCTGGTGCGCGAAGCGCAATTGGTGTCATTGCACGCAAGTAGTTATTAACATCAGGGTGCCCCCGCTGTGTTCGTTGTAGGTTCAGGAGGCCGATCTTGATCTCTGCGCGCATGATCTGTTTGATGGTCTCCTCATCCTCCACGATATGACGAAGAACAGTCATGATATGAGCAGTGAGCTTGGTTTGTTTGAATCTCTCGGAGCCAAAGCCCGACAGTTGCTTTGCCATAAGAAACAACCGCTGCAAATTCTTCTTATCCCCGACCAACTTCGCTAGTCGTCGACTGCGTGTCAGTATAACCAGAACTCTGAGTGCTGCGATGGCGAGTGTTTCTTCTTTTCCTATCCGCGGGAGCATCTCAAGCAAAGATTCTAGGATTTGGGTACGCTCATGATCACCAACAATCGGAGTTCGCATTTGAATGACGGGGTCAGAAACAGCCTCGTCCAGGGACTTCGGTGCTTTCCACTGCGCAGCAACAGGACGCTCATCATGACGAAGGAGAGTCTCGACGACCAGTAGCACATATGGTATCCACGGTGGCATCCCTTCAGTAGAGCTCCTAGGGGAGACCTTCAGGAATCCAATATACTCGTTGATATGTTCCCTTAGGTTCTCAACGCTGTTATCAAAGAAGCGCTCATCCTGAAGAAGTAAAGCGAGTAGATGGGCATAAGCAGCAATGCATTTCCCAGTACGCTGCTTTTCTTCCTCCTCGTCTTGGGCAAGCGATGACAACGCCAAAGTCAAGGTCTGGCCGATTTCGTCTTCGGTGTCACTAGGCTGTTGTTTCAAAACGACGGTCCGGATGAGCTCAGACACCTCGATCGCTGTTTCAGGATGTGCGCGAACAACATCGAGGCATCTATCTATCATGTTTCCTCGCAACTTCGCCCGAAACTTGTCAACCTCTTCTTTCGTCGCAAGGGGGGGGGTTTCGTTTCTTTTTGACTCTTCTGCAGCAGATCCGGGTGTTTCTGCCGGCAAACTCGGGCCTTCATGGATCTCATCCACATCTTGAGGGGTGTCGATGATGCCCCCCAATGTTTCCCCAATAAATCTCTCCGCAAGATCGGGAGTATCAATTTCCGGAGGTCCATCTAAGGACATACGGTCTGCTTCCACTGCTCCGCCTGTGTTAGCACCCTCTGTCTCACCGACACCTAAGGGCTCTTGTGGAGTCTGTTGCAACACTGATGTGTCAGAGTCTGCAGAAGGGATTGGGTTGCGCGCGCCGGCAAGTCCAGCTTTGTGAGCAGAGCAGTAGTGGTCTGCGAGGTTAGGGTTTCCATTCGCTCTGTACACTGCCTCGTGGACCAGGTCAGTATCATACCCCTTGGCAACCAGCTCTTCAATCGTGCCGCGATGGGAACGCCAGTCGAAGCGGACATCCGTGTATCTGAAAAGGTGGAAAGGCGGCTTATCTCTCGTGGATGGTGAGGGCTCGCCATCCGCAACAGAAATGACCTTGAGAATGTCGATTAACCGCGTCACAGTTTGGTGGGGTACTCTTTCGACAAAGGAAGAGTCCCAAAGCTCGATGATCTCAGGGAGAATGGCTGCCCTAAACTCTACTACAAGTTGTTGACAGATATATGTTGAGTTTGACGACCTGTCCCCACTTCGAGGCTGCAGAGTGAATGCGTTTTGGGCTTCAGAAAGTTGCTTCGAATTGACCAACATCAAATCCAAGTCGAGGACCTTCTTCAGTCCAAATGCAGCAACCTTGGATCTGGAAGTCTCATCTGTTGCAGCATCTGGGCCTTCACGAACTGCCCGGGCAAATATCTTTAACATTGAATTCAATACGTCCATTCCTCCCTCTTCTTTGAAGGCCAGAAGAACAGGCATGATGATCTGGACGCTTGATCGATCGCTTGGTCGAGGAGAAGGCTGATCAATGAGCATCTCATTGATAGTATGCAACATGATGATCCAGAAGTGGAAATCCTTGGATGTGGGTGTTGGGTTGGCAACAGATGGCCTCAACTGGCCAAGTACTGCATTTGCAAGTGCTCGGGCAATTTCCAAGTGTCGGGGTCGGTGATAGAGATCACGAGGGTCTCGTTCCCGTCGTGGCAGAAGACACTTGCCGAGCGTTTGGAACAGAGGAAATGTTGTTGGGATCATAGGATGCAGCAGATGTCGCAACGTTTCATAGTTCTGGAAACGGGGGCTGGCTTGCTCCTCATCTGTAGGACGGCTCGGCTTGGAGTCATCTGAAGCATCTTTCGCCTGAAATTGCGCTGTGCTGCTTAGCATATCTGGCAATGAAGTGCTGTCATCCACATCGGTTTCTGGGAGGTGTGCGCTAGTTAATCCCTCGGCGGATGTTTGGCGTCTAAAAGACCAATGCTGGGGGACAACGTTGAGCTCTCCCGCCTCTTCAGTTAGAACTCCACGCAACAAGGGACCAATAGAGTTGACGAGTTTGAGGTAGTAATCGTAAACATTGACTGGATAGAATTGTAAGGCATTCGATCTCGATGTAGCGAAGCAATCGGAAATGATTTTAATAAATGTCTGCGCATTTGACAATGCCTTGATCATCTTGGTACCGTTTTTGACAGCTTCATCGTGTGTCGTTTTGAGGTCAGAGGCAAGAAAAGGTGCAAAGTATGGTGGTAAAGCTTCCGTCTTATCAGACAGAGGCTCCAAAGTGTCAATAGCCACTTGAGCTCGTCTGATTAAAGATGGGAGGCCACGTATGGGAAAGGACTCAACGACTTGAGAGACGACCTGATTGAGAATCCTCGAAGCAACGGTGTCACCAAAATTGGTGGGCAGACTCGGGGATTCACAAATGTCGAGCAAAAGCTCCAGTCCGCCTGCCTCCACAAAGCTGGTCCTCAAGCCCTGATTTGATATGTAAGAGCTTAAGAAGTAACCCAAAGCATAGATGTAGGGGGTGATCGACCGCGTGGGTGAATCCGGGCTATCATCTTTCTGGCCTTCAGAATCCGTGTCGTTGGAGGGCACATCGGACATATTGACATCCGTGTCTCCAGAAGTCTCAAGTCTTTGGCTTTGCTCAGGAGATGCAATCGGTCGAATGAAGTTGCCATTCTCGTCCACAGATACAGTCTTGCCCTCATCGTCAATCAACAACATCCGAGCACCCCACCCAGCGGTCCTGGCCTTCTCGATACCGAGATAACGCACGCGAGCAACCATATCAATAACAGCATTAGAAATGGCCAAACGTAAGGCCGGGTGGTGACGAGCAAGTTCATCAAAGCTTCCTCCAACATTGGTGGCGAGATCGCCGTCGAGTTCCATACATCTTACATGGGCAGCACTTTCGAAAATCTCGAGAAAGCTGTCCAAAGCACGAGATGCTGCTACCAGCTTCATGCCAGCGTTGTTAAGCGATATCGAGTTAAGGACTTGTGGTACAACAGTAATGACATCACTGGAAGGTAAGATTCCTGCTGCCAACGTTTCGCGAGATAATTCCCGGATGGAGTCTTCGGGAGGGGGATGCGGTCGTGAGTCGTTTGCAACTATCGCAGTGACGGTCTCATTTGCAGAGTTGGATTCGTCGTCATCTTCGTCCTTGTCGCTAGGTTTTTGCTCGACCAATACGTCACCGGGAAGCGGTCTAGCTGTAACAGCTTCCAAGTATGTCTTGATCATACCAGACTCGGAAATGGCCGCGAAGCTTGTGGGGTCATTGTTGATGAAATCGCTCAAAATGGTAACAGAATTCGTCCAGACGACTGAACCGAAACTCTTCTTGTCTCCAATGATGTCCCGCAAGCTCTCCAGGAGATCAGTTTTGTCGGCGAGATTGCGGAGCAGCCGGTCAGTGTTACCACCGTAGCTGTATGAGTTAGACATAATGTGATGGACAAACTTAAGCAGCCACTTAAGAGTCTGCTGCTGATAGTATGGAATCTCATAATCCACCTGTCCTGACTGTTGGTCCTTCGTAATGCCTTGGCCTGCTTTGTGCAAAGTCTGCGCCTCCCTGACCGTATCAACCACCAATTGAGACACTGCATCAAGTCCTTTGGCGTTGAAGAAGGCAGTGAAGGCGTTTTGGTAGCTCCATATTAACCCGTCTAAAAACGCAAGGACCATGGAATGATTTCGTTGCGCGACACTTGACCTGATGTTCAGAATCTCAACCAAGATGTCCATCAATCCTGCAGATACCATCTCGCTTCCAACGCGAGTGGTCATGGATAGGTGGAGAGTGAGTGAAAAGAGGTTATTACGCCACTCATCCATTTGCGTGACTTGATTTCCTTTGTCACTTTCGTCATCTTCCTTCATTCCTGCAACTGCCTTCCTGATAACGTAGAGTAGTATACCATGGTTAACATTGGCATTCAAAGCAGACAGAACATCTTGACACTTGGCTTGGAAATTAGAGACGGCTTCCAGGAGGGCGAGGGCCACAGCTTGAAGCCACAGGGGTACGTCAACGTTCCCGTGTGCTGTAGGATGAATGAGCTCAGCAAGCTGGTACACTAACTGGAATCTTCTGGTCTCGTCTGCATCTTGGCGGAGAACTTTCTCGAGAAAGTTGGCTTCGTTATGAATGTATGCAAGATTGTTGATTGCTAAGAGGCGGACAGCAAGCAACTTCTGCCGCGATTCACCAGAATCCATAAGAGCTTTGGAAGCTCTGATCCTGTGGAACACCTCGTATTTTGAGGCGGGTGGAAGATCCGTGGGAATGCGTGACACCAACTCATAGACGGATGTCGATGCAATGACGGACTGTGGTATTTCGTAGAACTTTGGTCCAGCAGATGTTGTCTCGTCTGAAACACCGGGCGTTCGGGGGGCAATTGGAGAGGAATCATCGAAATTACCCCGACCTTTCGGAGTATGATGCTGGGACGTCATGGTAGAACTACGACGTAGGGGTGTTGGTGTGGATGGAAGCGATGCACGCTCAGCATCATTGCCAGCAGAGACTTGCTGGGTAGTCTGCGGATAATATGCTACCTTGACATCTCCCCAGCCATGCCACCGTTTGTCGTCTGAGGCCGCAAGGGCAACTAAATCATTCGCATGTATGGAGTTGGCTGACTTGGGGCTTCCTCCCTGTGCACGTTCTTTTCCTTTGGTCGAGCCAGGTGTGTGAGTTGTTACAGGATCAGATAAACTGACGATCGGCGTCTTCACAAAAGGTAGAGCAAGCTGTTGAACTCTGTCGAGATCGATGTTGTAGTGGTTGGCCAGCAAAGCTGCACTGATCTGCCTGGAGGGGTTTGTGATGCGCTTGACCGAGGCTTGGTACCTTTGTGCCAGTTCTGAACCGACTTCAAGTGTTGCAATCAGTACGCTAAGAGACGTGGTGTTGAGAAGGTCATTAAGATGGGCGCTGCTGGCATAGATACTTCGGTTACCGCAGTGCTCCAGTAGCATTCGCGTATAGCGCAGGACCACCTCCACTAGTTGTTGGTCTCCGTTTGATGAAAATCCCAAACCTGTTAGCTCCTCCGTTGACCACCGCCGCTCGCTACCAAAGGTCGATTTCTGATCTTGGTTGAGCAGTACATCGCATCCAAAGTCGCGAGTCTGGGGGCCCTCATTCAGCTTATATGTAGCACAGAAGTGCTCTAAGATGCTATCAAAGCGGTTCAGGAGAGGAATCCAGTGGTAAAGATCGCCGCGTCCGAAGGGCCATCGAGATGGAAAGCTTTCCAGCTTTTGTGGTAAAAGAGGTAGTGGCGTTGTTGAGGTGGTTTCGACGTAGCTCTTGAGCCAAGGAGACTACAAATCATGTTAGCAATACATCTTCCGGCTGTTTCATTTTGTCACTAACCAAAGTGTCCTTGTGCTTTGGTTGCATGGGCTTGGTGATCTTCCCCATGGTGAAGGTGAGGCGGCTGAGCCGCAGGAAACTGAAGAATCGCCCCCTCCACTACAACCGGGCTATCAACCCGCTCAAAAAAAAAACTTGAATATGTTCGCGAGTTCTTTTCGATCGGGCGTCTTCAATTATGAAATATCCTCTATCCGCAGTTTGCGGTGGTAAAGTTTTCGATTTTCGTGGGGCTTTCAAGTCGAGAAGGCTCCAAGCTAGGATCCAGATAAACCTTCTCCTTCGGAAAGAAATGGCGTATTCGCAATCAGAATCCTTTTAGTCGCTGTTGCGTGATAGTCGGATGGTGAGAAAAAGCGCGTTCGCCTGACAAAGTACCTATGGAAGGTAGATGATCGATGAAGCTTGGAAAGCAGTCCGAGGCCGAGTGCAGGTCGTCCTAGAATAGCTTTAATCCACAGCTAAATCGTACCGTCTGGCTTATAAAGACGATATATATCTCCCGCTTTTACCAGCCAATGTGGTAATGCGAAATATCTCGTATGGGTATGAAAGTTGTGTGTTATGAAGGTGCGGAGAGAAGGTGTAGGATGGGGAAAAGGTATAGTTATTGCAAATCGTCAGGTTGAGAAGTGCAAGTGGGCCTTTGCGTAATAGGTGCCGGAAGCTATGTACAGTGGGGTGGAGGTACCCCCGAGGCCAACCTTCCACTGCAGGGTACAGAATTTCCCGAATTCAAGGATCGGATTATCTCTTCGGCTTAGAGCCCCCTCATATCCGGCTGAATCTTGATAACTGATACCAGATCACGAAACAAAGTAACTTATTAATAAGGATCCACAGGTTGGCAGGGACTTGTTTTTGCAAACAGCTCGCTTTTCGTATATTTCTTATTGCCTATGATTGTTCCTATTAGCTTGACTTTCTTACTTGTTTTGTAAACATGTTTCTCTTATTATATTAATGCCTAAGTCAGTGAGTAGTAGCAGGTGCCGAGCAGGTAGCTTCTCGTGCAATGTTTGAGCCTACCTACATTATTTATTTCCGTCGCCAATCTCCCGATACCCAGTCGATGGTTGGCTAAATGATGCCTGCTTTTGCAATGCCATAGCAACAAGTTGTTATAGTAAGTAGTTAGCAAGCCCTGTCTCTGAACTTCGAGCTCGGGGCTTTCTGGTGTCTATTAGTTAACTTGATCGGCAATAATTACACTGATGAGCTAATTTTAAAAATTCAATAATTTTCTATTATATACTTTGGCAGACCACACTTCTTTTGATTTACCATAATTGTCTAGATCCCGTAACGAGCCTTGTGGACAACAGACATTGGATTATAGGGTAGCTGTATCTAGTACGTTTCACGTCGAAGGCAGTAAATAGAAAAAAATCCAAAGAAACAATTGCCCCGTCTCAGCGAAAGGACCTCTGCCAAATCCTCAAAGTAATTCTGTATTCTCCATGCTGGCATCTACTATGTATGCATCTGTAATGACAACCCTCCTCCAACAGCTGGATTCAAAATTTAGTATACCGCCTAAGACTTAGCTTGGGAATCTGGGCTTGAAACAGGCACTCTCAGGTCACCTACCATTAGATACCACAAGATCCACGTAATTCTAAGCCAGAAAAGGACTCGTGAAACAAAGTATTGGCTTAATATTAGTCAGTCTTATACCTACCATAGCGAGGGGAGGAAAGAAAACTCGGGACCTCGATCCTAAATGACAAAAAGACTTAGGTAACTTAGCATAAAGTCTAGGATATTTTTGCTAAGTTTATTTGACACTCTATATCAAGGTCCGATAGTTTCTAGCTCCCCCGAGCCATAGGAAGACATTGCTACCGCAAGGGGTCCCCCCAAGCTTTTGGCTTAGTTTAACACTTGACCCGTCCTGCCGTCTTGTTATATTCCGAGTGCCTATTTCGACTGTGCATAAACCTAATACGCTTATGACATCAAGGTGAAATCGAGAATGGAACGTAACCACAGTATAGGCAGCCAGACTAGACTCTGACGCCATTGGAGTGTAAAGTAAAAATAAAAATAAAAATAAAAATAAAAAGCTATCTGTATTGAGGGAGGGGTAGTGACATCCAATACCGAGAGTGACAAATGTGGCGTCAGCTGAAGTTACCATATGCAACTACCTAGGTAGCTATGCTGTGACATGGAAGATATTGGATGGTGGGAAACGCTGGCAAGGTGCGAGAATGAGATCGCGGATGCTGTTGTTAATGAATGACCGGAGCTTGAAGGATAGGTAGGCTCCGAAGACCAAAATAATACTGAATCTAAGGCATGATTTTGTTACCCCTGTCTGACAGCCAAGTTCATTTGGTCGGCAAGTTCAATATCCCACAGGATAGATCTAAGCCAAGTGAGATATTGTTTAAACATCCCAGCTGCAATAAAATTTCAAGTCATGTCACAAAACCCTTATCCCGGAATTGCCACAGGACCTATGTAGTCCGATAGACTCAAACTCGCACCGTCAATCATGTTATGTGTCTAAGACTGAGTTGGCCGTGTGCAGGAAACTTAGACCAAACACCAAGGGCCCTCTCATGATTTCAAGCAGAGATTCTTGCACAAACACGACAGGCTGCTAGCATTCTACACACCATTGAAGACCAGTGCAGCGTGACTACCTCAGGACAACTCCATAGTACTCGAGGTATAAGCCTCAAGTCGAAATCATGCGATTTTGAATTCCAAACAAAGCCAGCCATAGAACACTCTAATCAAAATGGCCACATAATGAAGGGATAATCTACATTCCAGACTTTGTTGTCTGACGTTTTTTTCTAGCTGAATCGACAATCAGGGCGTCTCCTAAAATAGCTCCATTCTCAAGCTCTGCTGGTTCCCCTTGGTGGGCAGGGCGGGGAGCTCAACTCCAGGGCGCCTTTTAACTGAGTCCATGCCCCAGGGTCCACCGGGCTGGTTCATCATAGTGGCAGCCAGGCAGCCTCGCCCGAACTCCTGCTACAGGGCCGCCCCGATGTATTTTTGGCGAACTCCGTCAGCGCCTCACTGTCACAACCCTTGCGAGCTTCCAATTCTAGTTCCAGTTCCAGTTCCACTGTCAACGTAGTAAGGGGGCAGACAGGAACACCAACGCCACAACACCCCCCCTTGGATCGGATTTCTATCAACAGCTGGCTTCTGGCATTTTTCCATTCATTCTGCCGCCGGACGCAGTACCTATCTAGTCTCTCGTTCCCAATTTCCCCGATACAATCTGCATTGATTGCTTCTTTATCTGGCTTTGATCCATGGTCGAGGCCACCTAACCGTTCCTTTATCCTCGACGAGAACAACACACCGTTACCTTGAAACCATTTAACACACTCATCCTCAACCATGTCGCAACCGCAAGATGCCGCCTTGCCGGTAGCCCAACATCACACCGATACCGAGCCTGAAAAGCATGAGCAGCAGCAGCAGCAGAATACCCACGAAATGTCCGAGAAGCAAGATGGGCCAGAGGCACACGACGAAAAAGAAACAACAGCCACAATGGAGGACAAACAAGAAGATTTGGACATGCACAAAAAAGACGAAGACAGCATAACAGAGAAACATGAAGATAAGGCTGAAGACAACACCGAAGTGAAGCACGAAGACAAGCACGAAGAAAAACCAGAAGAGTCAAACGACAAGCCAGAGGGAAATCAACAAGAGCAGCTGTCGCAAAACGACACCAATGTCAAAAGACTCTCGTCTGGCACGGAGTCTGACGACACTATGTCTGTAGGTTTATCTCACATTCCTCCCTCGACTACTGCGGTGCCAGTCACACGACAGATGCCATCCCTTATTTCGCTTCAATGCTAATTAATTTCTTTAGGCATCTGACGCTGATGATAAATTCGAAGATGCTGTAACGCAGTCCCCTGCAAGGTCCCTTACCAAACGAAATATTTCACAGGCCAAACGCCGTGACAGCGAAGTGGAGGAGCGAACCGATCGGCGGTCTGAAGAGTCGCATCACCACGAGGATACTCTAGACACAAAGGTCACTCAGCATAAGGCCACTGGGTCCGAGGCAGGCAGCGTCAAAGGAAAGCAATCACGACGCAAACCGTCAATAGCTTCCACACGAATTTCCAATACTTCAAATCTGGATAACGTCAGTCTTGACGACGATACGCCCCCATCTCCAGGTATGCACATTCTCTTTGCCTTTAACACTGCGCATAATACTGATCTTTGTAGTGCCAAAAGATCTTCCACCGAAACCAAACAGCAAGACGATATCTCTGAACAGCATCTCTCTTCCGTCTATGCCGTGGTCGCCCGCCGCTGATACTTCCAAAAGCCCTGTGCCATCAACAGCTACACTTGTGCCCACCCCACCAGTGCCTCAGCCTCCGCCACCACCTAGTCGAAAGCTGACAAGCCCTTTCTCTTGGCTTTCTCGAAGCTCCAGCAAAGAGAGAGAGCCTCCGCTTCCACCTCCCCCTGCTGGCCGAAGGAACACAGCTGGTTCGATTGCAACACTATCAAGCAATCCTGAAATGATGTTGAGTCGACTAGAGGAGGAAAAAGATGGAGACTCACTACCCGGTGACCCTGCCCAACGGGTCACCCTGAAAGACAGATTCAAACAACTCCGACAACAAGAAGAGGCTGCTCGTGCAATGGCCGAAGGTGACAGTAGTAAATATGACGGAGCTCTTGGTCTTACTTTGCCAGGTGATGAAGGCCAACTGCAAGAGAAGCCTCCGTCGTCGCCTGTTCCTCAGCCTATTCCTGGGCTAGCCCCCGGCACAGTCGCGGGAGTCAACGCAGGACCTTCGGCCATTTCAGAAGAAAAAGTTGATTGGGACTTGTGGCAATCTGTTGTATATGAGGGGCCAGCTGCTGTTGCTCGAACTAGCGCCGAGGAACTTAACAAAGCTATTGCAACCGGCATCCCTAGTGCAATCCGTGGCGTTGTCTGGCAGGTGTTGGCTGATAGCAAGAACGATGACTTGGAATTAGTATACAAAGATCTGGTGGCTCGCGGTACAGACAAGAGCAAAGACCGTCACAGTAATAGTACGACTGCTAGTTCGCTGAGCAATGGAAACCTCAGCGTTCATAGCGGGGACGCCGTCACATCATCAGCCTCTTCCATCAATTCGGATCACTCAGGAACAAATGGCACCCCATCTCCAAACGAGAAGAGTGCGGATGCTGTTTTGAAAGCTCAAGCTGCCGCAGCGGCTGAGCGGAAGCGGAAGGAAAAGGAGGACGCGGCAACACTACAGAAGCTGGAAAAGACAATACGCCGGGATCTTGGTGCTCGAACCAGCTATTCTAAGTATGCGGCTGCTGCTGGGCTTCAAGAGGGCCTGTTTGGTGTCTGCAAGGCATACGCCCTTTTTGACGAAGGTGTTGGCTACGCCCAGGGCATGAATTTTCTCATCATGCCACTACTATTCAACGTAAGACTGACTCTCGCACGACTTTTGCGACATGCTCACATGCTCTCTAGATGCCTGAGCAGGAAGCTTTCTGTCTCCTTGTTCGACTAATGAATCACTACAAGCTGCGAGATTTGTTTATCCAGGATATGCCGGGATTGCACATGCATCTTTATCAGTTCGAGCGGCTTTTGGAAGACTTCGAGCCAGCATTGTACTGCCATCTTCACCGGCGGGGAATATCTCCTCACCTCTATGCCACGCAATGGTTCTTGACGCTTTTTGCCTACCGGTTCCCTCTTCAACTAGTCCTCCGCATTTACGACCTTATCTTCTCCGAGGGCTTGTCAGCAATTCTACGCTTCGGAATTGTTCTAATGCAGAAGAATGCCAGCATTCTCCTGGGATTATCTGATATGCAGCAACTCACCACATACCTTAAGGACAAACTGTTCGACGTCTACATTGATAAGGATCCTAGCCATGGCAGTCTTCTTGAAAATGGTTTCTTTGGAAGCTCGAGCTCTAGCATCGATAAGGAGGTCTATCGTGCAGACCAGCTCGTAAAAGATGCCTGCGAAGTTAAAATTACTCCAGAAATGCTCAAATCTTATAGCACAGAATGGGAAGAGAAAACCAAGGCCGAGAAGGATCGTGAGAACGAACTCTTGGAGCTCCGCACATCGAATCATAATCTCTCCATCCAAGTCCGGAAACTGGAGGAGAGGGTTGAGGTATGCGATCGTGAGCAAGCAGATCTGGCCACAGAGCTTGTGCACACAAAGGTTGAAAACCAGGAACTCAAAGACGAGAATGACAGCATGAGGGGTCAAGTTCGGGAGTTGAAGATCGTCATTGAGAAGCAACCCATGGAAATAGAGGAGACATGGAAACTTGAGCGGGACGATCTGATGAAACGCAATATGCATGTTCATGAGGAGAATCAAAGACTCGAAAAGGAGTTATCTGAGTTGGAAGAAGAGTTGGTCCAGACAAAGCTGCGCTATGCAGAGGTGAGTTATTCCCATTGCTCTCACTCATGTTTCTTTGGCGTTGATTTACTGACGCACCATTCTAGATCAACTCTCAGCACGAGACCTTGAATCGTAAGTGGACTGACTTGAAGCGTCAGTTTGCATGAGAAACTCGGAAGAAGTCCCTTAAACTTGTTCTGGTTATTTGGTCCTGAACCATACTTCATGTATAAAGTATTCTTGTTTACCCGATTCCACTTTTAGCTTACTGCAGTTGGCCCTGTTGGCTAGCTTGCTGAAAATGTCGGATTAGGCATTTGTAATGACAGTAAACAGGGAATAAGACAACAGTGGCGTCGATTCCCGTATTTTGCTACGATTTAAGATGAGGACTGTCGTACAGCATTGATAGTGGTGCAATATGCTAAAGTACACCCGGCCTTCTGCGGTCTGTAAGGGCATAGCAGTTGACTTATCCCGTCTACACATACATACCCCATATAGAATGAATGAAACACTTTTTAGATTCGGCATTCCAGCCCTCCGAACAGAACATCAAGTCACGTTGTGCAAGTACAGAAACCTTGATCATGAAGTAAATTCAGCGCAAGAAAAATTTTCATTCCCTAAGGACCCATTCCGATGCGTTATGTTAAGCTCATCTTGTCCTAACTATCAAGACAGCGAGAAATCCTTGAACACCATACCAGGGGCCGACATTTGGTTCTTTATGTGGCTTTTTTTTGACAAGTTTACTTGTGGAGCTTACGCTGGTAGAAAGCCAGCTCCTCACCCTCCAGAATGTAACCATCAACACGGCCGGACTGACCGGGTCGGCTGGAAACAACGGCGTAGAGTCGACCAGCCTCGAACTGCTTCTCGATGGCGCTCTCGACCTTGCCGCGGGAAGACAGACGGGCAGCCTGCTTCTTCTCAACAGCGTTGGACTTCTTCACCTCCTCCTCAGTCTTGCCCTCCTTGGCAGCCTGAGCCTTCTGACGTCTTCGGCCGATGGCCTGGCCGTAGTGGGCCTCGTACCACTGTCGGAAGGGAGCGGCATCAACCTGGACGACGGCGCTCTTGGTGAGGGTGTTGGTTCGGACAAGCTCGTTGTTGGAAGGGTGGTAGGCGACGGCAATGACACGGGTCTTGCGGGTCAGACCCTCGGAGCCCCAGGCAAAGTTGCCGGAGTCGAGACGGAGGGCACGGTACTTGTGGTTACCACCTCGGGTTCGGACGGTGTGAATGCGCTTGGGGCCAATACGGGTGTTGGCACCCTGGCGACCAGCCTCGAAAGCGCGCTTCTTCCCTGTTGTCAAAGGTCAGAACGTATGTCCAAAAGGATCATACGGGCTTTCGGAATTATTACGCACGGTAGTAGGCACGCTTGGCACCGGAGGCGGAGCGCTTGTGTCGAGAGTCACGCGAGATACCCATGATTGCGGTTTCTGTGAGAGAGAAGAAAAGACCAAGTGGTTAGCCAGTGTCCTTGTTTGACGGAGACAGAGAGAACAGAGGAGAGCGAGAAACTCAATCAGCGGGTTCTTCGAGATGGGGAATCATCGAGCAGCGCAGCGTATTGATTGAATTCGTCTCTTCGTTCTTGTCGTATGACAACTTACCTGATGATGTTGGCGCTCACCAGGCAATCGAATTGGCGGATGGTCGTGAAGAACTTTTTGGCTGAACGAGGATTCAAGCTACGGATACGTGGGTGGAGGATTTGGCAAGTGCGGGAGGTTAGGGCTTGCCAAAACTGATTCGGTAAGAACATCACGTGACTCAGGTGCACAGGTTTGTACTGGTGAATCGTTAGCTTAGTAACCGGGAGGATAGATGTTCCACTCAAGAGACCAGAGAGTTCTAGCGCGGGGCCCGATACTTCCCCCCTGTAAGCTCGTGACCAATAGTATAACACCCAACTCACATCCTTAAGTGTTCACTGAGCACCTTATACTATCGATAATCTTGCCAGGGTTCCCTTTGTTTTATATTCGCATTTGATGTAGTGTCTATCTGTTGCAGTTCCAATCTCTGAATTCCCTCGAATTTAATAGCAAGGATCGTGAAGATCTTCCTAGAACTGCTGGCCTCAAAATATCAAAAGTCTGTCCAAAGCGCCTCCAAGCGTATCGTCGGCGCTGGCACATCCAATCATTTACGAATAAAAATGATGCTAAGCCCATGTCATGGGTAGCCCTTCCAGCTCTCTGCCGGTTTCTACTTTGAATCTTCCCTCTTTTCAATCTCTTGCTTCTTTTTCCTCGGCCTTCTCCTCATGCTCCTGTCCAATCGTCTTCTCGTTGTCCTCTTCCGTCCATTTCGCGTCATCTTCGGCTGCATTTATGGATTGAAGAAGTGTAGCGAGAATGAAAGGGGCTTCGTCTGACTGCAGCTCGATCGGCGGGGCAATAGAAGGCTCTTCTGGCGTCACAGGACAAAGATAATGGGATCCAACTTGAACAGTTCTCTTGTCGTTACGGACTGCCCCATCAGAGCTGAAAGCCTCAGATATTCCCGAAGATAATCTGCCAGAAACAAGATCCAGCCTTGGGAGAGGCAGGCACCGGCCCTGTCGACTGGAGCGTTTGTCTCCCTCTTCCTTGAGTTCGGTGAGGGTTGGCCATCCAGTGTCATACGGCGGCTGGTTCCGTGATGTGTTGAAGCAATTGCTAGCTGCGAACACCGGGGAAAGACAATCATCAAAGTTCTTCCCACGGAGGAACTTCACCACAGGTTTGACTTGAGTCTCCACGCCTTCATCAACGCTCGCACTCGTCCTTGCTAGACGTTGCTTAACCTCTTGATCGAGCTTCCTCGTCTTTGATTCTGCCAGATTTGCCTTGAAAGATGTCAGCTCTACTGGGCTCTGAGGAATAAATGGAGACTGGTCGGCGCTCATGTAACGCAGATTGGCCATCGTCTTCTGAAACGCCTGGCGTTCTTTTGTTGCAAAGCTTGTCCATCTTTTGGATTGAGACCATGAACCCGGCTCAGACCCATTCAAGTTAAAAGTCTGTTTCAAGGTAGAACTGAACGTCTGAGGAAGTTGGCGCGCGGAAGATGGACCTCTGGGTGCATTCTGGAGCGGATCGACCAGTTTATGAGTCTCCTGAGCTTTGTTCTCCTCCTGGGGTGTAATCTCTCGCTTGAGGTTGAATCTCGCACCTCTCACAACGCGAGGAGAATCTTGTGAATTTTGTGCCTGTCGAGTTGGGATGAATCCTTTGATCTTACCATAGTCAGCCGCCTTGCGAAGCTCTTTCTTGACTTCTTCTTGCGTCGAGTCGTCACTGCAAACAGCACTGAGGAGTTGACGGTCTTTACCAACAGGCACTGAAGTCATCTAAATATCAGGATACTTGTTGTGCTTTGACCTCAGCTGTGCCCCTCCACTTTGATCCTTGATCATATCGAACTGAATCCTCAAAGGGGTTGTAGTATCAGACACATTGGTAGCTGCACCGGAGCTAGAGTTGCTTGCCTTAGTGGAACTAGAGGTACTGGCTTTTTTCTCATGCTGGCTTCCTGTGGGCTGACTCCTCGAGTCACTCTGTGAATCACTGCCCTGGGAAGTTGGATACAATTCAGACCTTTCTGGAAGCTGCAAATGCATTCGGTATTGACTATGGGGCTGCATTTGTGGTCGCATATGTGACTCTGGCTGATAATAAACGAAATGTTGTGGTGGCGGGTTTGGTGGCGGCAGCGGCGCATAATACACCCCACTCTCTCCCTCAAACGAAGGCCAATCCATTTGTTCATAATGACTATCATAGTCCACCGGATAGTCCATCATCACCTCTGGCTGAGCCAAATGGGCCGACCACGGGACCGGGGCAAGAGGCAATGGTAGAGGCGAGTATGGCATCATAGGTGGTACCAGAGATGGCCCCATACGTGGCGCATAGTTGATCGGATGATGCATCATTGGATGGGGAGGTTCTGATGGAAAGTGGCTGTAAGTGAGATTTTGGAAAATCAGAGGAACTGGATACCCAGCTGGTGACATAACTCTCTGGTTTGGAGTAGGTGTACGTCGTAATCTGGAGCCTCGCGGTCTACCGTCTGGATGGGGAGTTGGGGGCCTCCATGCCCGCCTAGGAGACCGAGTTCTCGCTCTGGCGTCAGCCGGCCGCATGCTTGCCCTGGTTTTAGGACGACTGGAAGAGTTGTGAGATGAGGCCGGAGGTGTATAAACATCGGGTTTAAGGAATTCAAGTGACTTCCTCGGAGTGTAAACTGTCGGTTTCAGATATTCCAGGGGAGGCTCATTACTACTCTCTTCCTCGTCATCAGAAGACTGTGAGAACTGATGCCCTATGCTCAACCGTTCATCGTTGACCGAGTTTGAAGATAGGGCCCGGTCGTCTTTGCCTCTGGACATCTGGCGCCTACTTCGTTGTTTCTTTTTCATTTTCGGACTCCGAATCTTGAGAGGGTCAACCTTGTTCACAGCTCGAAGAGCAGGGAACATGGATTCGTATCCTTCGGGGTCGATGGTAATGGAAGGAATTGTTCTACCTCGGGGTCGTGCTCGAGGTGAGCGCACATCTTGATCTGGATGTCGTGCTTCCATCGAAGACGGAGTAGAAGACCTATCTTCACCAGAGGAGAACTCATCTTCCGAAGGTTCAACCGGGATAAATGTTGGCGCACAGGGATTCATGATAGTGCCTGGCGATGCATATGTGAAGGCTTTGAAAAGCGATGAATATTTAACAAATCGAATGTATTGATCAGTAATTCAGCTTGATAAAAGAGTCAAAAGATGGGTTGTGACAAGCAGGTTTGTCGGCTTGTTTCGAGTTATTCGCTTGCTATCAGGTAACCGTAAGTTATAGGTCTGAAAGAAAGCCTTAGTTCAGTTAAAGCTGTCTATGTTTTCTTCTGAGTATGCTTGCCTATGAAATATGATATAATGCCCGGACTTTGAGCAAACTGTAGGGCGTATCGGAAACTTTTCATAGAAGGGACAGGATGCCTCTCTTCGACAAAACGGTGATAGTAGTTTGTGGTAAAAGGAAACTGTTTCGGGCAGACTGCGAGTATAAGAGAAGAAAAAAAAAAAAGAAAAAACCTCCTAGTGAAGAGTGGAATAACGAAAGGCTCAAGCGCCAAGAGGGCATGCGTGAGGCTAATACGTGAATGCGCGGCAGCTGATCGCCAGCTGCCGGATAACTACTAGCAAACAAATCGTGGTAACTGAGAGATGCTAATTTGGGATGATTTGGCTCGGAGGAAAGAAGAAGAAAAAAAAAGAAAGAAAAAAGAAAACAAAGAGTGAATATATTTTTACTCAAGGTATTCCAGATCATGGATAAGGTGGTGGTGGGACTCATGGGGCTGATACTGCTGGCAATTATCAGACCTGTCAACGCCAGAACAAAGTGAGAGATTTGCTGACTGTTCTACCTATCCAGAAGTCATTGTAATGCTATCTTACGCCATCTCTTATCCGGCAAAGGTCATAGCACGATGTATTTCATGAACAATGCTACTCCTGAGACACCTTGACACTCAATACTGCCAACAATAATGGTACTAAGGTAGGTGAGAGAATACTTGGCTTTGTAATAGAAGATCTGTTTAATAACCAAGATAGATTTAATACCTTATAGCTCTCCTCCTCCTCCTCTTCCACCTACCATTTACAAGAATAACAAGAAGATCAAGAATTATCCCTCGACCAACCCTGCCAGCGTCATCGCAATTATAAAATACCACTGGGTGCTCTGCTTATGTTTCTGAATCTATTCATAGCATCCAATGGCTTGATTCGAATGGTATATAAAACTCACCTGTGCAAGGTGGGTGTAGTATGTTGACAAGGTAGTCATCAGGTATTTTAAGCTCAAAATCAAAGTCGTCTACTCTGTATGAGAGGCAAGAATACTTGAGACCTTTATCCTAAGTGACAAAAATGACCAATCTAAAGCCCTTCTAATTTCACACTAAACTTACTTGGACCTTTTAATGGCTCCCCGAGGGTGATGTCAGTCAGTCAGCTGTCTCAATTGTCACAAGCTGACAACCCTCTCATGCATGGGCTCTTCTTTGGTTACCAATTATGCGCTGACACAGCCAGAACCCTCTTCTCAACAAAGTTTAGCCCCAGGGGGTTGGTTCAACAGTGGGAAGGAGCCTCCATGACACCCCACCAAAATCAGGCCGAGGTCCCCGACTGAGAGACGGTACGTACCTATCTATCTAATCTCGTCCAATAATTATTTCCTGTTTGTCCTCAACACCATTGCATACTTTGATAGGATCTTGTTCCCCTCCTTTTTTCCCCCAAGTTGTTCAACTTTGAGTCAACGATACAGACACGATGGCTTCTCTTCGATCTATCACGCTCACCAATCGCTGTATGTATTTTACTATCTATATTCAGCCTCATTCATCTTGGAACCAAGTTAACATTCTCTAGCTCCAAGGCAACCGATCAAGAACCTTCCGGAGTCGATTGAGGTCGACCCTGATACCACTGTTGAAGGACTCAAGGTGTTGATTGCAAAGGAAACCAAGCTCGGAGACTTCAATCGCATCGGAATCTATGATCCTACCACGAAAAAGACTCTCAAGAACCGCAAGGCTCGCCTCGTCGATGAGCCCGCCGTAGTTTCCACTGGCGAGGTTCTGGTAAAGGATATGGGTGCGTCGAGACCGATCAAAGACTTTGATTGAGCATGTTCTAACTCCTATCACAGGATATCAAATCGCTTGGAGAACTGTCTTCGTCGTCGAGTACTTCGGACCCATCATCTTCCACGCCCTCGCTGTCGCTGCCCGCCCCTACATCTACCGCAATGGAGACGGCGACATGTCTCGAACCCAATGGATCACCTTTGCTATGATCATGCTACACTTCTTCAAGCGCGAGTATGAGACACTCTTTGTCCACAAGTTCTCTGCCAACACAATGCCCTGGAAGAACATCTTCAAGAACAGCTTCTTCTACTGGGCTGTCTCTGGTGTTCTCTGTGCCTACTCCATTTACCACCCCAACTCCCTTGCAGCCAAGGCCGACATTCCTGCCATTGATGCCGTTGGCATTGCTCTCTATTGCTTTGGCGAGTTCATGAATGCCCTTGTTCACCGATATCTTTCGAGTCTGCGTTCTACTGGTGGCACTGAGCGTAAGATCCCCGTTGGTTATGGTTTCGGCATTGTCACTTGCCCAAATTATTTGTATGAGGTGCTTGCATGGATCGGAGTTATCCTTGTCAGCCGTGACTGGACTGTCGCTTTCTTTATCTCCATTGGTGCTGCACAGATGATTAGCTGGGCCAAGGGTAAGGAGCGTGCCTATCGCAAAGAGTTCGGCGACAGGTACAAGAAGAAGAGATACGTCATCTTCCCCGGTCTTATCTGAGAAGGAATAAATTTACAAAGAGCTATCTCGGCAGGTATAGATTGGGAGACGCATCAATATAGAGGCGATCATGGGCTACACTATAGGTAACAAAAGGCGGTTCGGATCAGAGTAGATCTGGTGGATACTCAGTATTAGACTATCATGCTATAGTAATGTTCAATAACGAATGGTTCTCATAAAATCATATACCGTGGATGCTAGTTCCCTAGTCCCATAATGTACTCAGAATGGCCGTGACTCATCAGTCGCTCGGTGATCTTTGGTCTCATCGTGAAATCGTTGACATAGAAGCCGTATCCGATCCCTTAGCCCCCCTTCCCACGCTGGAGTCTGCCTCCGTCAAGCTCCTACTAGCATCGGAAAACGTACCCGGCGCATGGTTCTCCGTATCGATATCCATCTCAACATCGAGCGTTTTACGCCCTTCAACACCCTTGCCCCTCTCCTCTGTGTCAAGCTTCATGGCCCGCTGGTCCTCGTCCACATCACCACCGTCACTCTCACTCCCAGTATAGCTTCCACATTCACTGCAGCTGCAGCTACGATCGGAATTTGCGAGTCTGACAGTCTCCTCCAGGACGAGAAAGTCGCGCTCCAGCACCTCAGCCCAGTTCTGCACGTTGCCGAGCTCCTTTAGCCTCCGCGCCGCAGCGTCTGCCTCCCGCGCAAGCTTAACGTTTTCGTGACGCAGTCCTTCAGTCGCACGCTGCACATCCTGCGCCTGCTTGCTCAGCGCCGCAGCGTTGGAATGTAACGTAGATGCGCGCCATTGCAGCTCAGAGTCCATCATGTTCTCCAGCGTTGCGACGACAGCGCGACGTGCTTCCGCTACGTGGCGCTGTGTCTCGGCCGACGGAAGCGTGGGCTGCAGTTGCGGAGGAGGCGGCGACGTCTGCTGCGCTGCGGAGGGGATTTGTGCGTGAGCATGGGCATGGGCGACAGACGGAGATGCGATCGTGGGAGGAGGAGATGTCGGCGGACGAGGAGATAATGAAGAAGAGGAAGAAGATGAAGAGCCTGTGGCCGCAGCTGAAGTGCTGGGCTGATGATGAGTAGCCGAAGAAGCAGCTGCTGTTGACATGATGCGCTGGATGCCAGTGGAATATTGATGCACTTTACATTAATTGGTTTAAAGATGAAATAAAAGATGTAGCTTCGCCGTTTCGCGTTGCTCATACTTACACTGCATGTTGGTGGGGTCGAGTTACACTTGGTCTCGTCGCGGCTGACGGCCAAGATCATGGGATCTGACTTTCAGGTGTGACACCAGGATAGCTACTTTTAAGAACACAAGGCGAACTTACAATGGATCTCTTCGGTTATAACGATTAAGCGAGCATTTATAAAAATCAGACAGTCCCTCTTACATTTTGAGTAGGTAGTTTAACTAGCCGTGACTGTTGGATTATACTGAAGTTTCGTTATCTCTGAGATGAATACCTGGAGCATTCGATTCGTTATGTGCTAGTGTACAATGTAACATCTCTCTGCTTTGACCCATATCCTTTTCAGTCCCTGATATGTAGTACCTCGGCAACATTTACAGGTATTTATCTTCGGAGACCTTTGTTGGTCATCATGACAGGCATCTCTTCCCAACTTTTGCTCATCCCAAAAAGACAATGTTTAACATTATGCCCATACACAAGCTGCGAACCCTCTCAAAGTGAAAGATATAAATGCAAATATAATTCGACCGACCTGATTTTGGGCAAATAAATGCAACTGCAACCCCAAACGCCAAGGCTATGCGGTAAAGGAATGGCTTCCGGCGAACTTTTCCCTCAATACGCCGGTTCAAAAAGCCTCAATAAGTTCTAGATATAACCAAATGACCCCTTTTTGCCTTATGCAAACAATAGCAACGACTTTACCGAACAGCAAGTATTGAGTTTGAGATCCGAGGAAGGACTCGGCACTGTAATTAAAAGGCAACTTTGCCTCCGTTCAGACGGAGTGGCACTGGTCCAAGTGGCCCATGAGAAGGAAGTATTCCCTCGTCTGAGGACATTGAAGATAGTGAAGACAGTGAACTGAATCCCATATGACCCTTTCCAAACCCTCCATTACGCCCCATAGAGATGCCAGGGTTGGCCATGAGAGCATCGGCTCGGTCAAAGACATTCCCATGGAACGCCGCTGCGAATGAACCACTTTGCGGCGTCGTGGGAACTGTCGCCTGCATGGCGGGTCCCAAAGCAGCACTCTGTGGCGTGATCGGGACCTGAGTTGGTGACATACCGCGAGGGGGGTAGTGCATCTGCCCGTTCGGCGTACCTGAGGGATGGTTGAAAAGATAGTGCCAAGGGGACTTGGAGATGATGTTGCTGGTTTCCTTGATACTCTGCTGAATCGGTCGCAATCGTGCCCTTGTATCAGGAGGCAGTGGAACACTGTTGGGGCCGTACTTGATCTGATAGATCATATCCGCCCAAGAGTGACTGAAGTTGTTACAGAGACTCCAAAAGCTCGCTTGTGTTCGAACTCCTGGCTCCTTGAGTTTGATAAGTGACAGTCTGTTCTTGAGAATCTCCGTCTGTTGAATAACATGTCCGCACATGGTTATCAAGGCTTTCCAGTGCTGAATCACACTTTCTGGGGTCCTCTGATACATGGCGTTCCTCAAGCCACTTGTTAGTTGGGCTTGGAAACTGGGGAGTGTTCCCATGACGAGATCAGTCGACCTTTGCAAGGATAGGAATATCTTCTCAAACTGCCGATCTTCTTCTGTGAACTCGGAAGAAATCCCGCGGCTACCTATCGAGGAGAAAGATTCTCCTGATCGCGGAGTGGCCGATGCAATGGTGGCGGTTCGACCATTGCCATTGAGGTAAGCCGCAGAAAGGGGTGTAGGCACGGGTACATCTGTAGCAACACGCAAATTGATCGGATGATGTACCAGAGTGCCGTTGCGGTTGCGAGCTCCTGTTGACCTACCAACTGTGGGAGTAATGGAAGGTTCACGTGCATGCGCCCTGAGAGTACGCTCACCCATCTGGTCCCCCTTGGAGGCTGCTTGCCGACGACCATCCTCTGCACTAACAGACGACAGTGTCACACGTAGTTCCATGATACTATTGTAGAGCAACATCAGAAGTGTTCGAATATATCGAGCATCTCCGTTGTTCACGAAAGTATCGATGTTATCGGCTAAACGTGTACAAACGTGGCCATATGCGCTAACCAGAGTTTGACAGGCTCGATGGACGTTTTCGTTCTCTCTTTGGGAGCGGTCGTCCTGGTCGACCAAGGCGTTCTCATGTTTCTGGATTTCCTGCTCCAATTCCTCAACATGGGAGTTGGTGTTGTAGAACACGATCTCAAGGCTGGATCGCTTAGCAGATCCATCACTCGTCAAGCTCATGAGCATCTGGATCATAGGATGAATCTGAAAGACCGAGTAGAGGATGCCCTTAGCAGCTTCAATGACTGGATCATAGACTTTTGATTCTCGCCTCCGTTCAGGGAGGACAGAAAGACGTCTCACGTAGATCGGACGTGCCAAGTATGGTTCCGTTGGTGTTGCAGGGCTCTTCGTCGTTGCTTGGTTACCTTGCATGGCAGATCCATGACTCAGGCCACGATAATGACTAAATCGATTATTCACTTGCATCTCATCAAGTGTACCGAGGTCAGAGGGCTTTCTCGAGACGATTCCCATGCGCCTGTTGCGGCTCTCCGACCGCTCCGCCCTCAGTAGGCTTTCTGAGTTGCTGCGAACACGTTCATTGACATTGCCAATCGTCAATGGCATGACACCGGGTCGTCGAAAAGCGCTGTTTTGTTGGGAAAGTCCACGATAGTGTGATCTCGATGGTATCGGAGGCGCCCGTGATCCAAGATTGGGAGAACGAATATCGGGCAAATCAGCACCACTTACTTTGACAGGGAATCTCCCACTTGCAACCCTTTTCAATGGGAAGCGAGGGGTTTCTGCGCCCTCGCTAGATTCGTCACCTGTATTATCTGATTCGGATCGGCCGTTGACAGCATGCTGCTTAAGAAAGCGTTTGATTTGTAGTGTTACCGCCACCTCCGTAACTTCGTTGTCTTTCTGAATGCCTTCATGTGGGGGGCTTGCGGCTTGCACTTGTATTGCATCACGCGGCGGAAAGTTGATGGGATTGCCCTCAAACTTGATCACTTGCAAGGATCCCATATCGGCAATACATAGTGGTAACTCCCGTATTTGGTTCTTTGGAATAGACAAAACTTTCAATGACGAGAGTCTCACAATATCTGTAGGAAGACTTCGAAGTTGGTTTCGGCCCAGGTCAAGGATCTCCAATGATTTCAAATCGCACAACTAGCCAGGCTGTTAGAAAATATTTCGACTCTGAGGAGGGAGACATACAGGCATAGGAAATTCCTTGATCTGATTGCCCCGGATGTTGAGATATCGCAATGATGTGCATTCAGAAAAGCGAGTGGGCAATGTTGTCAGTTGGTTATGAGACAGTGCTAGTCTGGAGACCGTATAGGTATCAGTATCCGACCGCGTTGCTGAAGATGATCCCATGGGAAAGGACCGCTCCAGATCACCCTTGACAATATCCACGACTTCATCTGGTAATTTTTGGATGCCTTTGCGACTGAGGTCAATTGTGACTCCGGTTCTGAGCCCTGTGCTGACGGCGCCTGCTTCGGCGGCTTGGCTCTCGCTTTCGATGGCATTTTGCATTGCCTCACGCGCGAGACTAATGACCTGAGCTGCCGACATGCCGGCGGCAGAAAGAGAGGAACTGGAGGGAACGCTTCGCAAGGTAGGAATAGGAGGAGGAGGAGGCGGTCCGTTAGACGTGGCTGCTGAGTTTGGGACTGGACGTCGTCCAGATATGTGGTTCTCGGGTAAGCTTCTTGTGACTGAAGCTTGCGATGCAGAACCGACGGACGAGCCGGCGAGTCGATCTGGCCGTTCCATGGCGGACGGTCAATGTGAGGAATGCGCGGCTCAAGTAAGAAACGTTGGGAGGCGCGCTGGTGGAGAAATCGATCGAGGGGGGAACCGTTGGAATTTTATGACGATATGTCGATGCTTGAAGGATGAACCGTTTCAGAAGACCTCTGTTGCCGTATCTGCGTTGTCTTTTGATCAAAGCGTAGGCCCAAACCGAGGCCTGTCTGTCTCAGTGAAAGTCAAGCTTGCGATCGGTATCTCTAAAGTTTAGGCCAATCAAGGCAGTATCGACGACGAGATCGATAAGGTCATGTTTATATATTCGATCGGAGCCAAAATGGCAGCGCGCTGTTCAGGTTTCTGGCCTGCTTGTATCGAGATAATAAGTGTTAGAATTGAAATCGAGCGTACTACGTCGTCGAGACTCAAATGAGACTTGCTGATAGCAGCGATCGGCGAGAACTCGTTGGATGGAGAGACAGGACTTGGAGAGAAGGGTTGAAGAAGAGGAATGCTGCGGGAAGGGCCGTAATGAGCTGATGCAGACTCGGGAGGCGATGAGGTCGGGCTGAGATTCCGTCTTTGGTAAGTAAGTTTTGCAACACCATGGCAGGAGGATGGAAGGTAAGGCAAGGCAAGGTAAGGGTGGTGAAAATACCTACCTAGTAACCGGGATGACCCCGCTGTATCTCCCCTAGTCCTTGGCAGTTTGAATGTGGACTGGTTCTGGATATCAAAAACTCAAAACAGAGTCAAACAAACTGAAGGTTGAAAGTGAAAGAAAGCTTGATAAATGGAGGGTGCTCAGGCACATGCTGCAGCCGATGTAATGGGGGTCCCCGCTGCAACTTTGATAGGTAAGTGGGCTACTAAGATAGGTACTGACTGCCTGTCTGTCCCTTCTTAACGTGCCACTCAAATATAGTAGATTGGAAGGCCAAGTACCTTCGTCGATGTTGTTTAAGGACACAGAAACATAGAAGTCTGCTCTGGCTACTGATACATATCAATTAATACCTAATTTGCTGTTCAATCGTGTATTTTCTCGGAAGTACCAGCTTCCCCCAGTCGCCCCTGGCAGTCCCCTTGTCTCATGCTTGAATAGGGGATAGCGCATCAGATAGGGGTAACAACCCATGAAAGTGTTTTGGTCAGCACTTCACGGGGCGGTTCAATCGTGGGGCCTCAGCGCCAACGGACAGTTGGACCCATCGTAAAGTGAAACACAGTGCGGGGCGGATGGTCTGGAGGCTGAAGTCTAACGTGTGGAACAAAATGTCAGGAACAGTACTATCATCTTTTATGGATGACTTGTGAGCAATTGAATTTAATCTTCAAGGATTCACATTGTGGTAAGTCAGGGGAACTTGATATGAGTCTAATCAACATCAGGCTATGAAAATAAGTAAATATATAAATATAACTTATTGTTATTCAGAAGACGCAAACCCCCCCCCCCCCCAAATCCCCATCCTCGCCGCTAAATACTAGGCACGCTATTGCATGCCTAGCTACCTATTCGGGCTGAGCCAGCCACACAGTACGAGTTTTGAATAAGCGAGTCCAACCTCGGTGTGAGGACTCCGGATTTTAATCCCTGGAGCTCATGATCCATGTTTCTCTCATTAGTTACTTACAAATACATAATAACAAGAATCAGGACTCCTGTTTGTCAAGAACAGCAGAATTGTTGCAAAAGAGAGACGCACTAGGTCGCATCCCTTCCTCCCTGAAGCCTACCGACAGTACGGAGCAACTGTGTTCTTTGACACAAACCAAAACAAGACGAGGAAGTACTGCTAGTAAACAAGGGGTAAGGTATTGAAAACCTACGAAACAGCGAAGCCAACACCATTGTTGATGGACATCTATCAGGGCATCGGGGGTAAATAAAGTTTCTGACGTTACAAGAATGACGCCAAAATTAACGAGCCTAAAGGTATATTAAGATACACTAAACTTGCCTCAGTATTTTTGTCCTTCAGGACAGAGGCTCTTAGTTTTCTTTCATCCCTTGGCAGGGGTTGCTTTCGTCAGGAGGGTGGATTTTGAAGATGTCTGGCTGTGCTGTCTCGGAGGATGAGGCCCCTGCCCCAGCCAACAGCGAGTAATGCAAGGTACAGAGTAATTACAGATTTCATTGAATGCACCCGAGAAGAGCCAGTGAAAAGCAGAAGCCTTTTTCTCCACGTCATATACAACGCTATACCACCTTCTAAGCGTTCGTGCTGCCAGGAAACTGTAGCAATTGAGTTTGTCTGGTGCCCCTAGGAGTTTATCTCAACAGCAGCCCGCTAAGCTGTAAGGTAATGGATTGATATGTGTTGTGATACTGTCCTTGTCCAATACAAAAAGCACGCCACGTGACCTTCCCTCCGACCTCTGGCTACTTGTAGGTACGGATATCAATTCTTCTATTTTCCACTACCTACCTTAGGTGACCCAACAGTACATATTTGCAGATTGCTCGGGCATGAGGTGCTCTAGAACCCCTGCCAGTCACTTCCTTTGTTCGAAAAAGCAATAACGTTGCAAGGCTGTTGACAGTGCTGATCCGGTGGACCACAGCCGATTTGACTGCCAAAAGCAGAAACAGATCCTCACCAAACAAGCTCCAGCATATTGTAACTCTGTAAGTTAGAGAGCTTGCATTGAGATAGACTAAAACGATAACAGTAAAAAAAAGGGTCAATCATTATCAACAAGCGCCGGGAAAGCGGTTCACCCTTGCTTCGATCTACCATGAATTGATTCGCTCGACACGCAGTTGTAGAGTAATACAGTAACAATCAATCACTCTCTTCGAAAATCGTGAACGGCGCCATGCCACCTCTGAAAAGAACAAGCTCATGCACAGACATTGGCTTTACTCTTCGTCGCCAATTTCACAAGGAAGATTTCAGGTATACGAATTATCCGCTTCTCCCTTCTCTTTTTGCTTTGTCCGTTGACATTCACCAGGCCTCACCAGCGTGAAATCATCGAAGCTGCTCTCGACGGCTTTGATGTTTACGTCCAAGCAGCCACGTCCTTTGGTAAAAGTCTTTGCTTTCAGCTACCAGCAGTCATCGACCAAGGCAGTGAGTTTTCGGTCACTATACATTTTCCTTCCTCTAATTATGAGTTTAGTTACCATAGTTGTTTCCCCTCTCTTGAGTTTAATGGCAAGAAACTCTGTCCCACCATCGTTACGAAGTCTAACATCATCAGATCAACCAAGTTGAAGCCCTAAAAGCCTCCGGTATCGAAGCCAACTTTTACAGCAGCATAACTCCTTATGATGATCGGCGTCGCATTGAGCGCGATCTCGAGAGCGGGCATCCAAGGACCAGGCTATTGTATGTCACGCCCGAGTTATGTTCTGGCTCACGGTTTCGCGAACGGCTGCAGCTAGTCTACAAGCAAAAGGAGCTTGCACGTATCGCCATTGACGAAGCTCATTGTGTGTCAGAATGGGGTCATGACTTTCGAAAAGACTTCAAACGTCTATCTTGGTTTCGAGACACTTTCCCAGATGTACCAATAATGTGTCTTACTGCTACGGCAAACCCGCAGGTTCGCCAAGACGTACTATCTATTTTGAAACTCGATCAAACTCCAGAAAGAACGAGAGAATTTTTGATGAACCCTCAACGTCAAAACCTGCATCTTGAAATTCGGTACACCAAGGACGAAGAAGATAACCGCCTGCAGGATTTTCTACGATGGATCAACGCTGTTTACGACCGCCGTAAACATGGTGAGAGAAAGGCAGAGCTCGAACAGGTGAATGAAAGAGTCGAAAGTGTTCCTGGGATTATATACACTATATCTCGGGATGAATGCGAGTCCCTGGCAGCCTCCCTTCGTTCAGAAGGCATCGGGGCCATGCCCTTTCATGCCAAGCTCACCAAGGAAGTCAAAGAAGAAACACTCGCCCGGTGGATAAATAACGAGTCTGGGTACGATATCATTGTTGCCACGACCGCCTTCGGCATGGGTATTGACAAGAATAACGTACGCTTTGTTGTTCACTGGCGTATTCCCAAGTCTTTCGAAGGTTACTACCAAGAAGCTGGCCGTGCTGGTCGAGATGGCAATGCAAGCTATTGCTTTCTTTACTACAGCCGAGAAGACCTGGAGCGCGTCACAAGATTGATCAGATCCGATTCCAAAGCTGAGACGAATCAGATCGCCAGACTCAAGAGTTTGCAGGCGCTGGCTCAATACTGCGAAGACACTGATAAGTGTCGACATGCTGCCATATGCAAATACTTCGGAGAATCCAGCACGCCAGACTGCGACTTTGCTTGTGATTGGCACAAGGATCCCCAAGAACTTGAGGTGAGATTTATGAGGGGCTTAGCAAGTGAAGAATGGGTGAGCACGCAGGCAATGCAGGGCACTTATGATGATGGGTATTATGACGAGTAAGGAAAATTACATCTCACAAGTGTTATTCCCTGACAATTTACACGAGTTTAGTATGTGATGTGTCGATTTTGATACTAGTCCATAACTGGCCACTGAGACTGGCCGTCTTTACTAACAGTTGGGAAACCGAGAAGGTCGGATATGTCCCACTCAATAAGATTGCTCTAACTCATGTTGTTAGAAAGAATTACTCCCTATATGAAGCCTCACTCACATTTGTGAAAATATCCGTACCAAGAAAGTCGCTACTCAAGCTATCCGAAGTTATCGCTGATTCATGGGGTGTTGTAACTGCTTGGATGTCTTTGAGCATTGCCACACAGTCGCGGAGCGTCGATGTTACAGTTTCATGTACCGCTGGCTTCACAGGCCGGCCCGCTTCCAATGCTCGAATATGTGCCAAGTGAGCATTCGAGAAGAGAAGTCTCTTAAGGCTGAGGTTGCCCCGTACGATCATGCAGCGAAGTTGCACATATATCTCTTCGAGGATGTTGATCATGGGAGCACGGGTGGCTTTTGCCATCTCGCTGAGAATATCAGGTTCGTGTGTTGGTGTCGACTCATCTTGAAGTTCAGTAATGATCTCGAGGGCCAAGATGAGCATAGCATCAAAACTCAATGCACACTTGAAAAGGCCACGTCCAACGAAAGATAAGCGAGAAAAGTCATCCCATACCTGCATCGACAGGCTGAAGTCTGCGCCTTTACTGCCAGAAGCGATGACCAGTGCAGACTCAACACACACTTTACGAGAAAGGTAGAACCGGGGATCGGTCCTTGCTTGGAGCATGAAGTCGCGGTGAAGAAACATAACGAACCGGCGAAGATGTATGTCGAGAAGCTTGCGATGGAACTCATTCGCCTCAATGCTTGATCCCTTTCTGATGTTCATCGGACTATGTTGTGTTGAATGGAAGAAGGCAGCGACATCTCGGCACGCCGTGCGCAGCTGTGATCCTAAAGCTAGTGCTTTTTCATATGTTTTCTCTTGTCGAAAGTCGTTCAGTAGGCCTATGACTTCAACTCTCAAAGGTAAAGATTTGGCGAGCATTATTTGCAGGTACGAGTCTGTAAATTTGTCCATTGGTTTTGGTGCCCCTGGAGAAGTTGACTCTAGATCCGAGTCGTCGTAGTTGGATGGGATGGAAGCATCAAAGTCTTGCTCTGAAAGCTGCAGTGGCAGGCCGAGATCTAGACATGACTGGACAGCCAACTCCAGCACAGTGGCCCATAGTCGAGCTCGAAACTCACTTTGGAAGAGCGTCAAGCCAGCAAATAGCTTCGGATCGCGGTGAAGGCCCATAGTGATGGCGGCGCGCAGCAGTGAACCTGAGGACAGCCATGACGTTGCCCCGCGACAATTGAAGGTCGATTGACGGGCGATTATCAGAAGACAGAATATCTGCAGGCCATCGAGATTGTAAGTGGTCTTTTCATTTGGACCTGTGAGCCACCACTGGGCATTCTGAACCCATGTCTGCGCAAGTCGCCACATCTGGTTCATCTCTTCCTCCGTGTCAAAATTCGCAAATGTAGTCCCAAGGGCAAGAATCAAGGTCAGTCTGACGAGAGATATAGCCGGTACAGCTTGTGTTTCCTCGCCTGCCCATATCCGGTCGTACTCTCTCTGAAAGGAGGGGATATGGACGATGCGATACAGGGGTTCGAATGTGCGGAGATAACAAGCAATGAGTTCATCGCAAACCACCTTGGAGGGCAAGGTCTCACGAAGGTCCTGGATGGGCTGATCTAGGGTTGGAAAGTTCTGTTTCTTGAGACCAAACCGTAGGATGCGAGCTTCTTTCAAGGCGTCGTAGAAGTCGGATTTGGCATCCTCCCATGATGGTTCAATCTCGACGGGATGGAAATAACCTGAAACAGGAAACTAAGGCAGTGAAGATCAGTATGAGAGCTCGAGTTGAGATATTTGAGATTTACCTTCTCTGCAGTGTGAAGCCAATGTGTTTGGCCAAATAGCTTCGTCTTTTCAGGTACATGACGCAGCCTGGGTGTGAAGGGAGGGATTGAGGTTGATGACTGGGTTGGGGTGGATGTTTGAGGGGCTGGAATAGTTTTTGAAAGATAGCTATGTGAATTTGACACAGTCCTATCACTGTTATCAGGCTGTGGTGGTCGGCTTACTGGGCTGCGGTGATGCGCTTCTCGATTTCGCTGTGTTGCTGTATCGGCTCCGTGTCTTTCAGTCCGTTCAGCCGGCACCGAGGCGCAGACTTCAGAACTCCGAGTCACTACAACAGAGCTCCCGTCACGATAAGAACATTGCATCGGTGCCCGAGCCCGAACACAGCCGTTACAAGGTTGGCCCAGACTACACCGAATCTTGCGGCGCCGGCATTGCTCACAAGACCGAGCGGGTCGCCTTCGACGGCGTTTGGGAGCTGGGGGACTTCCAGCAGAAGATACATCCGAGTATTCTCTTTGCGGCATCGCGGTCGACATTCGATGTCGGGTTATGCGATAGTAATAGCGGATGCGTATGTAATGTCTTTGTATATGAGTGAGGAACATCAAATGCCGAACACTATCCCCGAGGTTCCTTAGGGCCGAAAAGACAAATGATAGTCAGCCAAGTCTAGTTACCGAAGTTTTATGCCCGGCACTAAAGTTCGGACTTATTGAGGCGCTTACCTGGAGAACAGCCGATAACTTTAATATTTTGTGAGGTTCATCGGCTCGCAGTCAAGAAGCTGTTGATTTTTAGCATCTTTATGGGGTATGCGCTTAAATTTCAATGGACATATCGTCGTTGGCCTGCCCTCGAAGTGCTTCCCTCGCATCATGTCCATAGATCAATACTTTGGTGTTCCGGCTAGTCAGCCATTCGCCAGGACCAACTTAACACCATCAACAATCAACAAGCATCTTGTACACCCATCACTTGGCAAAAGTGTTCATCTGAAGAAGTCGCGTCCATAAACATATCTTAGACTTTTTTTTTATTTTTTATAAAAAGGGCAATATGAATCAATATTGAAGTAGATCGAATGTTGAAACCCGTGAAATCTGCGAGGGCTCAGCAAGTATCTCTTCCCTAAAATTCGGTACGTCATCTGAATATCGCTGTCAAAGTGATATTGCATTTCATTAGCACATTATTCTGGAGGCAATTTCGTCAGTCATGGGAATTCAGTATTCAAACCCACAAGATAGATATAATGAGATTAGCTTGCTTCAAGGCACAAAAAATGGCAGACAACGTGACGCCAAGACCTGTTCATGAGCGCTTGTGTTGTCATGACATAGTAGGAGACCTGGTATCTTCAAGATGAGACAATTCGAGAAGCAAATAGATGCTAGCCCAATATTCCCCCCCAGTCCGTGGCTTGCAAGGCCCAAGAATCCACGCCAGTTGTTATTATTACGCATTAGCCAACATGGACTTTCTTTCTGTTCAGCCCAATTCCCAGGACTCGCCCCAGATCTCGTTGAGATTTATACCCAACAACTCCAGACTCGGATCCAGGTTGAAGGGCTGAGTGGGATCGCCTCCCATCATCCATGGGGCCTGACTTGGGTCGATCGGAGCCGTAGGCATTGTCGGCGTAAACGAGAACGGTGTCACCGACTGGATACCAATATTAGGAAACGCCCTGCCATGGAAGTCAAGCTTCATTACCTTTGGCCGGTCATGCAGCGGTATATTAGGCGTGGGCCCCGGTCCCATGTTGCCCGGTGGCACGCCGTTCATGGCAGCTGCAAGGTGCTCCCCAGAAACTGGAGGCTCCTGGTTAGCAAGGAGACGGTAGTGCAAGTTGACAAAGCGTTCTGCTGATGTCGACTTGGCGACTTCAGGCTCCTTGGTTCCCAGGTGGGCTTCAAGCAGCCCCAGCGCCGCACACATGATGGAATATCCCCATGGCTCATTGTTGCCACATCGTAATAGACGATCCTCCTTCATTGCAATGCACTTCTCAATCAGCTTGAGTGTGTGGTGCGAGTTTATCATGATCATGTTGGTGGAACCTCTGGGCTGTAACATTGTGACGCTACAGAGGTTGATGGCTGTGGTCAGCGCATCTTCTCTGAGGAAGTTCAGACTCCTGACGCCTTGTTCGTACAGCTTGTCGTGTAATAAGACGATGTCTCGTGCTGCATTGTAGTATATGATTTCGGAGTACTGGTACTTTGAGTTTTGCTTCCGAAGCTTGAGATATGGCTGATGCAAAGGGATGATGTATTGCCTCAACTGAACATGCAACAACGTGTATGCGATTAGAGGGTTCTTCTTTCCCTTCACATTTTCCAGGTTCATATCCCATGACGGGAGGGCATCAATCTCCTGTGTCAAATCGTTGGTGTATCGAATTACTTGGTCATAGTCTATTTCAGACGATGGACCAGTAAGAAGGCGACTAAGCTCCAGACGCAAAGGCAGGCTCTGACGAGCCAGATGCTGGAAGGAAGAGAATGTATACTCTTTGACAGGTTTTGATGGTGGGAGCACGGTGGTACTCTCATCAAAATCGTCATCGTCTAAATTGCGAGGGGCGTTGGTGTCGTAGTGAAGCTGGCTAACCAGTGTTGGCAGGCAATGGTCAAAAGAGGCCTGCATGTCGAATTCTTGAACTGTTGCCCAAATTCGTCGACGCATCTCCTGGTGAAAAACGGTGATCTTTGCTGCCATGTGGCTTGGCTCGCGATGTAAGCCGACAGCAATTCCATCCTGGATAAGTGCACCAGAGCCTGTCCAGAAACGCTTCTTCTTGATAGTGTTGACTCGCTTCCCAAGATACAAAAGGCATGCTACTTGATAGTGGATCAAGCGTCGATGCTTCTGGCTTTGTTTTGATGACCACTCATCACATGCCTTGATCCATCGTTCTGCCCAGTGACGAGCATTCGACATCATGCCGATGAACTTTAGGCTTTCGTGAGTATGAACGCAGCTTGCAACAGCCATCATTGCAAGGATAAGAGCCGTGAAAGCGGCATAGCGTTTGGTAGACCCGGGTGCCCAATACTCGTCGTATTCCTTCTTGAACGTAGGAATGTGAACAATGCGGTGCACCTGTTCGAACTGGTCGAGATAAACATCGATAAGTGCATCAGACTCCTCCTTAGTTGGCAGTAAAGCCTCTAGTTCTGGATCCGAGTCCTCAAATATCTTTTCACGGTCCTCGCGTCGTCTCTTTCGGTCTTTACGGTCATGGAGAATAACTGGGCGAAGCCACTCATCGGCCGTCTCCTTCATGAAAGGGCACAGACCTGTAAGCTCGACAAAGGCCATACTGGCATTGTGTGGGCCAAAGTATCGTGTGCGAAAGCCCCTACCACGAAAGAAACGAAGCTCTCCTTTCTCACCCGACATGTTAGTGGCTTCGATGGACTCGTGGACTTCACGGACAGAAGGGTCCTCGACATTCGCATTCCCGTTGGCATCATCTTTCGTCTGGGGGGAGGTCGTCGTGCCAGCCAGGGTGCTCCCATCGAAAGACACACCAGACCGAGAGATTTGATTCTTAAGCTGAACTAGCTCAAGCTCCAATCGGCGAATTCGATCGTGATCTTGGCGTACGAATTCGGGATCTCGTGGGGACAAACCCGTTGCGGGATCAACGAAGCGGCGAGAGTCTAGCTGGGCGAACGGCGGCGGAACTCCCGAGGAAGCATTCACGACTTCGCCGTTACGAGATTCATAGCTGCAACGGTCGGGAGTGCCGCTCTTGATGCAACGCTCGCACGGGAAGCCTCGGTCACACGACAGCTTTCGGCGTCGGCACTCCAGACAACTGAGGCGGACACGCTGCCGTTTGCGGGCGGGCGGCTGGCCCGAGTCATCTCGGGACCCAGGCTTTCGGTCACCGTCCGAGTCCGGGGTCTCACTTCGGTCTGAGGAAGCCATAATCGATGACCGGAGCTTATCCAGTGCTGTGCGAATGCCGATGCGGATGCGGTTCGGAGTTACGAAGGAGGAGGAGGAGGAATCGCTCCACCAGCAAGTGAAAAAAGACACCTTTATCAATCAGATCAGATAATATTGGTAGAAGAGTTTTTTGCTTGTGCCGAGCGGAGATACGAAAGCATGGGTCTTCCAGGTGTCGTTTGTGAGGTCAGGTGACCGCCTACCTAATGCTACCATGACTAGTCAGGAAACTGAGAGAGACATGTCGGACAGCCAATTAATACAATTCCCAAGTGAATTGATGCAATGGACGATTACGCGCCTCAGTATTTGATTCTTTCATTTTATACGTATTGCCTATATCGTTCAGACTCCTCGGAGTTCCGAAGAGTCACCTCTATGTCAAGATGGATCTACTATCAGCTAGATTTATAATTTGAGATGACGCTGGTCAACCTATTGTCATCCATCTTCGACGTTCCAAAGCTATTTCCTTGTCGCAAGAACGAGCAGATTGTCTAAGAAGATCACAGGAAAGTGGCGCGACAACAACCGGATCCTTTAATCATCGGAATAGAAATTCGATATAACGAACACCCACAGTTGAAATTGGTAGAAATCGAATGACTGAAACGTCTACGTGAGCACTCAAGACTCAATCATTAATAAGCGGAGTGCAGATGCAGGGACCTCTTCAATGAAAAGGCACTCACGTTGGATCCAATGCTAACTAACTAACTAACTACCTAACTAACGCGGGGTGAAATGGCCCTCCAACCTGAAACTGAAGACTGACTCGCATATGGCGGTCAACAGAAGGTCAGGTTCGTTCTGGAAACACCTTTTACTTGACAATTCGGACTGAAGGACATACTCTTGGCGTAACAGTCGGCAAAAGTTTAGGTTGTCACACCCAAAACGGAAGCTTTTTCAGAAAAGTCTTCACGAAACCATATTTGCAACACTGCAATGGCTATCTATTGGATCTTTGGCCAGGAGGCTACAAAGGATCACACTGTCTGTACTGTACTATTCTGGAGCTGTCGTTTCACCTGAAGCACACAGCAATCAGTACAACGCTACCCCAGTTTTTGCTCCAATTTGCTTCGCCAAAGCTGCCAAACGGCGCTGCACGATCTTGAAAGAGGCTTTAAAACCGTTGGTTGATTTAAGAGTTATGCTATGTATTGAGGCTTGTTAAGCCGCGTGTTTGCTATGTCGTGCATTAGTCCGATAGGACACGGGGTAAAGAGGTGTCAATGCATCTACCACAAGTTTCACTTGCTTACGGGAGCGAGGAGTTGAGATCAACAATCAGACCGGAATATCCGAATTAAATCTCGATAAAGTCACAGATCAAGGAACCGCTGTAAATAGCATTGCAGCTAATCCTCCCAGCGGCCCGTGTAAGATCATTTCCGCTATTTTGAGACGATCCTCAATGCTAGATGTACCTTATCCATGTTGTATGCACAGGGGCTTCATATCAAAACCGGGATGTAAGAACGTGTACAGAGCTAGTACTAGTCTTGTTACAGCTGGATGTGGTCTTCATGCCCACCCAACTCGGATGAAGCCCCTTGCCTACGTAGATCTGGGGGTTTATATATATGATAGTTAGGGTAACCCATGTCTTTCAATATTTGAGCATCCTGTCATTCCCCTGCTTGTGTTCACTTCTTCAACATCACCAGCCCTAATGCTACTGGACGGGTATGAAGCTCACATCTTGGGCGATCTGCTCGTTAGCACTCGCTGCTGGAGTGTTTGGCGCTGACAGACCTGAACTCTTCAAGAGTCTGCCCCGTTGTACTGTGAGTCGGTTTCGATGTGGTTTTGCGCTTGTACTAACAATGACTTGAAGATCTCATGCCTCGAAAAGTATGATAACTCAGGTCTCGAAGCTGTTGATATGTGCAACAACGGAAATGCCAAGCAGGAGCTAGATAACTGCTTCGCAGACAAATGCCGTGATTTCGAAAGATTCGGTGCGCCAATCATTCTGAAATACAAATGGGATAAAACTAACAAGCACTAGATATCGCAAAGATCTATGCCAATGCCTGTGACAACAAGCAAAAAGACAACCGGAATAACCACTATGTTCTGTTAGTTGCAGAGATACCGGCATGGATCTCTCCTTGGCTTAGGCTGTATTCGAGCTGGGTTACGTATGAGAGTCTTTCTCTGGATGACTATGTAATGGTAGTTTGTGGAGTAAGTTGGTACCCCATACTATGGATCATCAAACCTAACCAGCTTTTAGTTGTTATACACTGTCTTTGCAACTCTGATTCACTTCGGTAAGTCGGATCGCTGAATGAATATGGGCTTGTGCTTACCATCCTCCTTAGCCCACTCTGTGACAGGAGATACAATCTTATGGAATGCGGTTCCGGAATACATTACAGACGGATTAAAGGTTGGTTGGCAAAGAGCAGTTTTGAGTCGCAGGATGCTAACGTTGAACTGCCTAGCTTGTTTTCATGGCCGACATCTTTGAGCTTGCCTGCTCGTGTCTACTTAGAGTCGCGATCCTTCTCGTATGCCTACGCTCATCATTTTCTGGCAGATACATAGTGGCCACCGCCGCGACGCTTGTACTCGCCATCCTCTCTTCGATTGCTCTGGCCCTACTGAGAGTATTTCGATGTTCACCAATTGCATTCGCCTGGCAAGGTTGGGAACCAAGTGGAAGAGATGAGGAAACAGGAGGTTGCTTGGCTCAGGACTCACTTGCATATGCGGCTTCCTCGATCGACATATTCCTAAACCTGGTGCTCCTTGTTATGCTTTCTCACCTGATCTTCAGCCGAGTTGCAAGTAACACAACATCGTGGTTGCAAAACGCCATCGCAATTGCGTTGGGGGCATTCGGTCTGGCTGTGTCCTGTTTTCGACTGCACCTTCTGATATATTTTTTCAAGACGACGCAACCAGTTTGGAGATATCACGAACGAATCGTTTGGATGGACGTTGAAATTTCGATCTTGGTTATATGGGCATGCTTGCCTATATGGCAGTCCTTCACAGATCCAATGCCTCCGAGGGATGTGGAAGAGACCAACCGCCTGCCACACATAATAGAAGTGACCAATATGCCGGAAACACCATCAACCGATACGAAGATGCCGAGGCCAAGTCTATGTCAGAGAGGTTTGTTCGGGATCTTGGCAAGGGGACGGCCGAAGAAACTAGTCGAGTCGAACTTACAACTGGGAGACAAAACTTACGGAAATGTCAGAACAGAAATTCAAGGAGGCCAGAGGTTTTCTATGGTCTCCCAGTTGACGGGTATGATTGGTATCCAGGTCCGGACGAGGACGATCAGGCATGTGCATGACAGTGGATGGGACGCGGATAAGGGATCAGCAAGGGAGAATATAGAGGCCGCCTAACGATTAATGAACTTTAAAGTCAATAATGAAATAGTAATTCTTCATCAAACAACATTCGACCAGATTCCAGTTTCATACTTTAATAGTGAGAGCTGACAGCAGAGAGAATATAAGTTACGCGTTGACGGCAAATTATCGCATATAAGCGGCAATGCCACAAAGTTCGATTTGCTTATTAGATGATTTAACTGGATCCTATTTCGATGATATACTTTCTTCATAACCATGGATCTTCTGTTTTTTCAATTACTTCACATGTAACTATCCTTGTCTCTTTATGGCCTCGGGAGCCGAGTTTTGGCAAATAGTTGGGCTCCACTTTCAACTTCACCCACCAATTCCGACTCCACGCTCCCATCTGCCTCATACACTCAACGAAGTTGCATCTAAACGAAGATCACAGTGAGCCAACAAAGAATTCATAATATCTGAAGTCGACAAAAATAAAACAAAATGGCCTCTGCCGATGATGCTCGCAAGAACCGCATCGTGTCGCACATGAACAAGGATCACACCCGAGAAACCTCCTATTATCTCCGTCATTATGCCCATCTCTCTGCCTCAGCTGCATCCTCACCCGTGCTCAAGGATATTGATCTCAACGGCATGACTATCAAGTCAAATGATGGAAAAGATCACTTTGTCCCTTTCTCGCCTCCTCTCTCCAGCTGGGCCGAGGTCAAGGACCGCATCATCGAAATGGCCAACACAGCCCGTGAAGGACTGGGTCTTAGCGACGTCATTATCACAGCCTACACACCCCCAGAGGGTTTCGGAATTTTTGTCACAGGATCGGTTCTCTTCTACTTCTTCTGTGCCGGGACATTGCCGTGGGTACAGCCTGACACTCGCATCTGGGAGTTATTGAACAAAGGGTTCCCTGGAGGCGCGACCTTCTTCCGCTGGCTTGTCAACGCTATCTTTTGGCCCGTCATCGGCATCCATCTTGTTGAATGCTTCTTCTTTGACAGGAAGCTTCAGAGGCACGGCGTTGAGAGATTCTCTGGACAGTGGTGGCTTTGGCTCAGCAACTGCTTCTTTGAGGGGTTCCCTGCCTTCAAGCGCGTGGATGCCGTCGTGGTACGGAAGCAAGATAAGAGCGGCAAGTCTCAGTGATATGGGTGCGGCGAGTTTGAAAGAGTCCACCTCTATAAAGTGGTGAAACGCGGGCAGTGGCATTGTATGAATGAATGTAAGATGGAAATTCTAATGCTCCTTTGACTTGGGGTGAATCTGGCAAGGACAAGAATGGTTACTATCATGATGTGATGCATGGACCATGGATGAAGGGATCTAAAGTGGTACGAAAGTAGGACGTACCGTTGCCGTGATCGTAATTACATACAGCTAGAAATAGAGAAGACGACTAGAGATATTAAAGGTAACCGATAGACCGCCCCAAAGCTCCCAAAGACATATTAGCACAACAATCATATTCTGGGGTTTCTTCCTCTCTTCTGGCTATATTTCCTCTTATTTTGCAGCATGTTGTCCAGAACCATCTGGGTTTGATATCGTTTGAAGCGCCTATCACTGACCACCTTCCGCAACGAAGACCAAGCTCTTTTGAATCAATAGAAGATCTTCTGCAGATACAGCCCCCTGTTAATTAGGATCCAAATGGTCAGATCTACGAATATGACTTGGAGACATTTCCTTTCAGGTTATACAGCTAGAGAGGTTTGAGGTGTCTTGGTCTCCCATGTATCAATGGAGTAATGTGATTCCTTTTGTGTAGACTGATAATGGGAGTTCGAGATATCTTGATCCTCTTTTAAGGAATGCAAGTGTCGTTGAGAGGAGTATAAGAAAGATTCGAGAGAGTAGAAAAGGGCTCTCGATAAGTCTGTGATAATGCTGTATGTATATATTTGGGAAAGTGACAACAAATCACCAGTGTGATATAAAAAGAATGAAACGTCTTATAAGATGCTGTTGTATGTATCTGAATCTTCAGCATCGGCTATGGATCCGTACTCGTTACCAAAGATCCAGGGCGTTTGTTTCTCGAATGCCCTGCACCTTGTTACCGTAAATCAACTCCATTAGATACTCAGTTTGCCGAGTGAATACTCACTCTCCGAGCCATACGTGGTACTCGAATTTTCTACGTACAAGGTATCCGAGATTCGGCGTCCCGAATGGACCAAACCGCTGTGCATCTGACATGCTTTATCTGCAATATTCATTTGATAGCCGTATTTCAGCGCGGGGGTCGCGTCGTGAACAACCACTCGAATTGCTTTGTGGAAGTTTGCGAACCATTATGCTGTCGCCTCACCTGCTGCAGCATATTGATAGGCGCTGAAGAAACCCAAAACGGCATCGTCTTGTTTACAACTGACGCCAAATTGAGGCTTTCGATTCGTTGAATTGGTTTGATGTGTTGACAAGTAAGTCATACATGTAACATGACATACATACTCGACTTACCTGCATGAAAGTCAATGTACTCAATAGCCCACTGGTGCCCGCGAGAGCACTCCTCCCTGGCCATTCACGAAGCTTCTGGATGGTTGTCATCCAATATAATTTCAGCTCGAGATGAGTCCTATCAGTGTGCGATCTCACTCGGAGAAGCCACACCCGGCTTTGCGGAGTTCGCAATTGCGGGAGATTGAATGTGGAAGGACTATCGTGAGGCTCTCACCAACTATTTAAACCTCACACTCCCCGTCTCTGTGCCCGACAGGTTTTAGTTCAATGAAGCTTGCTTTGAGACATTTTCTCTTCAATATCAGGCAGAGTTCCATTCAGACCCTTTTGAACTCTATTCATTCGCAAAAACCAAGTCCACACATCAACTGAGCTAGAACTAAATATGCAAATGAATCAATCAGCCAACTTTTGATAATGCCCTCTGTGGTGGACAAAGCAAGTCAATTCTCCTTGCAACATAAACGCTACGCCTTCGCAAACCGATACCTTGCTGGAAAGAAACGGTTCACAAAACTCTGCCATCAATTCAACTTCTCCTCATTGATTCAACACCGTCGTCTGGTTTACCAGCGATCGGATATGCCTCAGCAAGATTCGGAAGAACAAGTCTTTGTAACTAGAAACAAGAGGTCTTCCGCATCACCCGAACCCACTCAGAGCCACCACTCTCAACAAGTACCATACATTCTCACAACAAATAGTTGGGCATGTACTGACCGTGCTTCCAGAATCCTTCAGGTGGTGGATCAAATAAACCCCGGGCCAGCAACGACCAGGAGAGCGGTCAGGGCCGTCGAGGTTCGCCTGGCGCTCAGTAAGTCATCGTCATATCAAAGTCCATCTTCATGATGAGGCCACTAACACGACTCAAGAAGCGGTCAAGGCAATTCACCCGCTGCAAGAATCCGTCGCGAGGCCATAGAAAAGTGTGAAAAGCTTCTCAACGTGCCCTTTCCTCACAGTGTTGAAGTGCAAGCCGCCGATCCCAATCAATCCGACGTCGAGCCCACGAACCCGTCGGCGGCCTACCTGGACTACTGCATCAACAAAGAACTGAGACGGCGTAAACAGAACATCGTTGATAATTTGATGGCTGCAATCTCGGAATGTGTTGAAAGAAGACTGGAAGCACTCGAGGAAGAGTGTGAGCATACTTCCGGATCACATAGTTCGCGTGCTTTTCAGGCAGGAAAACACATAACCCAGTCAGCTGGCCAAAAGAGATCCAAAGGTCAAAGTGGCAGAGATGAAAGTGAGAATGAGGAAGAAGGAGACGACAAGTTCCGTAGAAAGAAGGACAACAAGAGGACAAAAACCACAAAGGACGACTCTCGCCCTCGGTTTGCTTGTCCTTACCATCAAAGGGACCCCAAGAGATTCGGCACTGAGAGAACATGTTGTGGCCCGGGGTGGCTGGAAATCGGTCGAGTAAAGTGAGTCAAGCTCAGCCCTTATCAAGGCAACTTACTGACAGTGATATCTAGGGAACATCTCGAGCGAAGACACAGTCTGTCTCCGCATCAATGCAATCGATGCCTTCGCCGGTTTGACGATGAGAAAGACCTGAAGAAGCATCAACGAATGACAACGCCGTGCCCAGTAAAAGAGACAAGCAGCCTTCAAAGAAACCTTCTGGATGGTTACGACGAGGAACAAGCAAAGAAACTGAAAACAAGAGTGAGGATGAACCCTGTTGAGAAGTGGAGGGAGTGGTACTGTGCTCTGTTTGATGTCAAGCCTGATTCTCCTGACATTCCTTCACCTTGTAAGTTACAGAATCTATTCCAAAACCACCCTAAAATATACAAAGACTGAGCCATATCCCAAGATTATGATACTTCACTCTCAACCACTCGGGCGACAGCTGTCAAAGTCGAAAACCCCGAGGAATGGCGTGACTACTGGATCAAGGCAAAGCCAGCAATTGAACACCAAGTCGCCATGATAGTAGAAGATGCATTTAACGACTGGGAACCCCAAATGAAGGTGACTGTCATGGAACGTCTGCAAGAGCTCCCACGCATCATTGCAGATAAGCTTCCTTTCCCGGGACTCAGTCCTGAGGAGACGTCCACAGCAGCTGACGATTTTGGGCTTTACTCCTGCTTGGACTATTATTCATTTGCCCCAGAAGACTTGGGAGAGGAGCCTTTCGACTTTCAAGCCATAGACGACGGGGCTATGCTGAATAACTCGGCAACGTTTGATGTGAATGAGTCCACGGACTCAGACGCATATCAAGCCAGTGACAGCTCGGTCACGTCTCTAGGAGACGATGCAGCATACCAACAATTCGACTACAAGGCGGCGATGATGCCAAATAGCATTGATCTTAGTCTTCCAAATAATGGCGGGTATTACTAACATCTGGACTTATATCATGAGCTATCTCCATCAGTTCGTACCCTCTTTCATGTTTTTTATATCCTGTTTATGTCCTTTCTATATCATTTATGACAAGAAACCAATCACTCGCTCTCCTCTTATGTCTCTTTAGTCTCTCTTATATGCTCTTGATGCTTTCTTTCGCAAGGTGCCCGACCTCACGAAATTTCATGTTTGCTGCAGCAGTCACGCCAACCTCAAAGGAAAACGGATATCTGAACCCTATCTCATATGTGATAGTGTAAAGGGAATGTAAATTTATCATTTTCTCAAGTTGTATGTACTACGGAGCTAGTTGTGTTGAAATATATTTTTTTGTGCAACACAAGATACTTCAGCTGTAGGTGAAGCATCCTTTAGTATCGCAGAAGACAAAGCAATCAATCGCTGCATATGCATGCACCTGACTTAAATAAGACTAGAATTCGTGACACAGCATAGTCAGGCTTAACAGGTAAGATAAGATAGACATCCGTCATTTCTGGGTAACAGTCTCCCCCGGTAGGCCTCCCGCATGAAGGCGGGGAAGGCCTCGTCATTGATCAGACAGTTTAAAAAAACATCATCCTGTAGATTCTACTTTTCAATTTCATACTTATTTCCATTCTCCCCCTTGAATTTAGCTGCTCGAGTACGAGGAACAAAAACATGATCCACCCCACAGTTCTATATTTGATGGTAAGGCAATTCTTGCGTACACCGGGGCTTTAATAATCTATGACTGACCAAATTCATTAGCTCAGCCTTGTGCTGCTCATAATAGCAATGTGAGCCTCAGTTAAGTCACGTTAGCAGGTGAGGTCTGACTCTTGTGTAGAATCGTCCACGTCCGCAGTTCAAATCTCTCACTCGCTATCTCGCCAACCCTCTCAATTCTTACGGTGATTCTCCCGATTTTAGGGTTTCTTAATACAGCTTTCTATCCTAGTATTCGCCGTACTACCAAGTCGTCTTCTAGTGGCGTAGCCAAGCTTGCTCCTTTGATTGTTCAGGTCCTTCAAGCTCTTATCACCACCATCCTGGCAACACTACTTCTAGAGCGCGTAGTGCCATCAGAAATGATGGGATGCATTCTCGATAAGAAGTGGATGGGTATGTTTCGTGCCCATGATGCACGCAGCATACGACGTATTCAGGATGCGTTTGACTGCTGTGGGCTGAACTCAATCCGAGACCGAGCCTATCCTTTTCCAAATACAGCGCCCAGCAGCTGTGCTGAAACGTACGGAAGAACAAGTTCCTGCCGTGAACCCTGGTCAGGAGCCTTACAGACACTGTCATTGCTGGACTTCTCTGTCGTCCTCGGCGTCGGGCTAATTCAGGTATGCTGAAGCCGAAATCTCAGGTTCGTAAGGATTCAGATACTGATACAAAGTCAAGATACTCGGGCTCCTCCTAGCCAAAAAAGATTTCAGCTGGTTGAGTAACTGGCGAAACCATGACCGTGGACAATCAGAACAACATCGCGATGGCCGCCGCCCTTTACTGATCGACAGGGAGAGAGATGTCATCGAGGAAGAAGAGACTACCCCTGAGCGTCCAGAGAGATCATCACAGGGTTACGGGAGTTTACATGAGAATGAATCGGGTCCCAGAGTCGTGCCATCGGTCGTTATCGAACGGAACAACTGGAGCGAGGATTAAGTCGACGGTATGAAAGTATAACCGAATTCGAGGGGCTAAAACATGAAGCGTCAATGAAGTACATGGGTTAAAGGGGTAGATGCCTGGCTTCTGGCTTATTGCCCATTGTGATTAGGGGTGTGTAGCGTCGTAATATATGTTTTTTGATAGCCTGCCTAGATGCCCACGATCAGCCCCCGAGTTAGGCAGTCAGCAACAGATCACCAGCCAAGCGAATAGGAACAGGATCATCACAAGAAATAAGTCTGAGTGGGTATCGAAAATTAGATATCTCAGATATGTCCATATTCGGACATACAAGCCGTAAGGCAACCCACAGTGCTGGCATCTAGTGGTATCTATAGTATATGATCGGTTACCTTCCTGCTTCCTTACCCAGCTTCTCCAAAGCAGCCTCATAGTCTCCCACTCTCTTTTCATCAATTTCCTCAATCCTCGTTCGCTCAACCTTTTGAGCTCTCTTGACTCCAGCGCCCTTGGCAATCTTGCCCCAGAACCAACCACTCTCATCATCGCCAACGAGTGTCCATGCACATCCTGACCTTCCAGCTCGAGCTGTTCGACCAACTCGGTGAACATAGCCGGCTACACTAGGCGGCAGGTCGTAGTTGATTACGTGGTCAAGGTTGGGAAGATCAATACCACGGGCGACAAGGTCGGAGGCAATGAGGAGGCGAATGGGAGACGAGGCAGTAGAGAAGGCCCGGAGAGTCTTGCGACGGATGTGTGTTGGTGTAGTTGATGTGAGTGTACCAATGTGGTCTGCCAAGGAGGGATCCAACAGGGCGAGTAGTCGTGACAAACGAAGTGCAGATTCGTTGGACTTTGTGAAGATAAGAGAAATAGGAATATGAGATTTAAGTGTGCGTCCCGAGACCTTGGGTTTGGTGCTGGTCTCGGTGTCAGAATCCGAGTCAGACGATGTGTCCGAGCTTGTGTCAGAAGTAGCATCAGAGTCGGAGTCGGAGTCAGAACTGGAGCTTGAGTCAGAACTAGTAGTCGAACCTTCAGCTTCTTCGGCCTTGGGTTCCTCTTCGTCTTTGTTCGGGCTTGCCATAAGCATGTCCTGACTGCGGAGTAGATCAAGTAAGTAGAGGGGCTTGAGATTGGTGTCGTGCACTCTAATTGCATGCTCTTTCAATGACATGGGTAGAGAATGCTCAGCAATCTGGATATCGCCATCGCTCTCCAGGACAATCAGTCGTGGTCTTTGCAGACCCAATTGGTTGAGAAGACTCAGATCTCTTGTGAGCGTGGCACTCAGAATGACCTTACGAACACCAGAAAAGTCCATGTCATGGAAGTCTCGTGCGGTAAACTTATTGATGCGGAACTTTTCCATAACGAGGTCAAGCCAGCCTTGGAAGCTCTGAGCAAGTAGCTTATCCGCCTCATCAACTACCAGCCATCGAACGTAATCCAGGTTAAAGCCCCTTGTTTGCTCCATATGCTCAACCAGTCGTCCAGGAGTGCATATCAGAACATCTATTTTGGAAAGATAATCAACCACATATCCGTTCATGTTGCTTAATCGAGGGTCTGTGTCTTCCATGTCAAGATCTTGGAGATTTTCTGATGCCGAAAGGCCCCACTTCAGCTGGTTTTGACGTTGTGTCTCTTCTTTCAGCTTCTTGTGTGTATCAGGGTCATATCGAAGCTCCTGATCCATAAAGGCTTTCTGCTCGACCTCAAGCGACTGGCTACCAATGGAGATACCCACTCGCACTCTTTTTCGATCGCCACCATCAAATGCCCTAGCGCATAGCTCAAAGGTCTCTTGAGCTTGCTTAACCAGCTCACGTGTTGGTAGCACTACTAGCGCACGGAGCCTCGTGAGGCATCCTTGACTGATATCCCGCACAACAGGCAGGGCATAAGCCAATGTCTTACCAGAACCGGTCGCGGCAGATATAAGCACATCTCCGCGTTGCTTGCTTGTTGGTAGCAGGAGGGGGATTGCGGCAGTCTGCACAGCGAAGGCATCTCGGAATCCCTTCTCCTCTAATACTCGACAAGCCTTGGGTATTATATCCAGTTCAGCGAAGGGTGTGCGTGTGTCTTGAGAGACACGGATAGGATCTTCGAGCCAAGAGGGTAGAATCTTGTAGTTCGGCTTTGAGGTCGTCAGAGAACTAACCGGCTCTGGTTGAGGCAAAGGCTCGAGGCCGTGTAGTTCGCCCTGATCCTCTTCATCCTGTTCGTCCGCGGGCAGCTCACTGGCAAGCTTAAGAGACTTTTCTAGCTTGCTCATGACCGTCTTGTGACGCTGGTTTGTCTGCAGTTCATCTTCTTGTTCCTGTGCTGGCTCAGTTTCCTTTTCCTTCTTTTTCTTTTCCCTGCGCTTCCGTCTTTTATCTTCCTCGTCTGCTGCTGGTTCGGTAGGTTCAGGCATATTCTCAATGGGTTCTGCCGCGTCGGTCATGGATACATCCTCGCTGCGATCTTTGTCCTCGGGAACAGGTCTGTGAGGAACTTCTGATTCTTGCTCTTCGTTCTTTGACTTCCTCTTCCTCTTCTCTTTCTTTTCCTTCACTTCTCGTTTCGGCTTTTCCTTGTCCTTTGCAGAATCTTCGTCCATAGTCTGGCTCTCTTCGGGAGTTGCGTCTGCTTCCCTGGATCTGGCCTCGGGAGCCTCTTGCGCGGGCTTGATGCTGTCATCGTCGTGTTCGTCATTGGCAGCTCCAGTTCTTCGCTTGCCTCTTCTGACCTTCTTTTTTTTCGGCGCATCTTCTCCGTCTTTTTGTGTAGTTGGCTCTTCGGTCTTGGGCTTCTTGCTATCAGGACCTGGTGTTCGTTTGCTCTCATCTGAAGTATCTAATTTGCGCTTGGTATTTGTGGGTGGTGCGTCATCAAAGTATTGAACTTGAGGACTCTCTATGTGCATGGATTGAGCTATGGGCTTTGCGCTCGGAGGCACGTATCGCGAAAAACCGAAGGCATTCGTTGCAGGAGTAGGAGCAGTGTTGTTTGTATGTTTTGATGACGAGTGAGGAGGAGAAGCATTCGAGTTGCTTCCACCCTTAGAGGGAGGTATATATCTGGCGTACATTTTCTCGAAAATGCTGTGTAAAATCAATCGCGATGGAGGGGCCCGAAGTACTTCAATTCCCAATTTTTTGGATAGTTCCTGGTCTTATTGAGATTCTGCCGCCTTACACCGCTAAAATTATAAATTGATCCGCTTATTGGAACAGTGGAGGAAACGCTTGAGCGAAACAGGTTAGTCTCATGTCCCCTATCAGAACAGCCCAAGCTCGTGCAGAGGTGGCTTCAGTGTTTGGAATATCTTGTCTAAAAGTTTACCTTCTTGTAATCGATATCTTCTTTTCATTACCAATATGACATATGGAATATGAAACATCTTGAAAATATCGTTGATATTATTCAATCAATAGAGATTACTCTTTCCTTTGTGATACCCTAAAGTCGGTATTTAGTTAGTGACCTAGCGACTCCACTGGTATGCTCGCACCCTGCTCAGCTCGCTCAAGCATTGAACTTACTCTGTATATAGTTGCTTGAGTACAAGTTGAGAATACGACAGATATCTCATCACAATAACCAATACTAACAAAAATCTTCAATTAAGCACAAATGTTATAAGCCTCAGCAAGTGCTGGCCTCGGTACACACTCAATCAAGGATCCAGTCATGCTGCATCCCCCTTTTCATCCTCAACCGCCATCATGACACGCCGCACGTACAATATCGCCATGGTTAGCGACTTCTTCTTCCCGCAACCAGGAGGCATCGAATCTCACATTTACCAACTCGCTACGAAGCTTGTCGACCGTGGCCACAAAGTCATCATCATAACTCATGCCTACGACGACCGGAAGGGCGTGCGGTACCTCACAAACGGCGTTAAGGTCTATCACGTTCCTTTCCTCGTCATCTATCGTTCAGCAACGTTTCCAACGGTCTTTTCATTCTTCCCCATTTTCAGGAATATTTGCATCCGCGAGCGCATCGAGATTGTGCACGGCCATGGCAGCCTCAGCAGTCTATGCCATGAAGCTATCTTGCATGCTCGTACCATGGGGTTACGTACTGTTTTCACAGATCATTCACTCTTTGGCTTTGCCGACGCTGGAACAATTCTCACAAATAAGCTCCTCAAGTTTACTTTGAGTGATGTTGATCATAGCATTTGTGTCAGCCATACATGGTAAGATAGCAGTCCATTGAGCGAACTATACCCGTGTTTATTGACGAGTCTTAGTAAGGAAAACACGGTCCTTCGCGCATCACTCGATCCTGTCATGGTCTCTGTGATACCAAATGCTGTTGTTGCAGAGAATTTCCGTCCCAAGGACGCCCCGGCGTCACCATCTCCTCAAGCCACGATATTTGGCTCAGAAGGACCAGTCTATCCTCCACCTCAGCGTATCGGACCTCGCGATACCATCACAATCGTCGTTATTTCGCGCTTGTTCTACAATAAAGGCACTGACCTCCTCATTGCCTCCATTCCTCGTGTGTTGGAAAATCATCCAAACACCCGCTTTATCATTGCAGGCTCTGGCCCTAAAGCCATCGACCTCGAACAAATGATCGAAACAAACGTGCTCCAGGATCGTGTCGAGATGCTCGGTCCCATCCGTCACGAAGAAGTTAGAGATGTTATGGTTCGAGGCCACATCTACCTCCACCCATCTCTTACCGAAGCTTTTGGAACTGTCATTGTTGAAGCCGCCAGCTGCGGGCTTTATGTCGTGTGTACACAGGTTGGCGGCATCCCAGAAGTCCTCCCCTCGCATATGACTACATTCGCCAAACCAGAAGAAGACGATATCGTCCTCGCCACGAGCAAAGCTATCAGTGCGATGCGTGCCGGAAAGATTCGTACCGAGAAATTCCACGAACAAGTCAAAAAGATGTACTCATGGCAAAATGTCGCTTTGCGCACGGAGCGCGTTTACGACGGCATTTCGGGCACCATCCCTGAGGACGAATTCTACGGTGTTGATACATCAGGCTACGGCAGCCGTATACGCAATTTTGCTCTTATAGATCGTCTAAAGCGCTACTATGGTTGTGGTATCTGGGCTGGAAAGCTCTTCTGTCTTTGTTGTGTTGTGGATTACCTCTTTTTTCTATTTCTAGAGTGGTGGTTTCCGAGGGACAACATTGATATATGCCCCGACTGGCCTCGCAAGAGACCTGCCGATGATGATGCAAGTTCCAAGAAGGGTGCACATAGTAATCGGTCAAGCACATCACAAGGGGCTCCGAAGCTGGAATGATTCCAGCACTCTCGACCTGATGATGGCATGATGACACATGAATATTGGCAAAGGCGCAGGGAGTTTACCGCAGTGTGATCGGGCATGTCACCGGCCCAGGGCAAGGGAATGAATTACGCATGAAAGAGGCCTCAGTCAAAGTGACATGAGTCTGGATCGGTTGGTGATTATCAAGGGGCTAGCTATTCTAGACGCTGTACACAATAATAATAAAAATTACATGCTGCTTCCCTCTACAGTTTGTGAAGCCGACATTCAAAAGGAAGACATAGTGGCCTTTCAAAATGGTGCAAATCAGGACGATCAGCCCCGGGCTCCTATGCGACGCCTTTTTGCTATTCCAGTCTCACGTTCACCCTCATCTTCGTCGTCGCCCGTTTCCTCAGCGGGGGTAGCGACGCTAGCTGGACGAACAGCGGAAGGCGGAGGCGCACTACGCTCCTTTTCTGCACTTCGTAGATCACCTAAGAGCTTCTCAACCTCAACAAACATGCTGCGAGTATTTTTTACAACGCCATTCTCGTCAAGACGGTAGCCCACTATTTCTTCTTCCTCCTCGTCCTGAGAGCGTTTCATAAAACCAGGCCCAGGACCGCGATCGGGGTCAGCATTGTACATAATGGCATTGCAGAACATGTGGACAAGTTCGCGCTCAAGCTGGGCGCTGTTGATAATGCCTTTTGGAGGAACAAGCTCGTCAGATATAGGTAGCCATACGTGTGCAGTACCAGGATCACCGCCGGGAAGACTGGCTGCAGCCTGAACAGCCGCCTTATTCCCATGCTTGATAGCAGCCCGGATGGATGTTATATCTTGAGGCTGCAGCACAATCTGGCGATAATTTGGCGCGTCCTTCTCACGAAGCCTGGTGGCAAACATGTTCGCATCGCGGTGGCTAGAAATCTGATCCAGAGCAGATGAAGAAACTTTAGTGAAGCCTCGCGTCCAAAGGACCTGAGTTGTCTCGGGTGGGGGGTTGACCGGTGTAATTTCTCTTTTTCGTTTATGGAGGCGCGAAGAGACACTACCAGGAGTCATGATCTGAGGCCGACCAGGAACGCTCTCATCAGCAGTAGTATCGCCTGTGTCTTCGGTGGGCCGAGGTGTAGCATCTTCATCCTTAATCTTGAGTGCTGATTCACTTGTTTGAGTCGCAGGCTCATCGGTGTGAGAGAGGATAGATTGGCTTCGCCTGGATCGAGTGAGAGAAGGTGTGGAACTAACTGCACGTGCCTTCTGCCCGGCTCTGGCAGACCGGCCGCGCGCAGACTTAGAGACGGTCTGTTCGACTTTCGAAGCTGCTTTGGGTGCTTGCTTTCTTGAAGGTCTTGGTGTTGACCCAGCAGAGCTCGGTAACGTTGCAGGCTTCTGAGGAGGACTGACTGGCTCAAAGGCTGGACTTTGAGGTGCCACGCTCATATGACTAGGACCCGGAGTAGACGGAGTGGAATGGGGAGCCCATTTTGTTCCAAACCCGTGAGTAATGTGAGTGGGTGTTGCTGAGATGGGCGTGTGCGGTGCCGATGGCACCCCAAGCTTCTTGACCGGAGTATTTAGAGCCTGGCGAATGATGTGGCCCAAAACGCCAGGTCTTGGAGGTTGATTAGCGTATTGCGATGATTGAGCCTTATCAGCTTTAGATGCCAATGGCACAGGAGAGCTGACGGGTGAGCCATGCCGAGGTTGAGGTTGATATCCAAGGGACCAACGTTGCTGAGGAGGGGCAATGGAGCCTGCACCTGCTGTAAGAGGAGCTGGGGAGCCTGTGGCAATCTGTCGGACCTGCTGAGTCTGCCCTTGTGGGGGCTGGATAGGGCGAGGATGTGGCACGGGTGTCGTGGAAGACGGACGGGCATGGAGTGTTTGGCCTCCGGGCGACTCTGCAACTGGTCGTGGGGGTGCCGGCTGTAAGGGAGGGGCTAGCTGGCCAGCATGCTGGGGTGGTGCCAGGCCTGGTTTTCCGGAAGTTGGCCGTGGCTTCTGCTGATGCTGCTGTGGCAAAGACTGAGGCTGAGCATGGGTAACAGGTTGAGTTTGCGAAGATTGCTGAGTCTGAGCATGTTGTGCGTGTGTAGGCGTTTGGATTCTTTGGATTTGTTGAGCATGTTGTGTCGGCGTAGAGTGCTGAGCCCGAGGAGTGTGGGGAGCTGGCTGCGTTGGTGGTGGTGGCTGAATAACTTGGGGAGGGTGAGCGCGTTGTTGATGATGAGTTTGAGCTTGAGACTGTGCCTGGGGAGGTTGTGGAGCAACAGGATGTGGCCGAGCCTGCTGGGGCGTTTGAGGATGAGATAATGGTTGAGCACCAGGTTTGGGAGAGAATTGAGCAGTTTGTTGTGGGTACCAATGCTGTTGTGATGGTACCTGCTGTGAGTGTTGCTGGGGATGTTGTTGTGAATGCTGTTGTTGCTGCGCTGGCGGAGGAGCTGCTAATCCTTGGGCAACAGGTGATTGGACCTGTCGAGGAGGAGGTGTAGCTGTTTGTGGCGGTTGATAAGGCTTCTCCCACTTCAGAGCAGCTCCTGAAGCCGCATTGCCATCTTTCAGCTTGGCCCCGTTCTCTGGTCTAGGAGCAGGGCTCTGCTTAAGAGGTTGTGGCGCCTGTAATGGTCGTGGTGTTGTCTGAGGGACACCTGCTGGAGGCTGAAGCACCGACCCGTTAGAACTCGGCGGAGTTGGCGAGGTTGAAGGTTGGATCGATGCCGTTCCAGTGGGCATGTGGCTAGGCGGTGCAACTGTTGGTTGTGTGTTGTGGGAGACAGGCGGTTTGGGTGGGATCACAGGCGTCTGTTGTGTTGGGCCTCTTCGAACTGGTGCCGCCGAGCTTGTTGCCATAGCAGGTGAGGATGTTGACCCATTAGGGGTAACGGAAGACTTCTGATCACGAGCAGCAAGTACGGGTGTCCCATTCTGGCTCGCGACTCTAGCGCGTCGTTCTCGTTCACATCGCTCCATTGCTTGAATTTCCTTTTGAGATGTCTCGAAGCTGCGCTCATCCTCTCGAATTTGCGCGACGGTATTATCCTTATATCGCGCATATAGGCGATCAATAAGCAGGGGGATTTTGTCAACATGTTCGTAAATCTCCTTAAGTGTTGGCAAAGGTGGGCTCCCGAGCTTTCGTTTTCGCGAGTTTGGTGATGCTGTCGGATCGTCGGTCGCAGCCTTCTCATGCTCACCCCTCAGTTCATCCCCCAAGAGTCGCAGAAAAAGATGTTGAAGCGCATCAGGTTTTAATCGTGCGGGATCATAAGTAGATCCCTCCTTGATGAGCGCGTTGTTGATGAGTTGCTCAGAGATTCGCGCGAAGACCCCATTGTCGAATCCTTCGGCTACCAACGACTGGAATAATAGCAGCGACTCGAGGGGCGTGTGGAAGGCTGGTTGATTCATGCCCCGCGGTCCACCTCGCCAGCTATCCAAGGGGCCTTCACGTCGAGCAAGAAGATGAACTGGCGCCACGGTCTATGGTACTCTAGTTAGGCGTCTGTCGCGACACGGGTATAGCTACGTCATGGTCGGGGTTCTATCAATTAAACACGTACAGGCAACCTTAATCAGTGACTCCAGAACCGTCTATGGCGACCTCTAGGCCTTTCATCGGGTGCGTTGGGCTTCTTGGGCTTCTTGTTACGAAACGCGCTCGATCGTCGAACCAATGGTGTAGTAATTTTTTGCTCGTCTGGGAGATCCGTCTGTTGGAATATCACGTGATTTAAATCGCCGATAATGTTGATTGATGGTTGATTTCGATGATGCAGGGAAGAAAAATTGGGCTGAGTTCGTCCAAGCTGCATTGACGCTAAAGCCTGGCTCGGCACGTGATACCCCTGAACGCCAACACGCAAAGGGCGCGGCAAGCGATCATGTAAAACGAGAGATATGGTTTCTGGTCACTCAACATATCAACTGTACGAAAGTTCCACCTGAATTTGTTGGTTAACGCGAGAAGAGTATTTGGGCGTCTGATCACGTCCATTGCGTTGGCAAGAAGTGCCGGTTTTAGCTATGATAAAGGATTATTATATCCCTGACAAAGTAACAGTAAAACTCCAGACCCATGGTATCATATTTGAACTTGGCAGCAAGATACCCTTGATGCTTGCCTTATTCCCCCGCCGTCCATCCCATGAAATCCACCACCATTTAACGCCGTTGCCCTCTTAATCCAAGTATAACAAGAATAAAAGAAAGTAGTCCTTCATAAACAGGCAAGGACAAAACCTTAAGGAGACAGCGAACTTGAGGATCCATTAATACTGCGCCTACCCTCTTCATCCGGGCTATCTCCGTCTCGACTGTCTCCATCCTTTTCAGTTGGAGATCTTGGCTGGTAGCTGAGACGCAGCTTTTCGTCCAGTAATGTGACTAGTCTCTCTGAGTATTGATCCAGAAGACCACTGAGGACCGTCTCGTTCATGGCTCTGCTTCGAATAGCCCTGTCACCGAGAGCTGCTGCCGTCAGTCGTAACTCCTGATCTAGCTCTGTCAGATTTTCTTGGCTAATGGGCTCCGAGGAAGCAAGCTTCTTCCTGTATGATCTAAGTTGACGACAGGTTTGTTCTGTCGCCATATTTAACGAGCCAAAGCCTCGCAAGTTTGACGAGGATGTCTTTTTGCGTGCACTTGTGCCTAGGGTTGGAAGAGAAGGTCGTCTGGTACCCTTTCCCTTTGGAGACACTGGGGGGCTATTCCGCGGGTCAGCAGAAGGCCGTCTTGATGGCGTATCTTCTGCCACTGTGCTACTGGGGCTTGTTGGGAGCCCTTGTGTAGGTGTCCTGACGCTAGCAGCCAGGTTGAATCGCGAAGTTCTCCGCTGTAGTGTTCGGGGTGGGGATCTCCGACCAGATGTTGGCGAAGGTCGTTGGAATTCAGCTAGCTCAGCCTTTGACAAGACCCTGCGAAGTGGCGGTCGTCCTGATACAGAGTCCTTGGCGGGCGACGGCTCTCTACTCGTGGAACCAGGCAGAGAATCATTTAAATCCAGACCCCATATCATCATTGTTCCATCCGATGCGACACTCACAACCTTGCGGCTTCCATCACCATTTTCGATAAGGCAAACACCGTTGATCGCTTCGGTATGACCCCATTCTCGGTCTAAGAAGCTCCCTGTCTGGGCATCGTAAAGTCTAATGGACTTGTCTGTGTTGGATGTTCCGAGGAGGAAGTCTTGGTCTTTGGGGGGCCATTGGCCAAAACAGAGCGAGTCAAGAACAGCCGACTCGCCTTTTGTCTCGTCTTGACATTTGAAGCAAGAGATCTTACGTCCCGTGTTGAGTTCATATTGGCAAATAGACCGATCGAGTAACGAGACAAAGACAGTTCTTTGGCCCATGCCCAAAACCATTGAGCTAGGCGAGGCTCGGAGAGAAATTACTCTGGAAGGGATAGCGGCAACAGAATCGGGATCGCCCTCTTTTGTGATGATATCGTAAATTTGTAATGTTCGGTCAAATGAACAGGTTAGCACCTTGTCTTCGGACGGAATCATAACCTGCACGACCTTCGCAGCGAATTCCAATGTCTGAAAATGCTCAATGGAGCCGCCTGCAGTCCGGTGGAAGAGCTGCGCAGTTCTGTCTCGTCCACAAGACGCCATGAGAAATTTGCCATCCTTGTCATAGACACTGACGGATCGACAATCAGCTGTATGTGCCTTGATGTCTAAAACGGGTTCCTTTGTGGCGATGTCCGTCATTCGTAACACGCCCATTCTATCGGCGGAAATAAGAAGTTTTGCGTCATTCGTTGCACGGGCGCAGGTAAGTTGATTGACCGAGTCTAGTTCGTGTTCTGGTTCAGTCATTCCAATTGGTACATCAATTGAGGCCTGGACTTGACCCTCCAATGTCCAGAAGGAAACATTTCCAGAAAGTGTCCATGTCAAAAACGAAGCGTTCAGATCATTTGGTCGCTCCAAGACCTGTATGCCTGTAACAGACTGTCCATGACCAGGGATAGGAATGCTGGCCATTGCCTTGGTATTCTTGCCAGGCACATGGTCTGAGCTCCAGATGTCAATGGACTGTTGTGAATCAATAGTGACAAGCTTGTGAGCCAGAAAACCCAGGGCAACTTGCCCTGTAGGACAGAATGTAGTCTCTTTTATACATGTGGATGGTGGTTGAGCGTCCAAAACAGCTTCAATGTCAAGCACGGCAAAATGGCCATGTCTACCACCAACGTAGGCAATATTGTCCTTGACAGCAATAGTCGAGATGGAGAAGTCCAAACCAAGGACCTTCTGCAATTTCATCTGTCTGTCGTCCTCCGCCATGATACATACACTACCCGTTTCTGAGCAAATGATGAGGCTGGAGTTTTTGACGACAGCAGCGCAAGTAAAAGTATCCTCCAAGAGAGGTCCTAGCAGGATGTTACGCCCTGGTAGGGTTCTTTGAGAGGGTGGAGTAGAGGCCGGCTGTTCACCGAAGAACTTCTGCTTCGTAGGCGAAATAGTCGGGCCATCATCAGGTTTCCACATCTTGACATGGCGGACGCCAAATGTGATGAGAGAATTGCCCATCCATACCATGTCTTTCACATATGATGTGCATCGATTTTGTTTGTAAAGTCTAGCCGCGCCTGTTCGAGGGTCGACCTTCCAGATATAGAGAAATCCATCGTTGGCGGCTCCTAGAGACGCAAGATATTGGGTGTCTGCAGACCACGCAACGCAATTGACCCCAAAAGCATGTTCACTGATCGATATAAGAGGGCTGTCAGAAGAAGTATCATGTAAGCTAAAAACCAGAACTCGTGGGGAGTATCCAGTCTCGCCAACAGCTAAATATTTTCCATCGCGGCTTAACGCAAGGCATGTTGCAGCCTTGATTCGCTCGCGACTTGTCCAGGTATTGCTAGGAGACTCGTTCCAGTCGGACGAAGTGTGTGGTGAGTTAGGGAACCGCGGGCCTACACGTCCCCGACTGTCGTTCGCCTTTGGTGTTCCCGAGGGCGTCGTGGGTGTGTTTTGAAAGGTTGCTACGGAATAGAGTGGGACGGCGGTCGGTCGGGCTCGGTAGAAACGTTGAGTGTGATTATCGCCATTAACATCCACCACCACAACAGCACCTCCAGCTATGTATGCAAAGACAGACGGGAGAGTATCGAACCCTGTTGGAGAAGAACATGTTGTGCCAATGACACGCTGGAGGGAGAGCTTCGAGGCATCGTGCGCGCGACCACGCATAGGCGATCTAGAGGATCTAGAAGGACGAGCCAGAAAGGGAGAGTTGGAAGGAGTGAGTTTTAAACGACCGTTGGAAGGTGTCGCAGCCATGTTTCCTCCATTGACACTTGACGATGTTATTTTGGTGGGTTTGTCGTCGAGAAGATTGTCTAGCGTGGATTTAGATGGTGTAATGGTGAAGTATCAGAAGTGCAAGCACGGAGGCTTGAAAGAGCGACGAGAACACCGAAATCTTTTCCTTTACGATAAAAGAACAACAGTAGAATTAAAGAATGAACAGCCAATTCCCATTGCCCACGAACAAAAGAGCAGCAGAAGTAAGATGATGTTTGCAAAAGTGGATGGCGGGCGGTGTAAGTCGGGAAGCTGCTGCGGGCCTGCGGGGGCTAATGGCAGCGAGATTCAGAAAGCAAGAGATGAAAATATGTAAGGCTGCGGATGAGGCGTCAGTTGCTGTAGCGGAGAGATCGGGATAGCGACCTCTTTGGAGCGAATTAGCAACTTACAATGACTGGCAAAGTTGGTTAGTGAGCGACAAAGAAGATTGAAAATAATAGCAACATTGGATCTCCCAACGAAAGCGGTTGGTGAGGAGGAAAGGGAAGAGAAAAGAAAGTTCGCACCAGCTTGCGGGATGGAATGCTGATGACTCTCATTCAACCCAACCCCAGGCCATTCCCTTCCCGTCAATATCATAGTCTAATCATACCTATCAAAGACCAAGTCCAAACTCCATGTCCTCGGTGGGCGCCTAAGCAGTTGTTCTGCTGGGTTGTTTACATGGACCCTTGTCTGTTCGTTGTCCAGGGGCCTTGTTGCTTTGATGAGAGCCAAGTCCCTGACGTTTATCTCACGGGCTGTTCTTTGGTAACGGCAGTGGTCTGAGCAAGCTGGTTCTTGGCGGCTTGATCCTTGCCGTCTAGCCCTCCCGTTAGTGGCTGTCACCTCACAATCACTTCAGGCCAGGACGGTGGTAAATATTGAGCCCAGAGTCTTTGTTGGTGACAATGATGTTGAACCCCTGGATACGTTCCCAGCTCTCATGTTTACGCGATAATCGTGATTCCTCAGCTACTATGTATGCAAAGACCTTTTCCTTCAACTGACAAGAAAATTCAGTTTGAGCCGTATGATGATCTCTCTCTCGCTCTATGTCTTCTCACAATACCTAATCTCGTTGTCAAGCCAGCAGCCACTATTACCAACCAGCTGACCCATCAATAACAACAACAACACACACACAACAGAGAGCCACCTCTGTATCTTGCGATAATAAACCAAAGAAGCAAATCCCACTAAGAAATTTTCATCCCCGGGAAGCAGCCTTACTTATTCGTCTATAGTCGTCACCCGCTTGTCTAATCCCGGTCCTTTGCGAAATGAGGATATACCCAGCCCCGTCCCGTTCTACCAGCCCTGTATCTTTAGTCTTGCCTTCAGCTATTCTGGGCTTATGATGTTTGTGCCAGTTAATTCTGATCTGTCTCACTCGTTCTTATCTCGGTTTAGAGTCCTAGCATTAGCCATGGGAAGCTAGTCAACCTATGAGCCCTAGCTCTTAAACGAGGGAATCCATCTGTGCACAGTTCCATTTTAACAACCACCTGAAGTCTGAAGACTCGAAGGCGTCGTCATCACAGTTGATCTATTATTTGGCAACACAGCTTCAAGGCTCACAAACAACTCTGGGAACATCCATTTCGCAAAATCCCTGACGCCAATGGCTCAGGCTTACCAGAACAAGTTAATTTCTCCAATTACCAGTGCTCCCGCTCTTTTTGATCTGTCATACAAACTCCAATATTCTATTTGCAACAAGCTCCTTGCCTTATAAACCGAGCTGTTTCAGATCCCATAGTAGTAAATATCCAACATCCAGCACCAACTATATGGTTAGTCCAACTCTCATCATACAGCAAGGCCTTCTTCAGAAGCCTCGTCCCGCTCAAGCCGCTCTAGTCCTGTTCCAACTGCGCCGTAAACACGTAGAGGTACGGCGATCTCAAAACTCTCACATATTAGATTTTCCACTGCCACCAGGACCGTCCCCCCCTTTTCATCTTGTGAAATTTGCTCCAGTAATGGATGTGGTGCTCGTCTTTCGTGCTCAATGGGAGAATCGCTTCCCGTGGATGGCACCACAAACTCGATACGAATCTTCCATTCCAAGCTGACACCACTGGTAACGAACTCAGGAGTTGCAGTGATGGGAATCGTTGGCTTGAAGGTGACTCGTCGTGAGTACATCGTTGCTTCAGATGAAGACGAATAAACTTTCCGGGTCACTCGGTGGATGCTCGACTCTGATCTTATTGCCAACGACGGGTCTACCTTCTCTGATGTTTCCAATGTAGTGTGCACGGCGTAACACGGAATGTCAGCGTCTGTAAAGTCGATAGCCATTGTCACAACTTCCCCCAGTCGGTAGGCAGGCCTCGTGAGCATCACTACACCAACCCTTTGCCCATTACGTGCAATTTCGAACCGGTTCGGGCTCTGCTGCCCGCCAGAGGTCATATTGCTTCTCATGATTGCCATATGAATAGCATCGTGTGCGTTGCTGGCTTCCTCGAATGCCGATGGTCGCCTAGAGTTACCAGCGGCCGGAGAAAGAAGAATACTGCCACTTTCATCTCGCGGTCGATGGACCAGGTCTTCCACGTAAAGTAGAAAGTCATTCAGGGCAGGTTGTTGTCCTTTGGCTCCATTGCCGTTGGTTTTTGATCCCTTATCACTGCCCGAGGGACTTTTCACTTGGGCCTGGTCCCGTAATAGGATGTAAGGGTTCATCAGGTCATGTCCCAATATCTCACCGTGGCTGTTAACACTACCCAGTACGCGGAAAGGAACTTCAACAGACTTCACTTGCTGCTCCTTTGTTCCTCCAGCCCTCTGCGTGCCAATAACCAAGCTATATGTGATTTTGACGGCCTTTCCGCGATGGGACGGAGGAAGACCTTTGGGTAGTCGAAAAGAGTACTCGAAAACTCGACTCTCTCCTGGTGCAAGCTGCAGATCAACAAATAAAATGGACTGTGGTGTAGTCAAGAGAGGCACAGATTTCGAGTTCGCAACCCCTCGCATCTCCTTGATTGTGCTGAGCTCCCCTCCACCTAAGAAATCGCCCAGAGAGCTGCTGATGCGACCCCATCCGAATCCCCCCAGAAGACCGCTGTCGCGCTTGGACTCGAGACCAACGACACCACCGCCTTGGCCAACTATAGCTTTCTTTTTGACTTGGTCAAATTGGCTGAGACTGACCAGGGACCCGTCTAACGAGAAAGAGCCGTGTAATTGAGCATACCCCATCATCAAAGATTCAGGCGCTCTCGACTGTGGGGCCGGCATACCAAGGCTTCTCCTAAGTGGGCGTGCGTGTCCACGATTAGTTGGCTGCTGTGTCACGTATTCCGATACCAGAGTTTCTGACGAGTTATTGCTGACAGAATAAAACTCTCCGCTACTCCGCGGTGTGCCTCCGAGGACGCCGCTGCTTGCTAGAATGCGGGCCGCGGGTGCAGGCTGCTCATTGATCGTCGGAACGCCGTCCTTGAGGCGCATTGACAGGCCGCTGGAATCGCCCACAGCGTTCCTAGGGCTGAGCATGTTTTCGTTTGTTGATCGTCTAGATAAACTTGGGCGTACTTCTCGAACAGGCGAGGGAGCGGCAGGAAAGCGAAATTCCGGCATTGGGTTTTCCGGCATTTGTTGCGGCGATGATCTTCGTTGGCCGGCTGTAATAGGTGTGTGAGGGGTTGTTGGCGGTCGCGATATGCGACCGAATCGATCAGGTGGCGGATATGATGCGTGGAACAAAGGAGAGCTCGAGAGACGAGGAGAAAACGATGCTGAGAAGAATTAGCTCCTAGTTCAAATAGTACTGTGTAAGCGACGAACCGGAATGAGGCCCAGTTGGGAGCTGGCCCTGCGCTCGAGGAATGATCTGTAGACTTGAGGCCCGCCCATGGCCTCGATGGGGTCTTTGAGGCCGTGACGGTAAATCATTTCGTTGTGTGTGGTCTTCCACGGTATTATTGGAACCTATTGAGACAATGGAAACAGAGCGCTTATGAGAGTGGCTTGAGCGACCATCACTCGAGCCTGCTGATGAAGGCCATTGGACTGAGCCAGTACGGCTATGTGATTGGGATGCAGGAACGCTTAAAGAAAGGGCAGAACGACGATGCCCTCTGCCGGAAGATGCTGACGGTGGTGGCGTTAATCCTTGGTTCAACTTGGAGCGACCATGCAAAGGTGAGGCCAGTCGACTTCGTTCCGATTGTTGCGACTGTGGTTTCGGCTGGCCTGGTATTGGTGCCGCGTTTTTAAAGGTAATCGTACATTTGACTTCCTCGCCGGCGAAGACAGTCTGGTCGTGCCAGCGTATGAAGACACGGATATTGCTGGGAGCTTCAGGAGCCATTGCGGGTAAGGAGGCCGCTCAGCGACGAGCGCGTACGTGGGGGCGGCTATGAGACAGCAAATGCAGCATTTCTATACGTGCGCATGTTCGAGTTCGAGGCGGTGGAGGATCCAAGGACGTCGACAATACAATGTTGATGAAAAGTGAAGAGCTGGTCATCGAAGGAGGAGTTAAACTGCAACGTCATGGGGTATTCCGCGAAAGGAGATGGAGGAGGTTCCCCTTAGCGTCTTAGCAGCAAGCTCTAGCAGCCAATCACGGCTTACGCTGCAGGTACAAGCTTAGACTACGCCGAGCCTTGACCTTCAGAAGCTCCACTGTCCTACCAAAAACGATAGCTCGATGGCAAGATCAAGACAAATGCGTCTGACGTTGAACAGAACAATAGCAGAGAGCGGAATATGCGCTCGAATCAAAAGATTATGAACATCTCTGAACTGCCCCGGCTGACACGGCGAGATCGCTCATTTTTATTTCCTGCCCTGCCCCGCCCCGGCCGTCCATGGGTAGATATTTAGGACCTTCTTTACGACAGGACTCCAGAACAATAAGGCACTATATCAGATAACCGCTAGCAATTCGAGGTAGAGATTTACCATCCTGAGATCAATCATCAGTCAGGTCTACAGCTTCTCTCCCGTCATCCAGCTTCACAAACTTCCATTGTCGAGGTGTACGGGGGTTTTCCGATGCCTCCCGTTTGATCTGAGAAACCTCATCCTTGACCTGAATTAGGTTAGTAAAGTAAGCCCGAAAAAGTGATAGCAGATGGCCTAGCTAGCCAAGTCTTAGAAGTGCGCAATTGCCGAAGTTCGAATAGTTGCCTTACCTGAGTGTCATGTAGTCTTTCCAGAGCAAGACGGCGAATGTCACTCTCAGAGAGGTGAGAAAGGGGATCTTCATCAGATCCGGCTGTAGCTGAGAGCTCAGGTGACGGAGTGCGTGGAATAATCATCTCATGTTGGAGCGCTTCTGCATTGAAAGTTAGAAAATGGCGTCAAAGAAGGAGATATATTCATCGGTGCAAGAGCATACCGTAGGATCGGTAACGAAAGAAGATTTCTCCCAGTCGGCGCCTGTGCCCAATCGTAAATCTATTCGTACGCGGTTTCTGGTCTGTTTCAACAAGCCTTGTCACCGTCATTAGATCTATTATCCAATAGGTAAGTATTCAATAACTTACAGGGTTGCATGGCTTATTGCTCTGCCTTTCAGTGCCTTCTCAGCCAACTCCACATCTCGTCCTCCGTGCCAACTGAGAGGTTTCTTGAAACATGGCCCTTCGAGCCGACCTGTGATAAGAAGCAGGCGGATTGTTCCCAAGGTTTCTGCTTGTTTGATATCATTGTTGAGGCGATCAGTACTGATGTGATCGGCTGATGCGTTGTTAGTGGAGATGGAATGATGTCTACATAGTAGGCAGGCTTACAAGTTTTGGTAATAGGAGCAAAGACAAATTTTCTGGTAACCACTCTCTCATTTACTGCTAAGAACCCAGTGTCTGAGATGACGATGGTAGATGATATGCCAGGAGAAAAAGGTGTGCTTATGCATTTAGATTCCATCCATTGGCCGTCAATGAAGACCTCAGCGACGAGCTTGTCGTGGGAATGAGGAAGTCGGTACTTGTCAGAGACCGTGACTTCGACGGCAAACTCAGCACCTGACTTGGATTCGATGTAGCAGTTTCTTGTGGGGATCTTGTTGCCTTCCTTGTCAAGGTTGATCAAGGATTCTTGATCATCAAGGGGATCATATTCTGTCGCGAGCTCTCCGGCTACTCGAACACGTGCAGTGATAAGAGGTACCTCGTCTAATACTGCCATGTTGAAGTGAAACAAACAAAGATAAAAAGCCGGGATATTGCACGGTGGAAACCTTGGTGTGCTGAGTCGCGAAGAAGAGGATGTGAATATTAGGCGATCAGGCTGAGTGCGTGAAGGAAAGGCTCCTGCCTGGTATTACGAAGAGGAGCCAGCGCCTAGGTAAGGCTGCGCTGTGAAGTGCCAACCAACAAAGGTACATTAAATGTCAGCACTGCAGCCACCCGTGGCCACAGGCAATCAAATAGGTGCCTTACTCCCATGGCAAAAAGAGTTCCAAAAAGTCTTTCCATAACCGACAATATACTTTGGAAGAAAGGATTAACCGACCGCACCGCTTGGTGATTGATCTGAGCAGGTATTCTACATCAAAGCTGGGGTCAGGACGCCCGAGAAGAAATAGAGCGCAGGCTATAAACCAGATAAAGCGGGAGACAGTGGCTTTTTTTCTCTCACGTATTTTGCTCGTTTTGTTGATTGAGGGTTCGACACCTACTAGTTTTGAATTTTAGTATTCGGAAATCTAATTCATCTAGCATAGTGCTGCCATTTACCTCAAGCACAGCAACTGCTCATGAATGGAGTCTAGGTCAGTCATACTAGGTTTCTCACAGCATAAGAGCCGGCGCATCAGGAACAGCTTGTTTTTAAGCATGAATTTTGGAAGTCCTAAGGAAAGAGAGTAGCGAGGATCTCTGTTTTGAATACTGATGGCTGCGATGCAGGAAATGGAGCAAGTGATGCACAGATTGCCAACAACGGAATATAACCATTAACACCAATGAAACCAAGCGCATCTAGGGTAAAGAAAGGGTACGTAGGTCAGGACTTTTAGGGACAGCAACATAGCTTAATGTCTTGATTCATATCTGGAGAATCTGGGGCATGCGGGGTCTTGCAACTCCCGAACACTACTGGCAACCGGTCGACTCATCAACCACCCCAGCAACATCAGCCCACGGATTCAATGTATCAGATGTTGAGAGAAATACTAGTCTAGTCTAAGTCCCACTACCATTGGGCCGGGCGATGGGAGATACCTGTTAAACACAGCCCACGGCACGGTAGCCTATCATTCCTCCACATTCACCTGCCATTACGATGTCCATGGTAAGTACAAGTCTGGGGTCAGATCTACCTGCAGACATTCTAGCTTGACACATCTAATCCCACCCCAGGAAAAGAACGGAGCCGCCGCCGACCCAACAAGTCCCTGAAGTCGGGGATGAGGAGAAGACTGCGGCCTGCGGCCCCGTTTGTGGGGTAGTCGTACCTACGGTATGTACGGAGAAGACAAGTGATCTGGCGGGGTAAAAAGCAAGCATGAAGTCGCGGATCCGTCAATGCCGCAGTTTTGAAGATAGCGGATGGGCTTCATCAAGGTATGTAACCCTACCTTGGGGTCTCCAATGTCGTCCTGTCATCTCCAATCTCAACAATTGCGGCTCTCGTTTGTGGGGAGCATATGATCTATCATGTCGCGTGCATCCGGACTGCCGTTGGACCAGTTTTGCGGAGGCGATGAGCAGGGCTGAAAGGTTATGTAAGTTTGCGGCTCTCGAGGAAAGCTATCATATTGGAGGAATGTTGTTGATATGATGGATTGGGTCACCTTAGAGGTGGCTAGCCTCTCAGAAAGTGAGATAAACACTCCTGAAGCGCAAGGCTACTGATCCAGAAGTGTTGGTGTATGGTGGGTGCCTGGAAGAGTCGCCATGAGCCGCAAACCATGAAGAACGGGGCGCATCTTTCCCATGTGGCCATATTCAAAGTTGGCCGTAAAGGGAAAAAGTTCAAAGCGCTTAGAGTTTGAGCCTGGGGGAGGTTGAATCGGAGGCGGGGTGGGTGTGTGGGGCCGTCCCGCCTTTGCCGGCGAGACGGAGACGCAGCGGAGCCGCAATTGCTCATGACCACCAGCAAACCTGCGGGTCCGCGAGCCAAAAAGAACTGCACGAGGCTTTCCAACGTCTCGTCGGCCTTAGGGAACGTCACGGGGGGTGGTACATGGGGAGAAAAGCTAGACAGAATTGGGAATGTGTACTCGGGGCTAGGATGAACGGCTGCCCCCAGAATTGGAGAGACTCTTGACCTTGTCAAAACACAGAAGAACGAGGGTCAGCTTCTTTCGTCTTAGTGCGGGGTCCGTTTAATGCTCGCTCAACTTTACCCCGAGCGTTTCGCAGGACCCTCCTTCGGTCTCCCAGCAACGAACAGCGAGAGTCCATAGTTTTAAAAAAGATTTAATGTATTCTGTGTTTTCTGTGGAGTTTGAGGAGGCTCGCACAAGATACACCGAAGGGATAGGTGAGGTCACAGAGGGGTTTTGTTTAGGAGGGGAACCACATTGAATGGCACTGTAGATGTGAAGATCTGAGCACGGCCCTCCAGCAAGAGACCGGGTAGTGCTAGTGTCAGTGCTGGCAACACAGCCATCGAGGAAACGAAGATTGACATCAATAGACCCCGTGGATATTTAGATCCCGCAAGGTTATTGTGGGGTGTGGTCCCTGGAGTAGGTAATCGACATTAGGGTAGCCAGTATTATTAATGAACTGACTAGGAGATCAAACATGTATGCCAGTACGGAGTATATGTTTAAACAAACAGCTTCTAACGTCCTACACGATGACGCAGCTCGCTTAGGCTGTGGAGGGAACGTCTTCCTTGTGAACCCTCTTGAATGAGCAACAGTTATAGAAGAAATCATAGAAGGCAAGTATGTTTTTGATACTCGGTGCAAGTGGCGTTCATGCTGAAGAACAGTCGAATGATCTTCCCAAGAACTACGGAAATGGGTTTATCATGTAAACAGCGCTTGGCCAACCAAGCTGAATCAACCGAGCTGAGGGATAATTGATACCCTGTACAACTCCGCGGCCTTAGATGGACTGAAAGAATATGCAGAAAACGTACGTCCATCGGCAAGCGCTAATACATAGCAGGATTACCTTGAGTCCGAAACAGGTGTATTGCTCAATAGACGCAACCTGAGGCTGGGGTTAACAAGGATCCGAAGTGCGGTTCGATGTATATTCCCGTTGAGTTTGCAATAAAGCTTATCTTGATTATTATGAAGTTTGTCCAGTAAGATGAATTATGGGTTGTTTTAGCAATAGTCTTTTCACTGCGTACGGCATTATTAGCAAATCACACCGAATGGTTAGTTAGTTGTCGCCCAACGATGAAACCGTCCAAGCTCTTTGAGATTGATGTGCGGATCAAGTCTGAGGTCCCCAGTGCGAGTCCCTGTCTTATTGCGGCACATTACCACCTTTCAACTGTAAGTGCGTGTACTTGTTTGTACCTGGTGTCGGCTCCGGGGGGGGGAGGGGGGGTTGTGCATGCATCATTGATAACCCAGATTGATTTGTCAGTGTTCTCAACGGTTTTAAGAAACGCCCAGCCCAAGGTCATGAAGCTTTATACAGTGATCTTAAGACTATCGAGTCATCCAGTGCCAACACAAGCTAGCGCCCCGCCTCGTGAATAAAGCTCTGGCATGTTTTTAGATATCCTTATCTGCTATACCGAGCTTTGACAATTCTGTTCACTTTGAATTTCGTGTTCTTAAGCTTGTCCTCTTTGGCGCAGATCCCCTCCTCGAAGGCCCCTGCAACCCCACCATTGGCCACTGGTGGCTCGGATGTGGGGAGAGAGCTTGGAGCATGTGGTGGCGGCATGTCTGGACCTTGTTTCTGCCGGCTGTTGTGATTTGCAGAAACCGTCAGATCCATCCACTTTGGCGGGGAGTCCAGAGAGCTGTGGAAGCAAAAGGGTTACAGGCCATGACAGAACCAGTAGCAAGATCCGATGAAGCAGTTGGTAGTCTATCAAGGGACAGTTCATCGGTCCAGTGATCAAAGGCGGCGGGCACGTTGAAGTACTGTAGTACATACATACTGTAACGTTTGCTGATATTGTAACTGCTCCTTTCTGGGTAGTACTGCTTAAACATCCCTGCTCTGCCCCGCGGTTCAGTCGAATCGTTGCCTGGAATGTGATGTGGTCTGGGGTTGCTTGGTACCGGCTTAGAGGAGAGCTCTGCCCTTGAGCCGTTCCGAAACCACTTCGGAGCAAGTCCCTGTCCTTCGGGTTTTGCTATAATGTGATTGGGCTAATGCTGGAGTCGATGTTAACAGGACAACTTACGTGACGTTTCGACTACTAACCGTGCTAACCATCTCCATCTCCTGTCCACCACCGCCACGACAATGCTCCGCAAAGCTATGGGGTGCCGTCTGTCCGCCGCCGGTCTCAGTGTGGGCGGTAACCAGTGCAATCCATAGCATTTCCTTTTTCAGGTAGCAAGAAACAGTACGTACCATAACATCCATGCTCATCCAGGTGTGAGAGGCGAGGCTGTTGCGGGGAAAGTTGGCGTCACTTGAACTTCACCCCTCCTCCACTCCACCGAGGTTCACATTACGGCACATCGCACCCCGATGGGCGCCCCCTTAGTCCCCTACTTCCATTCTTCCACAAGAAAACCCCGCGTCATTCTCAAGAATAAATACTCCCTTCCCGTCGTCAACATTTCCAGTCTCTTTTCCAGATCATCTCATCATCTTCTCTTCACTCTTCTCTTCTATCGACATCCTCATTTGATACCCAGTACCCTCCCTCTCCTCTACAACATCTCATATATCATACACAATGGCTCCCCTCACTGTTGAGCTGTCCACCCCTATTACTGGTACCTACCAGCAGCCCATCGGCCTGTAAGTGATTATGGTATCGAGCTCTGTTGACTCCAAAACTAATACGATTTAGCTTCATCGACGGCAAGTGGACCGAGGGTGTCGACAAGCAGAAGTTCGATGTCATCAACCCCTCCACCGAGGAGGTCATCACCTCCGTCTGCGAAGGTACTGAGAAGGATATCGACTTGGCTGTTACTGCTGCCCGCAAGGCTTTCGACGGTGAATGGAAGAACACCTCACCTCAAGCTCGAGGCAACTACCTTCTCAAGCTTGCCGACCTTGCTGAGAAGAACCTCGATCTCCTTGCTGCTGTTGAGTCTCTCGACAACGGAAAGTCCATCACCAACGCCCGTGGTGATGTCGGCGCCGTCGTTGGCTGCCTGCGATACTATGGTGGCTGGGCCGACAAGATCGAGGGAAAGACCATTGATATTGCCCCTGAAATGTTCCACTACACCCGATCTGAGCCTGTAAGACACCCCTGATTCGAATTGCATTGTGCTCTGGTACTAACACATACCTCAGATTGGTGTCTGCGGTCAGATTATCCCCTGGAACTTCCCTCTCCTCATGCTGGCATGGAAGATTGGCCCTGCCTTGGCCACTGGTAACACTATTGTCATGAAGACTGCTGAGCAGACTCCTCTCTCTGCCCTGGTCTTCACTCAGTTCATCGAGCAGGCTGGTTTCCCTGCTGGTGTTTTCAACCTTGTTTCTGGCTTCGGCAAGACTGCCGGTGCTGCCCTCTCTGCTCACATGGATGTCGACAAGATCGCATTCACTGGTTCCACCGTCATTGGCCGACAGATCATGAAGTCTGCTGCTTCCTCTAACCTCAAGAAGGTCACCCTTGAGCTTGGTGGCAAGTCTCCCAACATCGTCTTTGACGATGCTGATATTGAGGAGGCCATCAACTGGGTCAACTTCGGTATCTACTACAACCATGGCCAGTGCTGCTGTGCTGGTACCCGTATCTTTGTCCAGGAAGGCATCTACGACAAGTTCCTCGCTGCCTTCAAGAAGCGAGCTGAGGAGAACAAGGTCGGTGACCCTTTCAACGAGGAGACCTTCCAGGGCCCCCAGGTCTCTCAGCTTCAGTACGACCGCATTATGGGTTACATCAAGGCTGGTAAGGACGAGGGTGCCACCGTTGAGACCGGCGGTGAGCGTCTCGGCACCAAGGGTTACTTCATCAAGCCCACTATCTTCTCCAACGTTCGTCCCGACATGAAGATCATGCAGGAGGAGATCTTTGGCCCTGTCTGCGCCATTTCCAAGTTCAAGGACGAGAAGGAGGTCATCGACCTTGCCCACGACACCGCCTACGGTCTTGCTGCCGCCGTCCACACCAAGAACCTCAACACAGCTCTCCGAGTTTCCAACGCATTGAAGGCCGGTACCGTCTGGGTGAGTTATATCCTGCAAAATATCTGTTCCAACGTACCACGTGCTAACGTTTTTTTCCCAGGTAAATTGCTATAATTTACTACATCATCAAGAAAGTACCCATTCCTCCTCATTATATCATTTACTAACTTGTATAGCTTCCTTTTGGTGGATACAAAGAGTCTGGAATTGGTCGGGAGTTGGGTGAGGCTGCGTTGGCGAACTACACACAGAACAAGTCGGTTGCCATTAAGCTGTACTAAGCAAAGCGACTGGGCATTTACGGAGGATATATGGGCGGCGTTGTAACTGCGTGATCAATTTGTACATGATTCAATATTTAGTTTTACGGCTTTGACGAAGAAATGCCAAAAATTGACAAATCGTTCTCATCCCATGGTGTGTGGAGTTGGTGTTTTGAGTTGTCCATATACCCAAACATATTCCACTGAGCATTCCTTCCTTTGGTCCTAGAATGGTATAAAAGGAAACGATTCCAGAAAAAGAGTAGAAGCTTTGGTTGAATGCTGCAACTTGATCCTCCTGTTTTGTCCAAGGGGCTGGTGATAGTTACCAGCGTTTTTCTATAATCTAGGTATATTGGCCAAAGAGTTATGTAAGCTTATGAAGATATTACTCATGGCTTTAGGAACACCACTCTTGGACGCAGGCTGAAATTAATATTCCATTGTTTCATTGGGTTACGGATGGTTGTGAAAGTTGGTCGGCCACAGTTATCCCGAAGCTGTCGTCGGGGCAATACCCACCGAGGTTGGAGTCATAGCTACAGTATCTAGACAGCAAGGACCGTTAATCATCATAGAATCGTACCATGATCTTGCATTTTGAAGACGACAAGTCAAATTGCTGCTTAATAGTGACTTAGTAACGGCCACCAAACTTCCTTGGACAACTTTCGTGAATATTATGGGTCAAATTGTCGAATTACTTCCCGGTAAACCAGTCCTCGGGGAGCAAGAAAATATCAGACCTTGGTAAAAGGTGTTAAAATAAACTTAGGAAAAGGTATCCTAAATTTATCCTAAACTTATACCAAGTTACCTAAGTCTTTTTATCATTTAGGATCGAGGTCCTAAGTTTTCTTTCCTCCCCTAGCCAGCCGCCCCTTTTAGTTTGTTATTGCCCATCTAATGAGCAGTGATGCCTATGTATCGACATCGAAATCATTACCCGACATGTCACAACTGTCTCACCCCTCCCATTCCATGAACATCACAGGTTCATCATTACCACCCATCAGCAGCAGGTTGGTCGCTTTTCCATCCACCACCAACATTGCCATCATTCCCATCATTCCAACTGCTTCGACCATTGTCGCCAACATTGCCACCATCGGACTGGCCATGATGGCTTTGTTGTCTGTCGAAAGTCTGGTTCCGGAACGCGTTGATCGACGGAGCCTGGTGACGTTGGATAAGGTCCGCTACATCCTGTTCCACGGAGGATAGTTCCTTAGTGATAGTACGTTTGTAGTTTTTGGCTATCGGTATAACCCCCTCCCCTCGCTGACGACGCGTTGGGCCTCTGCTTGTTGATACGGCAGAGCGCGGTAGCATGAGGACCCTGGCAAGTCTGGCAAACAATTTGTTTATCTGGACAGTCTCGTGTAATGTGGTCAAGCACGCCGCATCTGATGCAACACGGTCTAAGTCAGGTAAGGATCTTTCCGTCATCACCTGCTTTCCGTCACCCTGAGGGTAATATGGGTGACCGGTTAGTGAAAATATGGTCTTTTTCCTTACTAACTAATCGTTAATTTTGCAGTGAGCAGGTTGACGGAAAGACCCTTACCTGACTTATCACATTGTCCGCGGGTGTGTCCATACTCCAAACAATTGGTGCATTGGCGTTGTGGACAGTCTCGTCTCATGTGACCCCTTCCACCAGAATCTCTGGAAGTAAAGCTGGTGCAATCCTGCCAAGTGTGACTCTCTTCAAGATTGGGCCCTGTATTGCATTGGAACACAGCATGTCCTTGTCCACCACACTTGAAACATGACCATTTGCTGTCATTCTTGGTATAGGTAAAGTGTAAGTCGGTGCATTGTGCGCATAAGGTCAGATGGGCACTCGTTCGCACTATGGCCTTGAGAGAAGCAGTTTCGACAAATTCGCAATTCACATTGGTCGGATGTATGGCCTGTCTGTTGACAGGCCGAATTGGCGCAGTTGAGATTCGGGTCATGGGCCAATTCTTTGTTGCAGTCCGATGCCTTGTGATCCAGACTGTTGCATTTGTGACAACACCATTGGCGGACGATAAGACTATTCTTGTTGTGCCATCTGTAGATGTGATACAGTTCGAATGCTCGCTTCTCAGTGTCGTCTTGGATCTCCCATCCCACGAAGGATCCCCTGTTCAAAAGGCCAATGGTGTAGGCACGCGCGTGAGAGAGCGCAAGGGGTATCCGATAGGTCTCTGCTGTAACCCGATATTGGAAACAAGGGCGTAGTCCATGAAGACCACATCTGCCTCGTCGCCTTGCGCAGCATCAAGAGTAGATGTCTTGATCTGGTGTCGTTCCTCTGACGAAATGGCCTAGGCCGCTGGGGAGGCAATGTAGTATATACCTTACTTCTATCATAAGTAGTAAAAGACTTAGGTAAGTTTAGTATACGGATACTTTAGTATAATTTAGGGGAACTTTAGTATAATTTAGGGGAACTTTAGACATGGGACTCCTACAAGGCTTATAGCCCGCCATAGTATGAAAACCAAAGGCAGTAGGTAACAAAGATGATTCATATCATTGCGCGACCACTCTTATAGTTTTTAAGGTGGAACTGACTCTACTGGCTTATGTAATCCATTCAACGTCCTTCACACTATGGCATTCCTTGATCTATTGAATGCCTGGGCAAATAAAAACTTGTATGTTAGTTGACCGTATGTTTATTGGTTTTTTTTTTTTTGTTGTTGAGTTTTAGTAACATGGATGATTGAATACTGTTTGGGCGTTTGCCAATCACCAAATGCTTGGACAATGACCAATTTTGACACTGAATAAAGCGACTGCTGGCTTAGTAGACTTGCCTATATCTACCCAGGTATGGATGTTTGCAGTTATTTGCTTTTTGCATTGCTATCTGATATGTATATGGCCTATCTATCTACTAAGGCAGCAATGACAAACTAATGATGCTTATGGAGGCAATCATCTCAGAAGGACTATTGCATCTCTCTTCTAGGAAAGGCTTAATCCTATCAAACCTCCGTTTCTTATACATCATAGACATGTGGAAACCGGCAACGTTTGTATGACTACTTCTGAGATGATGTTGACCCCCTCGATTTGAAATGAATTCGGACCACGCCAGCACAAACGATTAGGTTGATTCGGTATCGGTATCAAAATCATCATCGGAATCTCCCGAGTCGGAAGCAGACATTGGCATATAATCGTCGTCAGTGACTGGAGTACGAACTGAAACCGGAGGCGACATGGGCTCTTCGTGATAAATTTGACCTGAAGGACGACCACGGCGTGTAGGGGTTCGACGGGGCTCCTCGAGAGGTATCGTGTTGGAATCTCTGATTTCTGGTGCTCCCGGCTGAAGCTATAAGCCAGGAATCCAGATATGCTGTCTTTTATTATGATCCTCCAATCGCTTTGCCTTGTTGAACAACTTATTTCACTCTGCACAAAAATGTTCCAACATTAGTGTCGTCGGGGAAAAATTCTGCAGCTTCGTCAATGTGAGAAACGAGGTCGTCTCGTGAATTGAAGTCTGCCTTGCAAGTGCCACATACGAACTGAGCCTTGCAACCAGGAAGATGCCTTTGGAGCCATTTGAAGTTTATGTACTCTTCATGGCAGCCCCTGGTCTGGCACTTGTACTTGAAGCGAGTTGATTCGTCCTTGCTACCACCTGGTTTTGCACAACGTGGTAAAACTTTTCGGGTGGTTTCGTAACGGCAGATGTTGATCCTGGACAAGTAGTCGATGAAAGCGTCGGGCTGAGCATGAATAATGTCCTCGGAGTCCGCCAGTGACACTGTGTGTTGGTAGACTTGTCATTGAGTTTCACCTGTTCTTCCGCTAATCATTTCTTGTAGTCTTCATTTCTTGACCTTTGAGAAGCCAACATACGGTCACCCCTCTGAGTCGGATCCAGGCCACGGTCGATGCACTCGCAGGTGACTGCCTCCAGGGTTCTCTTTCGAGGTTGGTAAATGTTGGCAGTCATGTGAAGTATGTCGGCAGTAGGGAGCTGGACTGCATCGTAGACCCTTTTCTTCCACATGCCATCCATCACGATACAGACGTACTTTTCTGTGGTTCCGTCAAGTAGGGACCAGCTCTGGCTCCAGTCATTGACTGTAACAGAAGTGACAATGCCTTCATGATGAGGACGTCCCATGATAAGGTCCCTTTCCTTATACCGTCTTGAAGCATAGCTTTGATCATGAAGCCAACGATTTCACTGGTGACCCTATAGTTGCGGTTGCGAGGATCTCGAGTGAGTATTCCTTTCTCCAAGAGGTCAACGAAAGTGAATTCTGGTAGTAAATGGTCAGCGAAATCGAGTAAAGTAGAATATATGTTGATTGACTCACCGATCCTGATCGCTTCATGTTGATTGATGACGAAATCTTTGTACCGGAAGTTGAGGTTCTTCTGGATGAGTGACAGACCGACGGGCATATTCTTGCTGAGTGGTACCATCATCGCCTTGTCCTTTCACTTTTCAATGTGTATCGAATGAAAAGCCCCAGATCATGGCAGGTTGGTGTGTCTTTTAGGCTGAACTGGTTAGCGAAATATAATAAACTTGTGACGATAGAGCTCACTCTTGTTTCAAACTCTGTTTGCGAAAAGTGCCGAACCTTTCATACGAAAAGTCTTTCTGATTATCAGATCCGGGAACGCCAGTATGAGGAACCATTTTACCAATGTCGCTCTCATATCGAGCTGGTTCCTTGGGTGTCATTTCACTGGAGCCTTCAGACGTCCTTTTTCGCTTCTGGGGTACAGAGCTATGAGACTCTGACGTAATATGATCACCATTCGAATGACCGTTGCCTGTGAAGACCTGCATGGCAGAAATGAGTGGTGCTAGGGACGATCGGGGGGAGGAGCGAGTGCGAGGATGATAGAGAAGGGTGCGAGATGGATGATGGAGAGAAAAGAGATTTTATGGCGAGAGAAAAGAGGAGACAATTGATGGAAGTCATGAGAAAACAAAGCCTTGAGGCAGGTGCGTCTCCTTGGAAGGAACGAAGAGAAGACAAGGCCACCTGAAGGAAGCCACCTAGGGAAGACAGTCAATCAGTCTCCACTCTTCTGCTCCCCTGGCGGGCCGGGAGGAGAGTTCTTTGAGCTTTAACTCTCAGGTTAAGGCAAGCTCTATCCTAAGGAATAGGATACTTAGACAATTTTAGGATAACTTAGGCTTTTTATGAAGAACTTAGGTTGCCTTTTGAGTAGGTTATTTACCCTGGCGTGCCTGGATGGGATTTCATTGAGATCACCGAGAATAACGAGCATCGACACGCCCAGGCTATCCAGGGCAGTGGGAGACGCTAAAAGACAGTGCCGGTTCCTGAATACGCAGGTACCTAAGGTAATAGTCCCCCCACCCCAAATTCACGCGCCGCTTATTACCTTATTATCTTTCAGCTGGAAGCCCAAGCTTGACGCGTAAAAATGCGCGGGCCTACACAAACGTCATAGTTCGGCAGTCGTTGCTTTTACCTTCTTTACCTTGCCTTGGCCGGCATCTTAAAGCTTCCAGCAATTTCCTCCGAGATTCTCAACTTAATTTCCTTCAGAAGACATGTCAGGATGGTCTTGGTCACCTAGACAGGCCATGCTACAAATGAGCCAGCCAGAGATGAATGGCCAACCGCGTCCTACTATTCCGCCACAGAGCCTACCAAGCATGCCAGCTCTCAACCTACCTCATCCACCTGCTCCAAACCCAGCCCTGCCTGTCTATAACAAGCCTGGTCCTCTACCCGTTTCCAACAACCCTGCGCCTCCTCCTGTTCCTGTTCCTGGTCCCATCCCCAATAACTCAACTTCTCCTACCTACTACAACCCACCACCACCATTTGTTCCGCACACATCCAGGGCTCAAGTACAAGGCGGTCCACCTTCATTTGTGAATACCTCACCTATGGCAAGAGGAATCCCTTCTGGAGCACCGCCAATCCCGGCTCCAGCTCCGGCCCCAACTCCAGCTCCAGCTGCGACAACCACCAGCTCTAGGAAGCGCAAGTCTGATGTTGTTTCCGACAACACAAAAGAGGATCTTTTCCCAGACAATGTGCCGGATATAGACAGCGAAGATGAACGCCTAGCTCTTCATGACTCAGACACTTGCAATGCCATTCGTCGTAAGATTCGTAACTGGATCGATTCAGGCGCTCAAAAAGTTGGCGAGTTTCAGAAAACCATTAGAGTCAGTGGCAAATCCTACAATAGCTTTATGAACCGAACTGGCACATGGGATGGTGAGAACACCGATACGTACATCAAAGCCCATCTCTTCTTCAAAAAGCGCGAGCTTCAGGGGCTCCCCCTTAAGGCCAACAAACCCAAGAAAGCAAAGACAGCCGCTTCCGCCAAGGCCCTTGAAGAAGTTCTTGATGTGAGCAACGTTGACCCCCTTCCTGGTGAGGCAGACGGGACAGTTCCCATTTACGACACCTGCGACGAGATCCGCAAGAAGATACGGCCTATGTTAGCCAAGGAGGGAATGACTCAAGCAGCTTTCATCCGCGCTCTCAATAAGAACCTCCCCGAAGGAAAAAGCGTATCCCCGGCCAATATGCGGTACTTCATGGGCCGAAAGGGAGTCCGCGATGGCAACACCAACATCACCTTCTATGCGGCTTATGTTTTCTTCGAAAAGAAGCGTATTCAGGCTGGCAAGCCCAAGACGCAATTCCGCCAAAAGATGGAGAAGGCATGGGGCAACAAAGGTTTTGATATTGAGCATGGGGCCAACCAACAGTACACTTGTTTTGCTGGTGAAGAGCCGGTAGTGGATGAGTTTGGCAAAATTGACTTTGTTGTGACAGGACGACGGAGGTGAGAAAGACGCATGTGCTTGCGAAAAGAAGAGGAGGAAACCTAAGATGGGGGATAATTTCAAGCCTGTTGATGTTATCTGATACCATAGCGTTTGAGCTGATTTGGGTGTGTTATCTACATAAACAGATGTCTGAATAGGAAAGAGAATAGCAAAAGGGCGTGTCTGGCGGGTTTGGTTCTAATCTATATCTAGCAAAGGAAAAGTATTGTCACCCATGGCCTCCTCGATTCTCTTCATAATTGCCAGTACCTTCTCCTCTTCTAACCGGCGGCCAACTACTTGAACACCTACGGGTAAACCATGCATGGCATTCGCATCATATAGTTTATATGCGCCCTGTGCAATGCCGTTGAGACTATTGAGGCTAAAGTCTACTGGCAATTGATCCCGTGTCTTGTCGACATGTGTCACGGGCAAGACGCCAGCGGTATAGTCGAGCTATCCCAGATCAGCTTCGTTATGTTAGTTTCTGTTATCGATAAACGTACCAGGTTGAACATGAAGGTGTAGCCACAGCTGCTACATGCATCGTACATGCCCCTATGAGGAACAGCTGGAGTAGCATTGGGAGGGGTGATCAAACAGTCAATACCGGAGTTATCCCACCACTCAAACCATTTCCTCTTGTAAAGCTCGCGCTTGGCATTGAGTTGCCAGATCTCGTATCCGGATTGAGGATGCCAGTTCCGCAAGAGTCCAGCCCATATAACGTCTCCTCGAACATACTTGACCCAAAGGTAATGCAAGTACTTCACCGGTCGAGGAAGGCTGAAATAGAAGCTCATTTGGGCAGCACCTCGATCGTTCCACTCTCCCCAACGGAAGAAGGATTTGACAGTCTTGAGGCCGTCGCTGCAGAGAAGGATTGAGGCTAGACAAAGAGCCTCATAAGGAGAAGGAGGATTAATCTCCACGATCTCATGGCCTGCGTTGTGTAGAGCAGATTCGGTCATCTCTAATGCTCTTCGGCAAGCGGGACTGGGATCCACGACGCCGTCTGTTCGAAGGATTCCGACTCGCAAGTTCCTCTTCTCAGAGAACTCTTTCTCAATATCGGTTCTCCAAGGTAATGGGTGACAAGAATAGTCATAAGTCCAAGGTTTCATCTCGATAATCGATCGAGTGAAATAGGTCAGGTCGTTGAGTGTACGCGCCATAGGACTGTACACTGCAGGAACACCATCCTGCCCTGGCATGCTTGTTACCACCCCTGTCTTAAGCCATCTTCCTGTTGAGCACTTAAGTGCATAGCAGCCAGAGAAGTGAGCTGGGCAACGAACACTTCCAGCAACATCACTTCCAATTCCAATTCGGCCTCCCAATGCCAGCAACGCACCTTCACCTCCCGTTGAACCACCGGCAGTGTAGCTTTTGTTGTATGGATTCGATGTCTCGCCCCATATGTCATTAGATGACTCGAAACTGAGGAGTGTGATGGGGACGTTGGTCTTGACATATGGAACAGCCCCAGCGTCTTTGAGTATTCTGACAGTATTTCCATCCTGTGCAAGGGGCTTCCCGGCATGTGTGCTCATACCTACAGTGCTGTCGTATCCTTCCACTTCAACCGTGTCTTTAAGGCTGACAGGTATACCAGCTAGAGGCCCTTTGAGGTTGAGGGAGCCATCTGTGAGCCATTGCTCAGCCGAAGAAAGCAGGACTTCTGTTACACAGTTCGTTCTTTCGTGTGCCCTTAGGGCAACCTTACCATATGTATGAAGAATATCTGAAGCCTTACTTGAGTCTTTTTGGACAGCTTGGACTAGTTCTTCAATTGGCTTGTTCACAATCTCTCGATCCAAGACAGTGAAAGGAGCGTGGTATGATGCCAGTCTCTTGATGCGAGATGTTCGTTCCTCTTGCTTGAACTGGCTTCAATAGTATTAGCAAGACATGTTATTCGAGTAAGCACTCTTGAGTTGTATGGAGAGATCGGCAAACTTAAAGGGGCCCTACCAAGCTCGACGATGTTGCAGGTAGTCTAAGAGCATCATAATGGTCAGTCCGTTCAGGCATATCAAGCAATCAGTTGCGGCGAAGTTTTTAGTCAAATTAAATAAGGAATACAAGGAGAGTTTCAATGTCAATAGAGACGAGCTCGGTGGTATAGCAGTGCTACAAGGACGAAATATGGTCACGAGACAGAACAATAGATAGCACTCTTTAGTGAGCTTCCTGGTGGAAGGACCCGCTGATAACCGGTCAAAATCCCCGCATCAACTCCACTGCTATTATCTTCAGTCTGGGGAATTAGCACCAAGAAATGGAACACTGTCGAGATACAAAGGGAAGACGGTTGATGAAAAGGACGTTTTTTCGAGTATTGGTGTATTCTTGAGAACGATATCGTCCTCGAGTTTGAGTTGAAGAACAAATATTGTGTTTATTGTTTTAGCTCTTCTGTTGTTTCGAAGTTCGTGCAGTTACACTGCATAACTACAAACGGTTGATAGGAGTTGCACCTCCGAAGCCTGTGGAGCCTATCACTTGCAGTCCTCTCATTTGATACTGGATATGCACCACCACTAGGCATAAGATAGGAGACATAACTACCTATGCTTTGTAGATGTAAGAAGTAATTGGAATGTGCTGTGATGTTAGTCTTATCCCGGTTGTGTAAGTTCAGGCAAGCATTGACACACAACCTTGGCACTTATGTGGACAGATGCTCGTCGAAGAGTTTGTCCTAACGAAATTATGGCAAGGTAAATTCACTCATGAACCTTGCATTCAGTGTCGATATTCAAGGAGGCCAACTGGGCATGCAGATTGATGAGATGTTTTGACTTGTAAGATCAAGGTTTTGAGCTGGTCTAAGAGTTCTCAATCCGAGATGTGGAACTAGATCATTACTTGTTGACCTTGTTTAATAATTTTGAGGAGTAAACTTTCATAAGCCAAAATAATATTATCATTCCTGGAGAGCCTGTGCTCTCTCGTAAAGTCTTCTGGGGAGAGTAGACTAGCCTAGCACTATAACCTTCATATAGATTTATGCTATATCTTATTTGTCGTCTCATAATGAGTCTTGGGATAATTTTCGCAGATATTATGTAAAACCTATGTTGATATTGAAATGGATGGTGACATGGCAAACATTCATACTGTTGCATTCGCATTCTAACATTAGACACATGAATACGAGGCCTAATAAGGATGCTTGTTGGCTACATGACTAACAAAATAGAAAAGAAAAAACTCCATAGTCAATAAGAATATAGTGTCTGTTCCGTGTAAAGCAGGCCATGTTCACCAGATTCACTCATAAGAACCTTCAATCCTAGTATGATCTACCTTCGTCTAGATACCCGACCTCGGGTAGGTTACGATCGGAGGACTAAGCCCCGTGCTCCGGCGCGGAGATCGGGTGGCCCGTGCGCGGAAAAGAGGTTGGGTATCAGAAGCTTTTGTACCTAGTTCTCCACTAGCATGAAGGTCACCGTCATATGAGAAGAGCCTGTAATAATCTTTTCTCTTTCACCAACCACCACCATGTCGGTCGATCCGCAGCAGCTGTTGGACACGGTAAGACATGCGGTTCTGATCCCCCAAGACATTTTACTTATTGTGCTGTAGCTCTCGAGCCAGGTTCGCCAATACGCCGACGTTGCTTCCGAGTTCATTGATAAGAATGTCGACCGCGCCGCTGTAGTTGTCAGAGAGACTCTGTCCACCTCGGAATGGGTGCCAGAGTCTGTCAGGCCTAAGCCTGCGGTGAAAGAAGTCGTGGCAGTCGTTTCTTTGGGGCGCTTCGAAAGGCTCCAGAACTGGATTGCCGAGCACAAAATTTTGACTGGAATGATAGTCTTGACCTGCGGAACCGTCGCTTATAAAGGATACTATGAAAGTCGCTCCATGAGAAAGACAAGACGAGCGAGAAGAGCACGAAATGGCGGACGTACTGATGTCGTCGTTATCGCCGGATCTCCATCTCTTCCTTTGACAAGGTCTTTGTCTTTGGACATGGAGAGACGGGGTTTCATCGTCTTCATCGTTTGCAACGCCGCCGAGGACGAGTCCATGGTTCAGGCTATGAAGCGACCCGATGTTCGACCTCTGAGCATTGATACCACTGACGTGAGTTTGCCGTTTGGGCTTCCGTGCGACTATACTGACATTTCCCTAGCCTCCTAATGCTGGCTCTGCCATCGAACATTTTGCCCACTTCCTCCAGTCACCTCAAGCTCCTGGCCCTGGAATGAAGCCTAACCAGCTCACTCTGAAATCCGTTATCCTGATCCCGAGCCTCCACTACCAGACGTCTCCTATCGCAACAATCCCACCATCCAGCTTTGCCGACCTTTTCAATACCCACCTCCTCCAGCCCATCCTTACAATCCAGGCTTTCCTACCACTACTCACATCCCGCTTGAACCCCATCGGAGAAAAATGGATTCCTCCCAAGGTTCTTGTCTTTACTCCCTCCATCATTTCCTCAATCAACCCACCATTTCATGCGCCTGAGGCTACCGTTTGCTCGGCCCTGTCCGCTTTCACGGAAGTCCTCACCGCCGAACTTAGACCCCTCGATATTCCGGTGACCCACATGCAGCTCGGCACGTTCGACTTCTCCAGTTTCGTCCCGACTCGTGGCGGTCCCAACCAAGGCCTCGTCACCGCAGGAAACCCTGAGTCTCCTCTTGTCTGGCCTGAGGGCGCCCGACACGTGTATGCTCGAAACTTTGTCGCACAAACTAGCTCTGCTATCTCCGGAGGTCGTATCCGTGGACTGAAGGGAAGCTCGCTTCGACGCCTCCACAACTCTGTTTTCGATGTGATTGATGGTTCCATCACTGCCGATACCGTACGAGTTGGCCTCGGTGCCAGCGTGTACGGCTTCGTCGGACGATGGGCCCCCCGAGGCCTCGTCTCATGGATGATGGGCATCCGCCGAGTTGACGAGCTCTCCACATGGAAGACAAGCTCCTATGAAGGTTCAGAAAGCAGTGACGAGGATGATGAGAGCGAGAAGGGCGAAGGAGAATCAAGCGAATTTGTCGCCGTCCCATCAGAGGCTAACGTCTGGCATGCTGACAATGAGGGAGCTTTGTGGACTCCCCAGGCATCTGAGACCGCTTGAGCGATGAAGATTGAAATTTATGCTGGATATCCGATGTAAATTGGATCTGCATGACACGCATTATGATGGGACATGTAAAACGTTCGATTTTGTTACATATAGACGCCGTCACGACTCCAACTCTTGAATGATTTTAACACTGCGGCCGTTGGAAAAATACAAATCCAGTTGCCTTATTTTCGACCATTGCTCTGAGGTTCACAGTTACATCAAGTTCTTGACATGGGAATCGTGAGGGTATCATCATCAACTGAGTAAAAGTACAACAAGTAAACATGTGACTTAGTGACCTCTTCCGCGGTAACGGCCTCTTCCTCGCCATTTGCCTCGACTACCATGACTGCCATGACCTCCTCTATGTCTGCCCCCGTCATCCCGATCCCTATCTCTCTGTTGATCGCGTGACCTGTCCATATCATCCTGCGCAGAATCCATCCGAATGTCGTCGTCTTTCTTATCCTCTGACTTGAGGGTTGGCTTCTCCAGATCCTTTGACCACTTGGGGTGGGCGCCTTCCTTGCATTCAGGTCCATCGGGACAGAAACCCGCCAGGTAAAACACACAGGGCTTCCTACGCACGTGCTTCTTTGAACAGTTGGGTCCGAGGGGGCAGAACCCCATATCGTAGTGAGGGCAGGGCGGCAGGCGACTTTGGGGATCGATGTGTAGGTATAGGCATTCGTCACCGTTCGAGCAATACCCGTTTCGCATGAAGAAGTTACACTCTGGCATCTTTCGAAGGTTGTACTCGTGGAGGAACTCGCAATGCTCGCCCTTCTTGCACAGGCCACGCAGCCAATGTTTGCACACGAGCGAGTTAAGACCACCACTCGGCTGTGACGTCTTGGAATCAGAGACGTGACGTTCAGGACATCGTGTGCCGTTGGGGCAGTGGCCCGACTGGAAGGCTTTGCATATTGGCCGGTCGGGAGACAGGCCGACCTGGTACGTTTGTCGAAGGAATGGCGAGAAGCGGAAGTTGTAGGGCGTGGCAGAGTGGTTGAGGATGGCGGCGGCAGGAGATTCGACGGCGCCGGGCATGGTGTGTGAGAATGGCGCAGGCTGATCGCCTACAGAGGATGGAGCAGTTGATTATTTCTAGTAATATTCTTTCAATATTCCGCGTCAGGTGGTTGTGGATGATGCTTAGTTCGCGCTGTAATAGTTGCTCTGTTGATGTCAATGTCAAGATTTAACTAGGCCAAAGCTTGGTGGCTAACATTTTCCAGAGCTGCAGGTACAGTGCGGCGATCGAGGTTTGTCAGCGACCAGGATCGCCGCTAACCCAACGTCACTCCACACAAGCTTGCTTGAACTGGAGCTTCACTATCCTCACACGCCCAATTTTAAAACATTATTTGTTTAATAAGTCAGTCTTGTATTATTTTAACTGTATAAGATCCCTTTAAATAGGGAAAAGAAGGAAGGAAAGCGTTGACTTCCGTGGTGAATTGTTGTCATCGCTATTGCAAGTGTTTTATCAGACACGATGGAAACTTCCTGAACCTTCTGAACCTCATCTTGTCTTCCATCCTCATATGCTGACCATGAAAGTCTTTCTGCCTCAGCAACCACAAACGTCGAGAGAAATCACGAATCAATACCAAGACTCGCCACGGAGCCTTGGTTCCCATGCTTCTGGCCATAAACGATACGACAGTTCATGTATCGATGGGCTTTATCATTCCTGAGGCTCTTATAAGCCCGAGACACCATCTCTTTTCGCTTTTCTTCTGGTATCCCTAGGGCATTCAACGGCTTGACAGCCATCGAACCAATCAGATCCATGATGTTGGCTTCCATCAACTTCCCCAAGTCTTTCATTCCTTCGTCCTGTGGCCAGCATGAGATAGGCACTTTCTCACTCACGGCCTGAACTCGAGTGAAGCCAGCGGTTATGAGACTTTTCCGAGCGTCTTTCTTGCCAAAGTTGGTACAGCCGTATTTTCGTATCCCCTGAGCACATGTATCGAAGAAAACTCGCAGTGGATCGTCTTTCTGCATGGTGCCATCATCGCAGCGAACTGTATAGTCAAAATCTTGAAACTCGATCCATCCGCCCTCCTTCAGGTGCCTTCCCCTTGTTAGCTGGGCATCACATATCAGGCATTCGACTCACTCTTGGGCATTAGCAACCATTGTGTCCAAGTCAAGAAGAAATCCGACCATTCCCCTGAGATGAACCATATCAAAGTCCTTACCATTGGCCCAGTAGGGGTCCTCACAGTCTTCAACAAACATGGATGCATTTGGAGGCATTAATTTAGGTTGGATGGGTGATAGATCGGTTCCTATCACGCTGGTCTTGTCATACTCATCGGCCACTAGGTCTTGTTAGAAAGGTAGCTGGAATAATTCCATACTAGCTCACCGTCTATCACCCATGCCCCTACAAATTGTAAGTACAAAACAGCCAAAAGTGTACCTGGCACTCACCGTTTCCTGTCCCGAGATCGATTATCTTCGCGTCTTTGTCAAGTTCGGACAGAAAGAGTTTACCATCCTGCATCAACCAGATGGTCAGCTGTTGCTTTGACTCTAATTGCTGTTGCCCCATAATCTTGACATACCAGAAGTTGCTGCATCATGAAATGCTCAGCTAGCTCACGACACTGCTCGCCTTCGTCATTTGGGAGCGGATATCTGCCAGCCAAATAGGCGTGGTAACGTCGGCCATGAGAGTGCTCATAGTCGAATATGCTGGCTGCTAATGAAGTGCAACAGCTTGAATCATCGTCTTGTTGCAAGCATTCGGAACGAGCATCGTCAAACACGAGCTCATATTCATCCGTGTCTGGGTCCGTAGGGGTGTATATTGTTACAATACCCGGCTCGGAAATGATCGAGAAAGAGTGACTATCAGTCTCTGGCATTTTGGTTGTGAACTTGTGGAAAGAAGTTGAAAGGAAGACAGCACAGCTATACAGAATAGGGACTCGGTACTGTTTATCATCTGTTGGGATGCTCTACTACGGTTGCGCCACATTAATCATCTCTGTGAAACCAGCCAAGTACACAAGGGATGAGCATTTCTGGCTTCAGTATTATCAATATATGCGGGAGGTCATCTGCACGTTTGCTACCGTGATGGTGACCCCTCCTTCTGGCAGAACTTCACATCTTAACATTGGTGAGATGGATCTCGTGTGGTATGTTTCGCTAGAGCCTACATGCTTGTGCGAGTTGTTGGTGATAAGCTATGCGGATGGCGCATAACGACAATATGCGATTCGACTGTTGGTCCGGATTGCGAAGAAGGGGGGGTGTTTGTTTGCTTCCTATGGGGCGCCGTGCCGAAGTAAGGCGAAGAGACCCCTCAATGAACTTAAAACTGAAACAAAATTCAAGTCAGTTGGTCATATTACATTCCATCAATCGTTAGTTGAAAAAGGAAGTTGATTGTGGTCATGATATCTAGGCTTCGTTGAAGGTCAACACTATCGTTTGACAGATCTCAAACCCAACATTGGTTGATCAAGTAGGATTCGACATGGGTGTACAGACTGTCTCTCTCGTCGCTTACTGTTGGGCAAGGTTGCCTTACACATGTACGAAGGAGTCTTGTCCACCCCCAGCTCTCCACCATATTGCCGATCACTTGTTGGCCTCACATGTTGAACCAACACTTGGCTTTTCGCTCTTCACTAACAAGTATCTGCATCAGCCATTGATGTTTCCACACTAACCACCGGGGATTACCTTTCGGGTATCGTACAATACTAACTTAGTCAGAAGGCACAACAGATACGCCAATGCATCTCAATGAGGATACGTCCATACATGTGCGTTCCTTGGCTCTATCTCAGGTGCCAAGCAGTCAGGCTTGCATAGCCCGATACTATATTGGGACAGAGTTCATATACCCACTCAACACCGTGTCTAGCATCAACAACCGATACCATGGCTTATTGGTAGGTCAATCTAACACATCTTAAGTTATACCATATTATTGAAGCGGAAGCTGATCCATTTAGGTAATATAGATATGCCCCAAGCAAGTCCAGTCAAAGAACATTTAGACAACCAGCCATGTCGACGGGATGCCTTCTGGTACTTTTCTCAGGTCGATAGGGTTCAACAGCCTATACACCTGAAGTTCCAGGGTCTATGTCACTATGGCTGTATCTTTAAATTGACCATCGTTGAATTCCGTTTTAGACCACGGCTTCTGGAAACGGCGCTAACATTCATCCCCATCCCGGAAGGACTCTGTTAGGCTATCTTTGGCTATCTTTAGCTATCAACTCCAAATCCCCAGACTGTCACTGTTGTGCGCAAGTGCTTGCTAGCCTTTAGGTACCTTAGTCAATGGCTTGTCTCAATTTGACTTGCAACGGTACCTATTCATGCACATACATCCATGTGATGGCAGATTCAGGTTGTTGTGCCTGCTTCAGCCTCGAAGCAGAGATTGATGCATTAGCAAGACTAAAATCATTCAGAATTGTCACTGCTAAAGATGGTAAAAGTACCCGGCCCTGGCTCAACTGTATCAGACAAGGACAAGCTAACAGTGGAAGTCAGAGTGTTTGGCCCACTGAACATTGCGCCCAAATCTCACCGTTGTCCCCTGACGGTTTTTATTATGGAACCAATCTCACCATCCGCGGTAGCGCGTTCCAACCGTCCGTCGACCTTCCAGAAGTTTGATGGCAGGGCGAAACCATGGAGCCGCACGGCTGCTGAACACGCTTATCGGGAAGTTGTGTTATGACTCGGCGCTTCTTGTACAACCCTCGTCCAAAGATGCTGTACCTGGATTGTCCCGGTCGCCAAAATGGACGTTGCGACATCAAGAACAATGCTGCGTGCGTGCTTCCTGGCTGAGACTGTTTCATCCCTTGGACGATGCTGCTTTTCAAGCAGAGCGATGAGCTCGCCTTGATCCTGCAACGATTGATTGGAAGCCGAGCCCTGTTCAGCATTGCCTTTTGTTTGCCCGAGGCATATGACACCTCGGATCGCATCGCGGCTCATCTTGAGAACATGACAACGCCTCGCTATGCTGTTTTTAGGTATTGGAGACGTGTCTCATTTGCGGGCCTGCATGTCAACGTGTTTCACCTTCGCAAATCATGGCAGGGCCATTTAATGGCTCGGAGAGGCCGCAACGTCAATGCTTCATCATCTCCATTTCCCTAGCAAAGATGGAAGCTCATCTCGTGGTTGGAAACATCTACTGGACGGCCAACAACTCAGGGTCTTGTACGGACTGCGCTCGAAGAGGAAAAGAGTATTCTCGCCCCGGATCTCCAACTCCATTCGAAGTTGGGCTGCCAAGCCAAGCATCCGTCATTTCATGAGGCACAGATTACACCTTCTTAACAAGGCCCGAATTGGCGTGGTCAAAGCATCGAAAAGTCGGGCTAACAACAAACGAGAGCAATTTCACGGTCTCCCAAGAAGCCACAGCTTCCTCAGCTCTGACAACCAGCAATGCTCTTGTGTTTCTTCCAATGCCTCCCCGCAATTATGTCATGTATCATGGTTCTACCGAATCCAGGACCCTCCGTAATTTGGATGCTAGTCCCTGCTCTCCGGGCATCACCTAGATGACCGACCCTCTATTAGCTGGCTGCGACTGGTGTTGAGTATTATATAGCCGTGATCCTTCTCTGTCGCAGTCAGTCATGACTCTCATCGACAGTCTCTGGTGCCTAACGTTGTTGACCGACACATCAGCTCTTATTACCTTCAAGATCTTGACACCAGTTAGTTCATCTAGACTTTTACCGGTCGGGTTATTAAACGACACTCACGGTCATATTTATTTTTCTCTCATTTTTGGCACTTGCTTTGTCCATTTTCTTTCGAATTCACCTGGTCTCTCAAACCACTCATCATGAGCTCGTCGCGCAAGTCGCGGATTGCTTCGAGCATGTCCAATGTCATGTTCACAAATGCGGTATACTTTCCCAACTACCGGATATACCAGGGAGATACTCCAGGAATGCTCAACTATAGTTGTATCAACCACGTTTACTATGCTTACGCCAGTGTTTCAGCCGACGGCGGTGTTTTCGTAAGTTCTATTCACGACTCATTTCAAACGTCTCGGCAATCGGGGGTGCTGACTCGGATTTTGAATCTAGCTAAGTGATGAGTGGGCGGATGCTGGTGCACCTGTTGACGGTGTACAAGGAGGGCTAGGGTCTCTCATGCACCTCAAGCAGAAGCATCCCCATCTTCGAGTTGTGTTGTCAATCGGGGGCGGCAACTCCTCAGAGATTTTCCCCCTGGTGGCATCTAGCACTCTCTTGCGCGACAATTTTGCAAGATCAGCTAAGGGACTTGTTGAAGCATCGGGTCTAGATGGAATCGACAGTAGGTAGCGCTTGAAACAGATCTCCAGTTCTGATGACGAAGCTAACAAAATGATTCAAAGTTGCATGGGAATACCCTTGCGATGTCCAACAAGGCTACGACTTTCTTGCACTTCTGGCAGCTGTCCGCATTCATCTTCCAGAGGAGCATTATGTACTCACCGCTGCACTTCCTGCAGCCAAGTCCATCTTGCAGTTCCTTGATCTAATGGAGATCGCCGAATACTTGGACTTTATCAACTTGATGGCCTACGATTTCTTTGGTTCGTGGACCCCAAAGGCTGGACATCACGCTCAACTCTATGCTATGGACAAAGAAGAAACATCAGCTTCTTCGGGGGTTTCTTTTCTCATGTCCAAGGGATTTCCCCCTAAGAAGATTCTGCTTGGTATTCCAACTTTTGGACGAAGCTTCCTTCACTGCACAGGAGCAGGACACAAATATAAGGGCGTTGGAGGTGCGGAAGATGGCACGTTTGAGTACAATCAACTACCACGCAAGGGGTGCAAAGAGGTTGTCGACAAACGCCATGTTGCAGCACACTGCACGGGGGCAGATGGTGGATTTGTGACGTACGACAACCCGGATACTGTTAAGATCAAGGCTGGTTTCTGCAAGCAAAAGGGACTAGGGGTGAGTAGCCTCACTATGGGTGCGAAGGCCACGGTGTCGTGCATTCATGTCTTGAACACAAGAACACCGCGACTCCATCACTTTCTGCCCAATTTCGTCACTGGATCGCTAACAATGCCTTTGCAGGGTCTCTTTTACTGGAACGGTCCTGCTGACTCCAAGGACAAGTCTAGGAGCTTGGTTGCGGCTGGCTTCCGCGCTCTTCATTCGTCCTGAAGTCTTTACCGCTCCTTTAACCACATCCTGCATTTTGCATATATGGGAGTGACACGGCGTTTGTTTTTCAGTAGATGGACATATACCGGTGTTATTTGATCATATTCGGTTCAATTTTCTCATTAGATTCATGGAAAAGCGTTTACATTACGAAGGAATGCTAGGAAAACGGGGATTCTGCTGGAAAGAATCAAAAATAGAGGCAAGGATATGCCATTGGGAGAATATATAGACAATAGACGGGACCGGCGTTTTTTTGGGGCAGGGAACAAAGGCACTGGATGCCCGACTACCCTCAAACATAAGCTAATGACTCACTGCCTAGTTCATTTGACCTCTTATCACCTTACACAGTGAAAGAGGATGCACGGTGGCCCTCTTTTTCTATCCATAGTCGGCCAAGGGTCGAGCTGATTCAAGGAAGCAACGGATAAAAAGGCGATAGGGTATGTGCGTATCATATCAACGGTGAAGTCAGGCTCCAAAGAGACGTTTTGGGCGACAAGAACGAGGCACCATGAGGCTAGCAATGTACGTCAGAGTGCATTGACATGCATCCGTACAATATAACTCTTCAGTGATCTACAGGAAAGTCTTGAGTCACAGGCCGTACTTCCGGTGACATTCCAAACTGAGGTGGTGTTTTGAGGTTGGATTTGTCTCTTTGAAGTCAGTCACATGTCAAGTCACGATGGGCTACCCCTGCAGGGAAACCGTTGTAGCTATAACAAGTACATCACAACTATGACCAGACTTGATGTACTAGTCCTTGAAAATCATATCACTAGCTGCGCGATCCATAATTATATAGAGGTATCTCCGTATCAAATCATTTCAATACCAGGTCCGGTTAAGTCAGCAAGAAAGTTGCTACCTGTTGTAGTTGCTTGTGCTTGGGTTAGACGTGCATTAGACAGTATCCACGTGGCGATAAGATAAAGAGCTCCTTCCGTCATCCCACGGCTCTACAGCCTACCGAGCTCGGCAGCTTAACACGAACAAACAACAGTGTCAAAAGACAAATCACCGCCGATTAAAGATGCCCCGAGACTGGACATCGTCTTCTCATCACTACAGAATCCTAACAATACATACATTCTACCAAGATGTCTGGAACCGATAGGGTTCCGTCCCCCCCGGACGTTGCGACGGAGTCTTCTGTACAAGGCCCGGATCTGGAGTTTTCCCATAATCAAACTCCAGACGAAGAGAACGAAACTATTGAGAGCACGATGCCTCCTTTCGAACCATTGTTCACTCTCCTGACCAACTCAACTACAAATACTACTGTGCATCCTCGCGTCCACTACGTCTTCTCCGATGACGACCCTTCGATCCTCGCTGCCGGTGCTCAAGACCCGTCGCTCCGACCTCTTGTCGTAGATCTCGCGCCAGCTCCCGAAGGCGAGTCCAACCGATGGGCTGTATCCTGGGCCGCCAGTCTAACCCCCGATTTCGCCGTGACAAACTCAAGCGTAGCTGTCCAGCAGAGCGAGGGTGAAGAGACAGGGGGTGCTGGCGCTTTAATGCTCCGTGTTGAAGGCATCGAGCGCGAGCCCGTTGAAATGCGACCCGAGTCCCTACCTAGCTCTGGCAGTGGCGCCATAGGAGGGGAGGACGTCGATGTCTTGGCCGAAGAGTTCCGCAGACGGATGGGAGTGCTAAAGAAGGTGGTTGATGAGGCTGAAAAGAGGCGTCTGGTGATAGGAGAGGATGAATACATTCACGATGCACAAGAAGACGATGGCGCACCTGATGAAGCGGTGATAGACTATGATGAGGACAAGGCGAAGGCGAAGGCGAAAGCAGAGAATGATTGATAGGAACTCACTTGAGGAGTTCCATTTGCTATGATGAGTTTGAGATTCTGTATCGGCAAAGATGGGAACGTGCCATCAACGATGGTAAGTTGCGTACTGTCCATCGTTTCCACCATGCTGACGCACCTACAGATTGTGATTCTACAAGACCAAGGCTTTTGAAACTTCGGCACCGACAATATACTGAGATGTTCTGGTAAGAATATGGGTCATCACAGTTTCAGGTGGACTAGACACCTTTGAATATGAATGAATGCAGCTTGGCGTATAGGGTTTGTCTGATACATATGGGTATCGAGCGTGTCAGATTGTTAACTAGCGATTTGAATATTGATCTGAGTCGAAATATCACGATGCACCAACACAAGTGAGGAAGCGAAATGTAATTAAAAGCTCATACTATAAACGCCTCGAACTAATGCAAAGAGAAAAGGAAATCAAACGCCAGAAGAGTGGCAAAGTCAACCCCGGTTGTATAAACAAAACAAAAAAAGACGGGCTATCGGGCTATAGCAACAGTTATGATCCAAATCCAATGGGAATACGTAAAACACAAATACAGCTCTGACACTGCTTTTACCTCCCCACACGATCCCGGCTCACTTCTCTAGAACGGGTATATATTCCTCAATGAGTACAAGTATCGCCTTGTCATCATTCGAAGACAATCGCCTCCGAGCCATTCTCTCATCGTTCGACTCCTACCTAGTTCCGCGGTAGCTGAGGTAGGTGGAATCGCCCTCCACCAACACTGTTGAGCAGAGATGCTGTGTTGTCAGCAGCAACACGACGGGCTAAGCGAGCAGGTAGGACAGCTGTGTGCATAACGGGCAAGCTGCCAATGGCTGCCTCGATACTTCGCTTCTTGTTGTTGTTGTTCTGTCCCTTGATGACGAAGATGTAGATAAGAACAATAATAACAATGACAACAATGATAGCAACTGGACGAGTTAGCGAGATGCATCACATCAAGTTGAGGTTGCGAATACATACCACAGATACCCAAGCAGATCCACTTCTTCTTGCGTGTCTTGCGGGCAGTGTTGACGGCCACACCAATCTCCTCGTTACCCTTGTCGAGGTTCTCAACGACTTCCTCGCCCTTCTGTTCAATTTGGGTGACGGCAGCTTCTTGCTGAACGACGAGGGTGTCCATATCCTGGAACAATTGAGCCAGCTCAACCATTTGCTGCTCGATCTTGATGAGAGCCTGGTGACGGTCCTGAACAGCGCTCAGGGCAGCCCGGGCACGACCCTGGCGATCGCTCTGCATCATGGCCTGGCTAAAGACCTGTCCTCCAGTAGTGTCCTCGACAGCAGCCTGAATCTCTTGCTCCGAGGCATCTGGGCGCACAATGCGGTACTGGCGGGCCATCTGATCCTGTGTGCGTTTTCGGAATTGCGACTCGACCTGCTGGTATTGGGTGATGGCAGCCTTGAGACGGCGGTCAATGCGGGTGACGTGAGGGTTGTTCTTTGGCGATTTTGCCTCAGGGTTAGACTTGACGGTGCGGACTCGCTCGGTAAGCTCGCGGTAGAGAGACATGGTATCAGCGGAAAGTGAGTCGAGCTGGCGGCTGGCGGCACTGGAACCTGAGCTATCGGCGTCGTCAAGAGTTCGCTGTTGGATCATACGGAGCTGCTCCAAGTTCTGCTCAACAGTGTCGATTCCACGGTCGATATCGCGGCACTCATTGAGAATGGCGTTGGGGTCGCCTTGGCCAAAGCCGCTGGCGTTGTGGGTAAGGGGAGCCATCTCAACGCTACCTATCCCTCAAGCCATGTCAGTATGTGGTGGCAGAGGACAACCCTTTGAGTCCAAAATTCTCACCTCCATAACCCTGAGCGGGTGGGCTGTTGTAGCCACCGCCATTGCCGTAGCCATTGTTACCACCATAGCCCTGGTCAGGGGAGTCGTATGGATTTTGGCCTCCGTATCTGTTGACAGAGTCAGTAAGCAGACCGAGTAAGCTATATGCAACAACTCAGGCGAAACATACCCGTACTATAGCAAAAGTCAGCAGATTATTCATGACAAAGGTTTAGGCAGTTAGAACAGAAAACAGCAGGTCGCAAAAGTCGACAAGCTCAATTGGCGTCGCATGGGAAACACTCAAAATTGGAGCTGGATCAACAGGAGAGGGTTGGATAGGAGGCGCAAACTAACACTCATTGTAGTGACTGGAGCTTGAGCTCTGCTGTGTTGTCTGTTTTGGTTTAGACGAATTTTACCTCCTTTCACCGGAGGATTGGTCGTTTTTTCGAGGATTGTCTTTGATCAATTGTTTTTCTCTCGTCGCTTTTCGAATCGAGTCGAGTTGCCAAGGAAGGGGTTTGGTTAGAGTGATTGTTTCTCGTCGCGCAGCAAAGAGAAAGGAGTAAGGCTCGTGGATATATACGATCAAAGAGAAGGATGATCGGGACTCGTGTAAACTACTGACGAGATAGAAAAAGGTGAAAAAGGAAAAGACGGCAAGTAAAAAGAGAGCGAGGGAGGGTGTAGAGTTAAGGTCAGAAAAATAGGATCAAGGCGAGGTGCAAATGAGACGACGTGACGGGAGATGGCAAGGAAGGCCCCAGCCAGGAATGGGAGTGCGAGCCCAGCCCAAGTGCGAGACGAGATTAGTGGAGGTGTTGAGTAGCAGCGGCAGTGGCAGTGGCAGAGTAGCACTTAGCCACTGAAATGTTAGCTGGCCTGGGGGTGAGGGTGGAGGCTAAGGCACTGGCGCTTGGACGCCGCTCACTGCCTTTAGCGGGCTAGAGATTACCTTAGCTTAGCCCTGTTCCGTACAAGCACCATGCTTACTCCGTATTGTGCAAGCCCCTTTGCTCTCTTGGATGGCGATGCAGGGTCCAATAGTCGGGATAAGAGATGCAAATCTGATTCCAGTTGCGACTTCTAGTGTCGACGGCTACGTAAGAGACTCTGTTTCTCTGGTTGTTTTGGCCGAGTGCCAAGGTTCGCATCGTCATGATCAGCTTCGAAACAGCCCCTTTGATCGTACGCGATGCGATGGTAAAGGTGCTCAAAACCAGAGCTGCAACAGCCAGAAACACTTTGAGAGTCTGGTCAATCATGCGACACTTATTCAATTGGGCTATCATAGAATGGCACCGGAGACCTACAGCAACCTAGCTATAAATGAGCTCAACATGATTTTGGCTTAGACGGAGAACAGAAGACAGATTCAAGCCTACACGCTACCGCTGAATAATACCATCGATCTCGCCACCTTATTTTGTCTAGCACCCCTGAACAAGGGGCAATCCCGAAATAACCACTGTCCCTCGATAGCATCGCTCATTGGTGATGCATTCTCCACTGTTTCACCCTTGGGCGCCTGCTTTCCATTAATCCTGGTTTCTTCAGAGTCTGACTGAGAATTCTGTAACAAGTCTGGTGTTTTATATCCAATCTCTCTTTGTCTCCGACTATCATCGCATCCACCGGCACTATCCGACATCATCACCAAAAGCTTCAAACTCTGATTCATAAACAAAGTCTCTGGTATCATCCGCTAGTTGAAGCAATTGAATCCGTTCATCTGCAGGCTGACAGCCTCCACCAGAGTGAGCCCTACGATCCTGCGCTAGTCCTTCAGCTCTGCAAAATGGCGCCCGCCCTTTCGAGATTGACCTTGACCAGGGGGTCTCGAACAATCAACTTAAGCTTCGCCGCGTGGGTCTGGAGCGGCATTGCCAAGGAGGCTATTCGTTATTCGTGGTATTTTCGGATCGAGGAACCATCATTCATCTTATCCTGTGTCTGGTATAGAGTCGAACACGGAAATGATTACATAGCATATCTAGCATATCAACCTTACAGTGAGAGCACCTCTTTTACTAGATGATAAGTCGGGATGTTTGTATGCACCTCGTAATTTCCCGTTGCTTATGCGCTTGGCCAGCTCCACCAGCAAATGTATGCTTCGTCTTACTCTGCCGTTCAACGGACGGGACAATTGACACGCTTCCAGCCGTCCATCTCATATTTCAGCCGCAGAAACTTGTTGCGCAGCACAAACCAACAGGCTTCCCAAATCCGTTTCCGACGGACTCTACCCTAGGCTTATTCCGAGAACTCTGTTATGACCAAACACAATTTGTATATTCTCGTAATAAATGCGGAATTGACTGTCACTAACAACTTGGTATGTTACTATTGTGATACCTGAAGGGAATGACTCTCTTTCTTACTTCTGACATCTTCCCATACTAAACCAATACAACACCATTATCGTTCAAGAACTCCACGACAGAACTACGGCTCTGACTCAATCAAATACTGTATTCCCACTATAGCAGAACGTCCACATATTTGTTGCCCATGCTCAGAGAATTGTATATCCAGACACGTAACTGACACTCGTGTCATTCGGGTATTCGACCAAGTTGCTGCGATCATATTTGATAATATTAAATCGCCCCTTGTCTTGAAACGCATCCTCTTGTCGGATGAACTCCAGAGCTGCCATCACGACGCCAATGGGATGGCGTCCACAGACAGTATTTCGTGTTTGCTTAAGATTGGCAAGGAATGCATCATGGCTGCCACTCTTGACGGCGTCCATGGCCGCTTCGTCGATGACTCTAATCGTCTCATGGATAGGTGGACCGTTGGGTTTGGGACCTTCTTTTTGCAATTGTTTCAAATCAGAAGGACTCTTCGTACGTGAGTAAGGTAGGTAGCTGAAATTATAACCCCAGTGACAGAAATCGGAGCTGATGATGAAGGCGTTCTCAGGATCTCTGAGGTAGGGCAATAGGGCTCGCCCTATGGCCTTCTCCTCTTGCCTGTTATTGCTTCCCACGAGCACGGGCACAATCTTGGGGAACTTATCAGGCGAGTCAAATGTTTCCTGGCAGCGGAGGTAAAGGATCGGCATATGCATCTCAAGAGAGTGTTCGTTAACCTCCCCCGTTCTGTCCATAGGCTCCATTGCTACTGCATCCTCGAGCTCTGTGGCCAGTTCTGTGTCTATCTCCAGATCACCAAAGGGTGTCGCATATTTCTCAAAAGTGGTTGCCGCACATCCCTCGAGGTAGTAAGTGTGAGATGGGCCCAGGACAATGACACGTTTGGCACGACTCAAGTCGAGAGTCTTATAAGCCCAAGCTGCACACGGCCCAGAGAATTTATATCCCGCATGGCTGCAGCGCATTGTCGTCAGCTCAAAATCATACCGATGTACTTTCGAGGTAAACTCACGGGGCGATGATAACACGGGCTCCGGGAATAGGCAGTGCAACTCCATCCAGGCTCTCCGGAACTGCCGCTAGATAGTTCTGGAGCTCACGACGCAACGGCTCTTCATCCTTCTCGTACCATGAGCCGGCCTTTAATGCTGGCCGAGTGGTCGTCATGGTGGTTTCAAAAGTATTCATACCGAAAATGAAATGTCACAGGGACGATCTGCTAAAGGTTTATGTAGAGTAAGATTGAGATGAATGGGATCAAGGTTGGGTAGGAACGGATGTATGTCATGACCTCTCGTCTTAGTTGCCCCGCCTTACACGGCGGGGTACAGCACATGCGTGTGTACCAAAGGTAAACCGGTAAGGTTAGTAGGTATGGAGATGTAGATAGGCTGAGTTTGATGTGCCATGATAACAAGATACACTTTATTAAAATGTCACAAATGGTTGGATGGCAAGATGCGGAATTGTCATTAGACTGTTTATTAGCGGCACGGGCCACAACTTGCGTGCCGATGAAGATACTGTTACCGGATCTAGGTACTCCGTATGATCTGTTTACCAAATATAACTTTAGATACTTGTCCTTGAACCAGACCATGGATAACAACTACCTAGGTAACTCAAATAGTAATAGCAATTCTCGATGGAGGTGAGAGATATGTCGCACAAATGATGCTGTTTGCTTTCACCGCTAATCATGGTCTGCCAACTACATTCGTTATCCCTCAACCCATGACCCAGGCATTTTGGTTTCGCCCTTCTCTACCGTCTGCCAAAACTCATATGCCATGCATTCAAATTCCGGTGCCCAAATTATTTGCCATTCCTCAGGTGTTTGACCAAACTTGAGTTTCAAAAGTCGAATAGGTACCCAATGGTTTTTATTCCACATCTTTCGAACAGCACGCTCTGGTCGTCGAAATGTCATTCTGTCACTCCCTCGGGGCATAACATTTCGAATCTCGTTTCTAGACGCCTCTATTGCACTCGAATCGAAAGATGAGCGGAAAGATTTGTCGAGTGTTGCAGCTTCTTGTTCTCCATATAGCATCAGGTCAACTCCGCTCCCCTGCAAGATAGAAACCCACTTCTGGATGCATCCCTGGAAAACATTGTCCCAGTGAACGAAACTGACATCTGGTGACAGATAGCAAAGGGCTCCGCCAATCACTGAAATCAAGGGTGAACCTCTCCAACATGGAACTTGATATGAGTCCCAAGGTTGGATTTTCTCAACTGTGTGCAAATCTTTCGCGGTAGCAACTGAGGCTACGCCTTGTACCATGTCACTCCAATAATATCTGAAGGGCGATAGCCACCACATAATCCAGTCTCTCTTAAACGGAATGACTTCATCCGCGAAGCGAATGCTGAGAGCCACAGCCATGGAGTGCACGAGTGAAAAGCCAGTGCGGCTTGACTCACTAACGTCGAAGCTGGTAAACTTCTGGTCTTCGGCCAGAAGCACTCCGAGTGTTGTAGATTCTTGGCAATGAAAAGAACCGAGCCGAAAGGCTTCCAGGCGATGGATTAGTGGGCCATGGTAATAGTTAGGCAAGTATCTTTGTCGAAAGATTCGAAGGTACTCGTCACCATAATCGCAAGTCTTGTGATACTCGAACATACGCAGAAGCATACTGGTCTCTGGCTCATCCATGTATGACTGGAATAATCCCGCAATCTCGAGCCAAGTTTTCTCTGGGTGGCTTCGATCGGGCTCGTACACTGGCGGTGCCAATGGACTCCTGGGGGCTTGTCAGGACTCATCTTTCGACTATTACGTTGCGACTCACACTCCATATGGGCCACATTTCTCAACCAAAGCTTCTCGAAGCCCCAACCTAAGAAGCAACTGACAAATGTCTAGGTTTTTGCTTTCCGCAGCGTGCTGTGAGCCAAATAAGTAATCAATCCCAGCGCTGTCCAAAGTTGGTGTCATACATAAAGAAGCGAGCACCCAGACTCATCTTTGTCGAATGGAGATGCTTTCCGGTTTCCGAATAGCTCAAGAACACCATCCCTATCTCCTTCTTTTATTCTCTGAATAATATCAGATTTAGATGAAACGACGTTGTACACCCGATAGTTGTACGTCCAGCCATAGCCAGTTGGAGTCGATTGTAGTTCATATACGGACGATGAAAGCCAACTTGGCAGTTGAAGATACGCCTGCCACGCGCCAGTGGTCGTGGCATATGCCATGACGAAACGGCCAAATCTCGAAGCAGTATAATTCTTGTTGAGCTTTGCATCGTCTTTTGGCTTACGGGATAGTTGACCTTTGTCAATCGCTGTGACATCATAGAGAGATTTACTTTCCGTTTGGGCTTCGATTAGGGGTTTCTTTTCACATTGAGAACTTTCGCAGTGGTTCTTGAGAGCTTTGGTGAGTTGATTCGTAATTAGATCGGGCGTCATTATCGTGATGGTCCTTAGCGAATATACATTAGATCCAACTGAGCAAGTGGAAATGTGGCCCAGGCCCGTCATGTCAATACTTACATACTCCAGGCCTGTAATGCTAAGCTCAGCAATGATATTGACTCATTCAGTCTGGTGGTGAGTCCATCTGAGCTTTCCTTTCCAATGATGATCTTCACAGCGGCTAGCTTCCGCTTCAGGCCAGTCTTGACTTCGAGTTTCGAGGATACATAGTCTGCGTTTCTTCTAAGTGACTCTAGCGCCTCCATTGAAGCTCGTAAGTTATCTTGCACCAACGAAAATGTAGGCAGCATATTGAAAGATTGCTGGTTCGGGTATTGCTGATCCAGGGTTTCAAATATGGCTTGATAGCCTTGTAGACGTCTCAAAAGAACCTGTGTTTCCTGAGGTAGATCTTTGGCCTGGTCCCACAACCTCTTCATCTTGATGATACATTTCCCAATTTCTGTCGAGATTTGGACAAATGCAATAATGCTTGCGGCGGCGTCCATCCTCAGTTATGAATCAGACGATGAATGCTTATGGTATGAGCCAACGGTCAAAACAAAGAATAAATAGTAATGTACAGTTACTAGGAATATGAAAAAACAGCCAGGTTCTATGGGGTTGGATGAGTCATTTAAGAACGAGTTGTTAAATCCCAACAGACAAGAGCACTGCCTCTATAACGAATCTTAACCAACAAGACTGTTACCTTTGTGGGACAGGGTTGACCAACCAGCCTACTTGATCAAGTCTATCCATGTCGCTATCCGGGGTTGAAAGGCGCGTAGAGTAGTGCCCACGGGAAGATAGGCGGCAAACCGCAGCACACGTTGAATTATGGATGGGTGCCTTGTAAAGTTTCACATCATGATCAGGCGACGTACCATGATAGACCTCCCAAATATGCCTGTGCCTAATTCCACTAGTATTCAGTTTCCATGTTCTTGGAGATGGACAGTCAGTTAGATATAGGTATTCACAATAGAAACGGGATGAAAGTCTGTATGTATGAGGAGGCGCCCGGCGCTTGTTGAAGACGGGTACGGGTGCGGGTGCGGGCCGTTGGAGGCGCTAAACATCGTCAGCTCCACCAACTGTGAAGTCATGAACAGACATGGAGTTCTGTCTAACTACCATACCCTACAGTTCTTATCTTGCAAGGTGAAATTGCTTGTGGCAGAAAAAATACAGAGCATGTAGGCTATTCGATTGTATGCTGCCTAAATACACAAGGATATGGCCCTTTTAAATCCAATCTGTTACAAGTAATTTGGCAATTCGTCTGTCATTCATTCTTAGGGACCATGTTTAGCATTGCATATGATTGTCCTGTCGGTGGTCATATACGAACAAAACAGAGTCTTTGCCTCATAGAATCAGCTTAATAAAACCAGCTTATCTTACGGAAAACTGGTCTACCAACCAATGTCAGAATTCCCTACTATGAGATCCCGCAGGTGATAAATATGTACTTAGTTCCAGGGCACGCCTTGCAGCACGGCTCGTATTCCCTGCGTTGTGGCTTTCGATGCAGCCATTGGATGCCAGGTGTGTGCCCCTTTCGATAGTTGGCATGCGCCAGGCAAAGCTGAAAGACTGAGGCTGGCTGCATGACTGGGTTAAAGACAGCGGTATCTAACGCAAGGAGCCACACAGAACGGTAAAGATGTGCGCACAACAGCCAAGTGAATCAGTTGCCGTGTAGCCACAATGTGATAGTCTATGTGATTCGACAGTTGTCTCTCGGAAGACCTGTTACCGTTCCGGGGATTTTTGTAATGGATATCAACTGGGGCTCGAATAATTGAGCTGCGGTAAAGACGGTCGAAACCCGCAGCCCCACGATTCAATGGATGCTCATCTAACGACAAAGCTCAGATGGGGAACTTGAGTCGATGCTGTTTTCCTTGCGAGAGGTGGGAAAATAAGTAGGGTTGTTTGTTGAATACATAAGATATTTGTTATGAGTGGAGGGTAGCACCTTAGGTTGGCACTATAGCGTCGGATTGCACAATCTAATTGCGACAACATCAAACATCTGTCGGAGATCTCAAAATAGGTAATAATAGAACGCTAAGAAGATTCACAGAAACTTCCCGTGTTTCTAGTTTGCAAGTGTTTCTCCATATCAATCATTGGGATGCGTTTGTCCAAGTGAAGTGGATTGGATGGAGGCATCCATTTACCGAAGTCGGAGTCAGCCCCAGTGGCGAACGGGTCTATTGCCGAACCGGACTCTTCCATTGAACTTTATTGGAATATATCCCGAACCGAGTCGAGTCGAGTATCTTTGACTCGAAGTCTGTTGTATTCAACCTTTGCCCGTAGGTAGTCGGACTAAGCTTATACGTGGTAACGTTTTATCATAACTCGCTGGACCGGGGTGCTAGGGTCCCTGGAGAGTACTGATTCACGGGCTGGCTGCTTTGAATAGCGGGCGCTGGTGTTGACAGTGGGCTAAGACATGCCGTGAACTAACGATCTATAGCGCCAGCCCTGTCTCACCTGTCTAATGTTTCTTAGTAGAAACTGTCTACGCTAATGACGCTGCTAACTAAAAGAAAAGAGAACAGACATCCCAATCTGTTCTAGGCTGGCAATGCCTCGCCCGCGACCGAAAAAGCTCTGTCACCGTGTTAGTCTCGATCGTCGAATGCCATGCCGTTTTAACCATTGAATTGCCACTAAGAAATGACAAACTATGCAATAAAATTAATCAGCTCGCTCTTTGACTTGAGTTTTCTTCGTCTCGTTACTTCGAGCCAAAGGTTTCCTTTCTCTTGTGACAAACTGTTGTTCTGTATGACACGGGGATTTACATACCTGAGAAACATCTCTCACATTTGTGTAACCAGCCCTTGCTTGCCTCAGTCTGCAGCTCCTATCTCATCCCTCCCTGGTCTAGGGATCAGCCTCCACTGTCGCATTCCGTCATCGTAACTAACCTAAAAGTCGCTGAAATCTCCTGCAGCCCACGGCCATTTCACCAGGTTTCCCCCTCCAGCTCCCGGGTTCTTTTTCTCCATCTTCAACACCAACAAAAATTCACTTTCATTATCCTTTTCCCACGTCAAGAGTGAGCACCCTCTTTTGGTGCTCGTGTCATTTCTTCGCCATGGGTATTCTTCAAAAGATGGCTTGGTCCAAGAGTACCAGGATCAAGGTGATGATAGCCATTGACACATTGTTTTTCCTCGTCGAGATCGTCTCTGGCTTCCTTGCCCACTCGCTGGCCCTCATGGCCGATGCTTTTCACATGGTCAGTCAATCGCATCTGTTTCGCGCTGCATGCGAATCGATGGATAGAACATCAGCTAACTCTGCGCAGCTCAATGATATCATCTCGTTGGTTATCGGCCTTTGGGCTGTGTCCGCCGCACAAAAGACCTCCACTGACGAATTCACATTTGGCGCACGTCTTCCCTAACCATTCGGCGCCCCCTTTAATCCTGATGCGCTTGTCTAACTGTCTTCTAGTGGGTTCGCGCAGAGATTCTCGGTGCCTTTTTCAACGCCGTTTTCCTTATCGCCCTCTGTGTTTCCATCGTCCTCGAAGCATTGACCCGATTCATCGAACCCCCCGAGATCAATAACCCCAAGCTCATGCTCATTGTTGGTTCTGCCGGCCTGTTCTCCAACTTTGTCGGTTTCTTTGTCCTCGGCGGCCATGGTCACTCTCATGGACCCGGCGAGCACGACCACGATCATGATCACGGACACTCTCACGCCCACGTCCACGACGAGGAGGAGGGCAACGCCGGTTACCAAACCCAGGGCACTCTTGCAGACGAAAGTGGCCGTGCTGCTGAGGTTCTACCCGAGGTCGTGATCCGCCGTGTAACAGCTTCCAAGAAGTCCAACGGCAAATCTAGCGAACAGCGACATAGCCGAGATGCATCCACACGAGGCCGCGACTATCATCGATCCAGTAGGAGTGGACATGCTCGTTTCGCTAGTCTCGATGACTTGAGCATTCACCCAGCAAGTTTCCGACAAAGCATTATCGAAGCTACGCGTGGCGAGACCAACGAAAGCACTAGCGAGAGCGAGACCGACGCCGAGAACTCTCTGATAATGGAAGAGGACGAGGCGCATGAGGAGTCGCCTCTTCTCAAAGACGTTGCTAAGAAGGGTTCTTCGCTTGGTCACAATAGAAAAGGCTCTCACTCTCATTCCCACGCTCGACGGCCTAGACGAGACTCGAGCGTTCATCACGGCCACCACCACACTCTTCCCAAGAAAGCTGGCAAGAAGGACAGCCACAGCCATAACCATGCTGATATGGGTATGAATGCTATGATTCTCCACGTCATTGGAGACATGCTTGGCAACATAGGTGTCATGGTCACGGCTCTCATTATCTGGCTGACGGACTGGCCTGGCAAAGTCTACGCTGATCCCGCCGTCTCTCTGTTCATTACTGCTATTATCCTCAAGACCTGCATTCCTCTTACTCGAGGCACTGCTCGTGTTCTTTTACAAGCCACCCCTGAGCATATCAGCGTCCCTGAGATTAGACAAGACATCGAAGCTCTTCCCGGCGTTATCACTTGCCACCATATTCACGTCTGGCAACTCTCAGACACCAAACTTGTCGCTAGCATGCATCTCCAAGTGTCTTTCCCCATTGATTCTCACAGTGGCGAGAAGTACATGGAGCTGGCCCGCCGAGCTCGGAAGTGTCTTCATGGGTTCGGCATTCACAGCGCTACGATACAGCCCGAGTTCTGCTTCGACCAGAAGCACTCACATGATGCGGAAGCTGCTGCTCTGTCCCTAGACGGTCCTGTTGATATCAATAAGGGTGATAGTTGCCTCCTTGAGTGTATCGATGACTGCCAGGCCCAGGGTTGCTGCCCTGCCGACTCGTCATCCAAGGCTTCGTCAACAAGACGATGTAGTGAATCGTCGCACAGCGCCACCAGCCCTCATGCGCACGATCATGACCACGATCACGATCACGGTAACAACCACCAGCACTAATCCACTACCTAGCACATCGGATTTTGTTCCGGGCTTTGCTTTTAGGGTGTTTTTGGCCCTTGGCACCTATTTCTGTCTTTACTACATACAGCATATAATTTCTCCTTGGTCTTTAAACTAAAAAGGGTTCGGCGTTCTATCGTGCGGAAAGACAGACTCTCTAATATGGGTAGTCTTATTGTTGGGCAACATTTGGCACGAGAATATGTGGCATTCGAGAGGTAGATGGTACCTTTTTTGTCTTGTACTATAGATAATGGTAGGTATCACGCGGTTTGAAATTTTCTTCATCTCACAGCATCTGTTCTCGTCATGTTCTGCCATGAACGGCTTGTAACTTGCGCTGTTGTGCTATTTCTTGAAGGAGGACGTCTAGTCGAGCTTTTCCTGCGTAATATGGTATCGTCCCTAGAGGCACAAATAGTAGTCGCTAGCAATGCACGTCTGTTTATTTTATTTATTTATTTTGAAAATATTCTCGATGTGATACAACGCCGCCATTCAACGCCATTTTTCTTTCATCTACATCTAGTGCCGATCTCTCTTTACATTCGATTATACTCAATGCATGACTCTAATCTTTTCATTCACAAAGGGCGTTAATCAATACCTATGCTTGTGGTGGAAGGATGAGTTCATCACGGCTACCGACTTCGATGACGCCTGCGTCACCTTTGAACAGATACTCCACGCGAAGAATCTTGTCCAAGCCCGGAGCTGGGTCCCAGAATCCTGGCAGGCGACTCTTGCGCACGCCATGGGGGATCACCAGGGCTGGGCCGCTGGAATACGATGATTCGTTGATAAGGGCGGCGATGGCGATTGTGACATCGGCAACTTGATCGCTTGTTGCGAGGATGCCGTATTCATCCGGAATGCCGTACTTAGCGTTGAGGATAACCAGACCACCAAGTGTCATCTGACGCTTCTGGCGACCCTCTACTGGATGTGCGAGGAGTGTTGTGATGTTGTCTGCCTCGTATCTATGCCGAGCAATGGCGACTGGTGTCCCAGTTGAAGAGACATCTGAGCGAACGCGGCGATGCGATCGTGAAACTCGTTGACGGCGACGATAGTTAAGACCAAGCTGCACTGCCGCAAGTCCAGCAAAGGGTAGGGCACCAGTCCAGAAAAGGACACTAGACCCAAGAAGCGACCGTGGTGCTATGAGCAGAGGGACACTGAGACGCTGACCAAGGCGGGACCAGTAGACGGAGAGGTGAAGGTTGTGTAGGCTGATGCCGACTTCAAGACCAACACGCGTGAAACGGCCAATAGACCACAGATTACGGAGGGCAAAATACTGGTCCTGGAATGTGTTGGAACAGAGCTCTGCCTCTACACGGGCTGATGGGGGTAGACCAGGATCCAGTGATGTCGGAGGAGTTTGGAAAGGTAGAATCAAGTCCTTGCTGTATCGAACAGCGCCGGCCAATGAAGTTGGTGTAGCGGATGCAGAGACAGCCCAGCTTCCATGCTTGCAAGAATTGACCTCGTAGTCGAGACCCCTAATACCACCCTCATCACCAGGAGAGTCTGACGAGCCTGGTACAGGTAATCGGTCTGATGGTCCTGTTCGGAAGCCTAGTTCAAAGTTCGGGGTCGCTCCAGGGGCTTCGGCGTTAAAGAAGTCAGGACTGATTCTTGAGTGTTCAGAGAAAAAATGAGAGTATTGATTGGATCCGAAGCTCCAGTCGCCACTGTCTGCGCGCAGGAATCCTGTTCCATGTCGCAGATTCTGGTAGAGACCTAGAGCAACACGCGGCTGAATCGACGAGGAATCACGCGACGACTGTATGCTAGCCTCGGTTATGGTTGGTTCTGAGAATTTGGGGAGGAGAAAGTGATGATAGAGACGGCTGGTGACGGAGAACTCTGGCAGAACATCCGACTCGAGCTCAACAGCTGTCTTGATCCACCTGAGCTTATCAGGGGACGATGAAGGTGAGCGGTTCAGAAACTCTTGTCGATATCGCAGAGAGGCCAATGGAGCGAACTTGTTCTCAACGAGTTGTATGAGTCTTTGTCTAGTGATTGGCAGGGGTAACAAAGGTTGATATCGATCGTACAAGAGTGATGTTGGTACCAAGGACAGATCCCGTGTAATGCCGTAAGTAGATCCAGTTACAGTCACAGTAGGTGTTGCGACTTGAATTCGAGGCTGTGATGGGCTCTCGATTGTCTCCTTCTCCTCCTTTGAAGCAAGACTTGCGAGTCGTGTAACTTGCGGTTGAAGAAGCTTCTGAAGTGCTGGTAGGTCGACTGTGACGGAATGACTGAGAGAAAAGTCAAGGATTTGCAGTCCTGAGGCGCCATTTCCTGATCCAGAGGCATCAAGTCGAATTCCTAGATCAGAGCTTGTCTGTATGCCGTTCTGTAACCGGTCCCAAACAGCTTCTTTAAAGGCGACCTCGTATTCCGATTGTGATGCGCCTGCCTCTTCAGCTTTCATGAACTGGTCGAGGTCATACTGAGCTCGTCGCGCTGGGTCAATGAGTGTTTCGAAGGCATCCTGAACACGGAGGAATTGCTGGTGAGCTATGGGGCGCAAATGCTCAGGATAGCTGTCCGGGTAAAAGAGGATAAACAGACGGTAGTATGCGCTCCGGATCCGCTGTTGCGACAACTCCGAAGTGTCTCGTGGGAGACAAAGAAGGTCGTAAAAATTGGTGTCCAGATCCTCTGCTCCAGGTGTTGGATCTTGTGTATGAGGCACAGGTCCGTGGCCACCTTCAGTTGAGCTCAAGACAGCCTTCTCATCGAGGTCTGGATCTCCCGTCTCAGAAACACTCGTTCCACGCTCGTAGATCGAACTAGCATCATCGTCCCAGAATTCGAACTCCTGCTTTGTAGCAGCGAACTGTTCGTTGAGGGAAAAGCGAGATGAAGCAGCTCGAAGAGCTTGCGCAGTAGCTGGGGCGCCTGAAGACAGGCGGTGCTCGTCCAAGTTGGCTGAAGAGCGCACTGAAGAGTTTCTGGAGACCCCACGACGAGGACGAGCGCGGGGCACTCGAAGGCTTTCACGGCGGGTGTCTCTGTCGTGGGTCATGATGTCTGATTGATGGTGTTGAGATGCAGACGACTAGCTCTCCATTGAACGAGGGCAGAATAGAGTGAGTGAGTAGACTACAGATCAAAACAATAGAGATGTCACCGCCTCGGACTGATGGCAGTGAGTGAGTAATTCTCCAATCACGATACTCAAGAAAGCGGATGGATCAGTCAAAGGCCCCTCGCACGATCCCGATGTGGGTTGATCCATTGTTGGGAGTTGGAGAAGTTCTTAGGCCACTAATGTAAGCACCTACTGACGCAAACTACAGGGGTCGTCCTTGAAGTGTACAGTGCAATAGAATATACTGGTAGGACTAACATTAATCGTCTATCAAACTTCGATTCTCGAGCCTATGGAATAAAATAAGGCTATCGAAATGGCAACTACTGAGAGAAATAACCCTTGTATCGTTACATTCTGTTGCCAGCCCCATTCTTGGGTCTTCAGATCCACGATGCCCCAGTCTTTCCAGGGACTCATTGAGACACCATGAACATGTGGCAGGTTTAAGCGTGGATAGTAGCGGGGTACTCAGTTCTATTGCTTCTGAGACTGCTCTTATTTTACTGGGAATTTCTATTAGATTATGTCTCTGATAAATGTCCGAGTTGGAGTCAGTTCGTGTTCACGTAGAAATGAAACATCGAGTCACCTAATTACTGTTCCATTCTATATACCAGCCATAAACAGCTACTCAAGGTCATCCATACTCCACATGTTCATCCATAGACCTTCAAACAACAGTGTTGCCAGGTCATCGTACAACTAACTATTGTACCCACTTGAAATGACAAGTAACTTCCGATTCCTATCAACTATCAGTGTCCTCATAAATGCAGTGTCTCTTCATGGCATGACCGAACCCTCTGAATTGAATATTCGAACTGCCTGTGGAACGTAGCATCAGTGTTCGATAGCACGGTTCGCGATGTCATGCGTTTCAATGAGCTAAGCAAGGATTCCCCAGGGTCAAGGATAAACTATCCATGTCCTTAGCGGGCTGTATTATTGTTGAAACAAAACTTCCTGTAATGGGAGCTGCCTGCGTATGAGTATAATCAACTCCCTCGTTCAACTATATGATATCGTAAAGGTCAATTAAAGATACCTCAGGGAAGAGGAAAACTTGTGACCTTGAACTCAAGGTGCCAAAAATAACTACCTACCCACGTAGTCTAAAGGCTTGCTAAGTTATCCTAAACTTACCTAAGTCTCTTCATTATTTAAGATCAAGATATAAGTTTTTTTGCCTTCCCTGAGATCCTCAATGAATGATCTATTGGTATCGCTGGGATTGAGAAATTGTGTAAGACCTTTGACTTAAATCTGTATTAAAAAGTCGGCAACATGTTAGATGACCCAGTATCGTAAGGATAACTGCTCTCTATAGCAAGATTGCTTCAGTAAGGAGCCAAAGTTATATTCGGAAGATAAAGATAAAGACCAATGGCACACTTATGGAATCAGATGGCTGCTATCTTGGTCAAAGGGAATGATAATACCGCAGCCCCTTATATTAGTCCTGTTCAGGCCCTCATATGCTCGAACATTTCTGTTAAACCTTGAATTGGATATTTCTCGAACAGTTTTCAATGGAGAATGCGCCTGTTAAAAATATTCCCAAGTAATTGCAAAACCGTGACGTTACAGCATATATCCTCTCAAGAGTAACTGAAGACTAAGTGATCCTCATGACACCTCGTTTCTGATGAGGCTGCAATGCATCAAGAGTCGCGGATTAGTCTTCGCCCATGACAGAATACTGAGGAATGAATTGAGATATCTTGCAAATCTTTGTCCTCAAGACCTTATAGTTCTCAAAGTCGGGTTCACTAGCACTCATATTCTTCCTCTATTGCGCCGCTATCAGTCAAAAGGAAAAGGGGTTATAGCGATCACAGTCAAGTCTATTCGCTCCACTGCGCTTGCCAGTTTGATTCGAACTTCAGAGAAACACCCAAAGTCTCCCGTACAGCCAAAGCGGTTCAGTCAGTGATTCTTGTGTCTTGCACATTCGCACGTCTCTGGGATGTCTCTTATGCGAACAGACGCCCTCCGTCATGACTTACTACCAGTGCTGTAAAAGTTGTCGAGATCTAATTATGACGAATTCTACTTACCTTCTTTATTACTTAGAATATGTATACTAGGGTTATTTGGCTATCGTCGAGTCACTGGCCTCTCTAAAGCCCCTTTATCGGGAAGTCTTCAACCGACAATCATAACTCTACCTTCAGCCTCAACAAAGCATCATTACATTTTAGAGAATATTTAGCACTATAACTATATGCTCCTTTGGTGATTTCCATAAAGAAAGACTCTTCAAATAATATCTGGTATTACTAAATTGCCAAACATTGTTTAGGAATCTGCAAGGATCAAACTCTTCTGACAGTCGCTCGTTACTAAAACATTCTTCCTGAGAACCCTAATTGAATAGTTTTAATAATTAACTGTTGCTTATTTATATCCAGTTAGCATCATCGATCACCTCAACCATGTCATCAACTTGTGCCCCGATGGCAGTGTGAGGTCAGCAGGGGATGAAGAGTATGAGTATGAATACAATAACGTACATTTACGTGGTCAAGATATACCCATGCTCTCACATGAAGGCTGCTACCGTATTCAAGTGAGTTTACACAACTAAAAGTATATTGAGAACCGTAAAGACTCCACGAGGAAAGCTTTGCACGTTTGCTGGGACGAGAATAGGGCTGTCGTAGGTTGCCGCCGTTGGAACTACGTTTAGTATTAAAGAGTCCGGCATTTACAAGGTTAAATTTCACCTGGCTTGTTTTCATATCTTTAACTAGATCTTACCAATGTTTGCGACTTCCCCTATTATCATTCAACCTCTTCCCGCAAAGCTTGGCTCGAATGAGGTCGCCTATTCAAAAACTTTCAAGTAAAGAGATGCCCTATTATGTTTCCATTTCCGTCAAAATTGCATTTCATATCTATAATAACTCAAGAGTACTCTACCCTAACGAAGAGATGTTTGCGAAGTTGGTTATGTAAGGGTGGCTCAACATGAAGTTGCCATTGCTGTCGAAGCTTGACTCAGGGATAGAGATACTTCACCAGCGTACACAGTCACACTTCCCCTAGACTTCTATATTCTCATTGAACCCAGTACGAGTTCAAATTACGAGCTATGAAGCACAAGTACTATTCAGTAGTAATTGTAGCACATCATTCAGGTGTTCTGCGTCCCGTCTGTATGATCCTTCAACCTTCAACTCCAACCTCAAATACACCATGCTGGACTGCCAATTACATACGTATCCCCTCACTCGCTGTAATATGCCTCACTACTCTAGATCCTCCGTATGGGTATTGGCCCACCTCTACATTGCCTGTGTCTGTGCTTGTGTCGTTCCTCTTGTTTGGCAAGCTCCGTGCAAAGACCCTCACCAACTCACTTTTTCACGGCATCAGGGCAGTCCTATGATGTGATAGTTCAGTCCACGTACAACTCATTCACCTCCAGTTTCATGTTCCAATATTCTCAGCTACGTCTGAATACTTCTATTACCGCTTTTGGGTCAGGCTTCTAGGGACACATCCAAGTATCTCAACACACATCCCCAAGGCCAACAATTTCCTTAGACCCCTGAACAGAAGAATGATGGTTGCACCCAAAACTACATGAAAGCATGTCGACAGCGTCTATCACACCTGTCAAGTTATCAGTGTCAATTTTGACGGTGTCGATTGGGGCCACGACAACGATTCTCAGCGCTCCAATACACCAATCACAGCGACGACCCAGCTATCGGGAGCAGCGCACAAGCCCTGACAAGAGAAACTCATGGCCGCAGCTTGGGTCGAGCTGAAAGAGCAGAAAATATGCAAGCTTTTAACCATGGCGGCTTCTCACAATGGCATTGGCCAGGCTGTACCCTGCTGACCAGTCTCGAACTGCAAGGCCGGTTGTCAGTCCCTGCGAACCTGTTGGCTATTTCCTTTTGGCCTTCCTATCTTGTACATGCAGTGTTGGGATGATCAGTACCTAGAGAGAGCTAGCTCTCTGTGCGTTTCGACAAACTTTATGCAGCCTAACCTAGAGCTTGGAATATTGATTCACAGACCGATGAACAACAACAACCTGATCAGAGACGAGTGATGTGCCCATGTTTACAAGCAACGGCCCGTTGCATACAGTACAGTCCCATCACAATCAAATAACGGGATCTCTTTCGAATCACCCGCGGGCCGGAGCGTTGAACCCGTCCATCCTTCTCGCTTGCCCTGGCCTCGAGGAGCGAATTGCTTAGGCTCTCTCGATACAAGGGAGCTGCGCCGTAACACCTGGAACCGCCGATGCCAGGCCCTTGTGCGAGTTCAGGGCATGTTTCCCGTCCGTTGTAAGAGACACAAGCCCTGGTACTGCCCTATTCTGTGTGCGGCGTCGTACAGCGGCTCGTGAACGAGTTCAACGACATGTATACGCTCAGGTCGCTCAGAACGGGCGGCAGCCTGCGATGCGAAATGCAAATCATCTGCAGCAGAGTGACCTCGAATGACTGACCGATTTCGCAGCAGCGAACGCACGCAGCCCTACAGAATATGCTGACAATGCATCGGATTAGGGGTTATGTTGGGGGTTGCTGTAGCCAGGGTCGTAGCGAGATGAAGGTCAGGTCAGAGAATAGCAATGATTGTCCACCAACACAACACACAGTAAACAAATTGGGCCCTGGAGCATCTGTGTCACTATCACATTCAGGGAGACAGACTGACCTACCTACGCTATTGTTTGCTCGGCCTAGTTTCAGTTGAGTACCTAAGTTGAAGCGTCGATAAAAGAAAAACACCGCAAATGAGTGGATTTCCAAGATTTCGATATCTCCATCTCTTGGCAGTACGAACTGGCAGAAAACAATCGCCGATTGAGACGAGAATCGTATGCATGCGGGTCCTGTGCTGTACAGGAGTAGAAGTTTTAGCTGCGTAATGTACAAGGATTGTTCAGAACTGTTTCAGCTGCATTTACCCAGAAGTGGCATATCAACAAAGAACCCTTCTGGCAAACGAAAGAAGGGTGTCAAACTCATGATAGCGTGGCCGTGTCCTTATTTTCAATTGGGTCCAGCAATCAACTTCTAGGATCATGGGTAAAGAGAAGCGTCAAAACAAAGAACCAACAAGTAAAAAAGTCAGCCACACCAGGCTACGGTGCGTCTTAGAGGTCAGCCCGCAAGTCGACATGGCGCCATGTATGTCGCAAAGGGAGGGGAAGAGTATCGGGATCCTGGTTATCCTATCGGAGATTTCAACAATTCGGATATCGATCTTTCCGATACACGGTTTGTTTGTTTACTCGAGTCAAGAGTGTCAAATCAAAAGCCGTGTCTCTGTAGACAGCTTCAGAATAACCTGTTGAGACCCTTGCACAGTCACATCGTGGCGCAGCGTACATATTCGATAGCTCGGCGCTGAATGCGAGCAGATCTCCCTGCCTTGCAGAACTTGATAAACAAAACTCGATGCCCCTCTTGTCGGTATAGCAGATGTCCTCTTGTTGAAAAGCGTCATTGTGTTGTCAATGATAGCGCAAGCCACAACAAAAGCCTCAAGCCATTCCGCGTGCTAGAGCGCGCCATTGATCCGCGTATGGAACCCTCCATAACCAAAAGCAGCAAGCCACAGGTTGAAGAATCCTCTGCTTTGAGTATTGATTGAAGCCCGTGTTCGATCTGAATGCTTCACCTCGGTCCACTCGGCATGAGTTGAGAGCTATTTTGATATACCTAGGCAAGTTACATCGCACGGTAATAGAGTTGATAAAATAACATGGGGTATCGTGGAATTGGAAACAATCAAGAAAACTAGCGTTGACAACGCACGTCCTGGTTTTTGCTGATACGCAAGCGCCTTGCAAAAACACCAATGGGCAAGTCGTAGATGAGCTGATATTGAGGTATTAGTCTCCTACCCTGAGCCTTGCTAGCTCATCTCGAAGTCGAGGTCTCGTCGACAACTGGCTGGAGAGCACAACTTGTAACTGTTCATCTCACTCGTCTCTCGTTTGGGGTGATTCTTATCTTACTGAGACCTTACAGTCAAGGTTGTCTCTACATAGGGTTCGAGACCTTGAAGACTTCATCCACCTCTCCGCAAACCGAAGCATTCCATAATTCTTAAGAACCCTTGAGAACTTGATCGACTTGACTCTCAAATCGCGATCAATATCCCCACAAGAACCCAACCTGCAAAAGTTGCGGGGATGAACCAAGGCGACGAACCCGAATGACCGCCGCACGAGCCCCAGCTCTGAACAGGGGCCCCGGCCAAAGGCTTCAAGTAAATCAGATCGCGAAAAAATGGCCCCGATTGGGATTTTCTTCCGCGATCACGAACTTGGTTTGACCTCTTAATCTTGCGACATATGCGGTCTATATTCAGTCTCATATCCAAGTTGACCAAGCTCCGCAGGACGCCCAGGTGACTGAATAATCCTTTGGTAAGACAAATCGACATCAATCGTCGGCCTCGCCTAGGCCTTTGGTGGCAGTTGTTGGAGATTCCAGCTTGGTTAGTTTCCCGATTTGGTGTCTCAAAAAGCAAACATGAAGAACTCTTTGACCAACCAGAGGTCACAAACCAATCTCACCATCGATTCCGAACAAGGCCATGCCCTGTCAATTGTCCCAGCACCATTGTCCGCCCACGAATCAATTGATGATCTTATTTACGGCTTGTTGACTTTGGCCAAGTTTCCCGAACCAGAATGTTCCTTTTGGTCGGTCTTATTCCGGTAGCATCCGACAGCTGAGGATCGTCTTCTACGTCGATCATGTCCATCATGTTGACAATCGGTGAATGGCGCACTCGTAAAGTGTCGCGTTGTCGAATCTGCACCCCGTTCGTAAGATTCCCATCAGATTACAGATCAGCCATCACGACAGACCAACGGTAACAAGCGATTCACACGCGCTGCATGGTTCTACAGAGGGGACATGTTCATGTCAACAACCGACATGTCGATTCTCAACGCTGATAGGACGCTCGGTGATGGCCTTCCTCACAGCCTCCCACATCCAGCTGACATCTTGAGCCATTAACCTAACTTGGTCAAGGAAACATGAATTCGCAACAGGACGTAGGGCAGACTTGCAAGCGAAGTGGCGGCTATCAACCTAAAGCGACCAGGGGTCGATCCTCGGGGACGAACCATTGACTGCAACTCGTCGTCATGAAAACGCAGGCAGCGAGAAACCAAACCTCATTGAGACTTCTCACTGGATGGTCGGTTCTTGGCCTTTGGTTTGAGATCCAAGATCGTGGTTCATGGTCAGCGAAATGCCACCCTGGTCACTCGCATATGCCTCTTTCGGATGCAGAACACATCCCACTCGGTGTTTCTGAAGCTTATCTCCATGTTTATTATTTATTGTTGTTTTAAAACTCAATTCGCGCGCGATATAAATCCATCGTCCGCGGCAACATAACGGGGAGACAATTATCAGTGTATGCCTTGCTTAGCATGTGATGTGACAGAGCCACAGAGGGGCATGATAACTTGAACAGTAATCTTGGTACGGATAAGTTGCTGGGCAAAGGTTTGTTCCTGGTCCAGCCTGGCAGTGTTTGGTACCATGACCTCTTGAAGACACATCCACTCGCCACCACTTGGTGGCAGACGCGAACGCATGAGGGCATCGACAACAAAGAGGTGCGGGGAAATTCCGAGTGAGACTGGACCGCAGTCCAAGCTCTTCTGGTGTAGCGGGTGTATCAGATTCCATGTTACACACATTGTAAGCGGGCAGCCCAGATGGTAAGACCAGCCAATGGTATCGCGTAACCGCATCCCCGCGAAACTAAGATTGCTGTGGGCGCTACCCTGGAGGGGCAGCAGAGACACATGGTTTCCTTGCAAAACTTGACGACTTCGAGATTTTGTTGCCTGCCGAAGGGTCCATTGAGACATTGCTGATGGAATGTCAACCCTGGAATGAATCTCACATAGAGATAGGGTAAAAGCAATCATATACCGCATCCTCTTGCACTCAAATAAACAATATGCCTAACAAGGTGAAATCAACAACCGCCATAGGCAAGAATGGATCCGAAGCATGAACGAATATAATGCAATAAGATAGTCCATAGGTCCCAACTTTTCCCGTGAAAAGAGGCGATGATTGACTTCAACCAAGACCGTATTACTTTGTCGGCGGCAGTGAAATGTATGGCCTGGTATCAAGGTCTACTGGGACCCGTGGTCAAACACAGTTGAGTAGGCAACGTGAGGTTATCACAAGATCTCTTCCGGATCAATCGGTATTCTGGAACCTTTGCAAATTCCTTTCACTGGCGGTTGCCGACGGCATTTGACAAAGAACAAATTTGCTTGCGGAGACTTTGACACGAACTGCCGATGGTGTCTTTATCGCCGTCGATCGGGGCGTTCAAGCTGGAGCATTACAAGTAACACCGAGGACCAAGGATGGTTTGAAGGCAGCTTAACGTCGGAGACGCTGTGCGAAAGAGGAGCACGAGAGAGTTTTTCAAGTAAGAGGCGGAGCTTTGTATGAGATTGATCAGAGATTTCGTGTCATCACCATAGCAATTGATAAAAAATTGCAAGGTTGGGTTTTTACCAAGCGCCGTGAGACCCGTGGTGATGTATTTCCGACCAGCCTTGGCACTGCATGAAGTTGAAAGTCAAGTGGGTATCATGGTTCCTTTTTTTCCTCGACTTCTTTTTTTCCCTTGCATGGAACCATTCAGATGAATGGATTTGGTTCCCTTAGAGGCGTCATGGATCCAGTTAGTCTGGTTCTTTAACCTTGCGTCGCTGTGGTGAAGAAGCGAGGGATGGACACTTATCGAATTCACTGGGCCCAGGCCGCTAGGAGATGATTCTGCCGACAGACAAGCCAAGCCAATATCCGCATAAGCACCAGTCACGAGACACAAAACGGTGCAGCGGAGCTATTGAGGCATGCACAAGAGACGAGATGAGCAGGTATAAAAAAAGAGGAGAGTCCAGAGAGTCAAGAACAGGCTTCTTTCGCGTAAAAATGGACCTTGAAGGTACCGTATCTTAGCGTGTCACGACCCGACGTGTGGGGAGACGCTACGCCAAAACGAGAATGGCTGCTCGGGTGATTCAGCCTCATTTCACTCAGAAAAGGAGTCAAGTGTGTCGTCGCTTGCGCGGGTAGCTCCGCTTTGTGGAAGGCTTCTGGAACATTTGCACATTAGCGTCATTTCAAGCTGGGGCCTGGCACGTGCATTCGTGTCCATTTTGTGCAATTCTGGACCTCTCTGTGGATAACCTCAAATTGCAGCGTGGTCGGGGACGAGGATGGAACCTCATGGGGTACAGCAACAGTACCACTCTGTCGGTCGAATCAACCCAATTGTGAATAGATCTTACGTATCTTACGTATCTTACGTATCTTACGTACTGTAGACGGCAGACGGCACTTGTTGAGCGTGTGAGGGGCTCTGATTCCATCGCCGCGGACCGGACTGCGGGAACAAAAAGACGAAGAAAAATCCACTACGAACCACTTGGTGACATGCACCAGTCGCAGAGGACCAGGCTTTAATCCTCGGATGGCAAAGATCTCTCCCACGGTGCCGTCTCGGAGAGTGGATGTCGAGAGTGCAACCAACGGGAACGAGGCTGTTGATAACTAATTCGAGGGGAACCACCTGTCTCAGGCGATGGATACCCGGTGTCTAGCCCGCTATTTGTTGGTCCTGACCACAATTAATGTGATTTTCATGGTCCTTGCACGCATAAGTAAGAACCGCAACATCCGCCAAGTGGAAAATATGTAGTCAGCAATTGCCGGCGGCGACAGCTTCATCAAGGAGGGGGAAAAAAAATCTGCATTGGGCGGTTTCTGCGAGGTGATGGAGTGGCCGATGCAGACTCCATCGTGACCAACCTCATGGGCGTGAGCATGTGCATTTGATGATTTTTAACTTCCTTTTTTCCCAAACTCCCCCTCACTGCGGTGAAGGTGGCTCCTCATCTCACGCGTCTCGCAGCAACCCATGTACGTGGAACGTGTTGCGAGCTGCAAATCATCGCCAAAGCCCGCGCGTCTCTGAGGCGTCTTTTGGCGTTTATTTCATCAGAGACAAGACACGTTTAAAAAGAAAAAAAAAAAAGTTAGTTACGGGGCTTCGGAATGGGGGCGCGGGCAAGGGATGGGGTTGATCTTATTAAGTTAAGTTAAGGGTTCTTTGGTTCAGCGTTGAGCTACAGGCATTATGAGTGGTGTCAGCATGAGTATCAGCGTCTCGGCTTGGGCGTAATTCGCTGGTTGAGCCAAGGCGGAGGCAGCAACGCAACACTATGCACCACAGCAGGGCGAAGCGAGGGATGATGCATCACCAAGAGAAACAAGACGTGGAGCCAGGAAACCAAGCCAATATCATGTCGTTGACGCCATAATTAAACAACTTGATCCGAGACTCTCGTGTCTCGCACCGCACCCTTTCACGCTTAACTCTGCAGTAGCCACGGCACCGAGTCAACCTAACGCGCTCTCTCCGAGTTTTACCCCGGGCCAGGGGAACATCAGAGCCATGCCATGCCATCCATACGAGGTGATGAGTCTTGACTTTAGCCCTGCTACTAAAGTGCTTGCACATCCTGACGTATTGACGTGCCTCAGAAGCTTGCCATTGGCATTCTGCAACAGGTGATAGCACTTCTGCAAGCCTGCTGCAGGTGTGCCGTCCTTTGGGACTCGTTACCCGTGGTGCTAAGGATCTAATTGGAGTCGCCAGTAGTGTAAAAATGGAAACCGGCGCAACCACCTCACACCACCGAGGTTACTCGTGTGTGTTACTTTGACTAGGTAGACAAGTCCTCCTGAGAAGATTGCGGCTCTGTTCTTTTTCATTTCCACAGTCTCACGGGAATCTGAATGAGACCATTCGGCTTTTAGCAGAGTGGAATTCGGGACCTAGATCGACAATAGAAGGGTCCGAAACAGATTCTAGTCAATGTCTCATCTCTGTAGAGACTGTCGCTTCTCGAGAAGCAACTGCACAGCAATATCGGATCTTGGTCCTGCTCTGCAAAAGACTTCCGAATTTGGTGATCCCTGAATTGGGAGCTCGGAGAGTGAATGCGGGGCAGAGACTAGTTTCAAGCTTCCTAGACTTTAAATGGCAAAGTTTCAAGGCTCAATCGCACTAGGTCCCACGCCTGCTCCATGGATAGCTTGCCCTTCTCCACTGCTGAAGCTAAGGTCCTACGTCACATTTTGGCATTTTTCAAGGTCAAATGTGAGGGAGAATTGAAACCTGCATCGTGGAGGTAGGGAAATGATGGGGAAATATGAGCTCAGCTCAGCTCAGAGAATAGAGCTCAAAGTTGCCTTGCTTCTGGCCGTGGGTTGAAGGCGAAATATTGAACTTAGTCAGATCATTGATGCACCTTGAACGATAAGTCAGCCACTTTGCTGGGACATGGGTAAGTCGGATCACAGCCAGTAGCGTACGGATACCAACCAAAGCACTAGGTTCACTTTCAAAAGACCGTCAATCGCGAATCTGGCACGTCTTAAGGACCATGGTCGAGACAACTCTAGGTACCTGGCGGTTTGGTGTTGAAATTCAGGGACGCGCAAAGTCACCAGCAGCCTCAATAACTATCATCTGTTCTCCCTTGAGGATCGGCAGGGAGAAGTGGCTCATGTCGTGCCCGCGAGACGTGGCTTACCTATGCCGGTCTTTGTTCAGGCCTCCTTTGTTTCGTCTTTTGGTTGGTGGTCCGAAATTGGGCGCTGAACTGTCGTAGTTACATATCTTAGCAATTGCGGAGGAAACATTTGAGATATTGCCAAGCGGGCAACAATTTCAGCCATAATTATTCAATGTAATTACCTTCATGGACCTGTATCCTCCTTCTCTGGAGTTGCTGTTCCTGGCGTGAGGGGTTTCTGAGGCCAAGTGATTATCTCGGGGCAGCTAAACAGTAGAGAGTTTGAACCATACTGAATTACAGATACCACTCCCATCAGTCTTGATCCATCAGAGTCAAGAGCGAAGCCAAGATCACCACGGTCAAACTCTCAGGCCCTAGGGAGGCACGTCATGATAGTTAAACCAGCCTCTTGACCATACGAATCGCTTGTCACATAACTATGGGTCAATCCTATCAAAGAATCATGATCAAGAAATAACGAATGAGGTATGGCAGAACATAGAAGCTAGAAGATCTACAGGCTGGCACACCTTGGTCATGGTTCACAGCCAGATCTGGATATCTTGACCCTCCGCGTCGGGAACAGCCAGGGGATCCTGGCCGGAGTTCCTGGGGCTACCCCTCACTGGCATCAAGCTGGCGCATGTGAGAAGTGAGAAAAGAAGTGGTGACAGAAACCCCCCAGGGCAAAAAAGAAAAGAAAGCTTCGTATGAGATCAAAGTTCGATCAGACTATTGCCTGTCTGATCGGGCCCAGAAACTGACGATGGCCTGCAAAGCCTCAGTTCCAGCACCAACATCATCGCCCTTACCTTGACTCAATCACTGTCTCTGCTTTGCTTCAGTTGCAGGTTACACGTCAGATATTGTCGATCCAACTGTGCCCGTTGCACTTTGAAGCTATTTTGTCAATTCGTGCAGCTGTGCAGGGTTCTTGACGCTAAACCTAGCTCGCCCTTCAACTTTGGGTTTCCTTTTCCAAGCTCTCCCGTTCGCCCAGCCACCTGGGTCCGGCCTAAGATGCGCTGACTCCAGAGTCTCATGAAATGCGCGTCTACGCCGTCTCATTGGCTCTCAGAAACTGCGTCGCCATTTGACGCGGGCGCGTTAATAACGTGAGCGCGAGATGGACGGGTTAATAAAGGGGTGCAGGTCTCGTCCTGAGCAGACGTGTATGTGATACTTTCCGGCTTTCGGGCCCATTTGCGAGTTTTGCTTCCTCATATGGTCGTGTGCTCTCGGCGTGTCTGTCTGTGCCTGTGCCTGTGCCTGTGCCTGAACCTGGAACTAGACCCGGTGCCTTCATCGTGTGCCTGGTGTCGTTGTCGTGAGAGAGGATTGCGGAGGTTTTGGATGATCCCACGCCTAACCACATCCCGCGCGCGAGCAATGCTCCTGATTTGGTGAGACTCGAGGTCAACAGGAGTATATTCTCCTCCAGCCGATGCCTAGCCAAACTTAATACCTGTGACAACTTTGACGGAAGCTGTGGTTTGAGTGCCACCAAGTACAAGCGGCTGAAGCAATGTTTCACGGAGGTTGATATGACTTATAACGAGGCGATGACATTCTCAGATATCACAGGGACAAATGGAACGAGTGTTGGACCTCGAATCGAAAGAACATTCCTATGATAGCATCAACGGAGATCTTTTCCCGCCTCATTCTTCAAAGACTCTGACTCGTTGGAATTTCAATTACTCTCTAAAGTCAATCCATTTCGCTTGTCGACTAGGCAACTCGAGAAGCTCATCAATCACTAACAACGAGACTTTTGTCCCGTTGTACGGAGTAGTGACCGACACTTGCACAGGCGGGCTAATGTATACCAACACCATATCTCCGTCATTATCTTCCACAAAATGTTTCCTGTGCTTGTGCCCGCTTGACGTCTTATGCGTGTCATTTATACAAGCATGTTCCTTTTCGGCGTGGAGACGTTCTCGTGCGCTGTGGAGAGGGCCAATTTTTTCTCGGCTTCCCTTGCAGCAGTAAATTGAAGCGGCAGCATGGGATGGAAATGAGCATCGGGCGACTTATTACGAACTGAGCCCGCTGACGGGCACGTACAAGACAGGCAAGATGAGCGCAAATATCGGTGAAGCTGTACGAGTTGCCATGACTAGCCTTGAATTAGATTTGTTAGGAGGAGTCTGATCCATGGCGAGACAATCAATCTGTTGGTGATGCCGTGAGGCGTGATGTGATACACAAGCAGATTTCAATCTATAATAACCAACAAAAGGAAATACTGTGCCTATCGGATACCACCTACAGCGTTATAACGACCGTTGATATTGGGCGGGACGTCTGAGTGAGTTAGCGGTAGCGTCGGTCTCCATGCAGTGACTGTATGGAATATCTTGTTACAATACTCCGTATCCATCATGTTTTATTACCTGCACAGTATCGCCAAGCACCTCCTTTTACCAACAGTTCCATATACCCGCCTTACATGGACGGGGATGAGGAAACTGAGATCGTCTATGAGATGGGTCTGATGTGTATGAGATCCAACCGGATACGTATCGGGCAAATAAATTTGTTTGCGACATGATAGCGATCTCGCTTTATCAAAGTGGCACCTGGCACGGATTTGAGTTCCGATGCTCAGAATAGTATCGAGCGAGATCATGTCTAGAACAGGGAGATGAGGCTGAAGGTGAGACTGACAACTCATTCAAGGGAATCTGCTTTTAGTCGATGAAGCTGTCGAACAATGACATGCAGGAGAAAACATGGCTTCCATATGATTTGTGTTTATGTACGGATATGTGAATAGTGTCAGATTTGTGAATAGTGTCGTCAAAGCGGGGACGTGTCCGGTTGAGCAAACTTTCTACGGCGGCTCAACGAATTACGATACGCCCGGGGAGCAAAGCGGGCTTGGCATTATACGCAGAGCAACCTACTGCAGATGCTGCTCCGTGCTGTGTTCCCAAAACCATAGCATTCAAGGGTTCTAGCAGGGCAGAACGCTGACAGCGTCTCACGACTTTTGGTACTGTACCACGGCCGGCCCGTCACCCCTGAGCTAGGCTAGGCAACGCGAGGAGAGGACCGCGCCGATGAACGAACACCATGCTACGTACAGATACAGTGGCAGTAACAGTGGCAGTGACAGCTTGACGTTTACAGCTAGAGAGCCGACAATCATGTACAAATGACAGCCGCACAGCACAGCATAAGTTAAGTTCACACAAAAGGCAAAAAGGCTAAGGCCAATCAAGTGAGAGCTATGCGAGCCTCTCATCTGGCCCAAGGCTTGTCTAGCGACCTGTAGTTCAGTGGATATATTGGAAAGTTAAAGTAAAGATCGCACGCTGTGGGGATTGAGTGACAGCTTTGGATGTGAGGGAGACTGAGAATGACATTGATGCTCGAGCACTCAATTACATGCATGATTAGTTGAGATGCAGAAGCCCGATGCGGCCAATTGATTGGTCCGGGGAGGATGTAAGCGTCGATAATACCTGAAAGCAACGCGAGCAGCGGATAACTACTGGTGGTTACTATACGGATAGCACGAGGGCTTTTTCAGTCCATCAGAGCCCTTCAGTGATTGTCATAGGCTCTGGCTGACAACGCCCCAAACCCACAGAAAACTCCCTTTGGTCGCCGAGATGGGAAACTGGGCTGACTGAGATGAAAGTCGGGATCTAGGTAAGACTTGAGGTAATCGTATTAGTCTCTGTCCAAGTCTCGTCGCGCAGGTGCCGCGTCGGTATGGGCCAGTACTTAGGAACGACACGGTTGTCGAGGAAGACGAGACGAGACGGGACGCGATGGCTTCACGCTCCCGTCGGAGCTGCAAAGTAGCTTGTGGGCTTGTGAAGCAACAAGCGCAGCAAGTGGTTCATGGGCTAACCCAACCTCAACTTGCACACGCATTAACTAGCTGCGCCGAGCAACGACGAGTCCAGCCGAGTCGATTCTTTTCTACGGAACAGTCAGCCGTCGTGTCCAACGGGAGCTTAATCCGTCCGTAGTGATGATGAGTGTGGGATGTTGGCTAAGTTACGGGCAGCTCGGAACCCCGTTAGAGTGCAGAAGCGTCCACTGTTGACCGGACTTTGGATGTTCATGACACTATCACTGTAAGGGAATCCATGCCTTTGAAGGTTTAGACAAGCATTGCATTCGCAACCCGAGCAACAGGGACGATTTTCCGACAGATGGATCTGCTATTATTGGGGCCTCTCAAACAGGCCCCTGGCCATCACCTTATCATGGAATTGGTGCAATAGTGACAATATCTCATGATGTCTGTTTCGTTTACACCAAGCTAAGCAGCCTGTATATCACTGTCACCTCACCACTGTCAGTTCAAGCGCATTGACTTTGACTCAATATGACGATTGTTTCCGTCGGCCAGAGGCCGCGGTCATGGCGGACACCCTCAACTCGGCCTTGAACGTGTCGTCAAGATCTTCAAGATGTCTTTCTTGGTTGCCATGATAAAGACTAACGTTGGGTGGTGCATACAAATGTGACGGTTCTCTACAGCTAGTGTATGCCGACTCGCTGTGGTGAGCCTGTGTAGTGCTCCTTAATAGGTCGCCCGGCCATTGAATGGACGTACAACTTATAAACAAGGACAACCTATGGGCCGACTGTGGCCCTGCTCAACGAGGCCGTGAAGCGGCCATGAGCAGAAGTTCTAAACAAACAAGCTGTCGTGGCGGCTTGAGAGAGGACTGTGTTATTGAAGTATATAGAATAATAATAAATGTCTTATCAAAAACTTGAAAGCAGTCAACAAGTAAATAGATTCAGCCGAGTGCATCGTGCCACCAAAATATTGAGGCTCTCTGCTTCATTTCGAAGACACCTCTCATTCCACGGTAAGGTCGATTCAACATATAATTCATGATTGCTTTAATTGAACTAACTAGTAGTCATTGTTTCTGTTCTGTATCGGATATATGTCTCTCCATGTTTGCCATTTACGTATTGTTGAATCAGATCAAGATAAACCATTCATGATCAATCCAATCTATGAACAGCATTAACACCTCGGACCGGATCACAAAGTTCTTTCTTGGCTGGTTTCTCCTAGCCTTGACGCGGTCATCTTCAATAAGCCTTCTTTTTAGAGTCACCTTCACTTTCACATTCAAATTTTTGATGTTTTTTTTTTTTTTCTTCTTCTTACATGCGGTCTCACACGCCCGTCTCCATTCGCGGATCCCTGCCTCAAGCCCACGCCGTATTTCCCCAGCCGAGAGACAGAACACGCTACGACACGACACAATTGGCACAAGTCGACAGGCCCAGCGCAGGCTCACACGCTTGATACACGCTTCACCACGCTTCTAACCAAGCCCCAAGTGAGTGCTAGCGTCCGCCCAAAGTTGCTGCACTATACCTTGCACACCCCATGTCGTCCTCCGGTTTCTTGTGCTGTCTTGTATTGTGTTGTGCTGTGCAGAGCTGCGTTATGCTGCCCTCCACTCACACCCAATCCCGTTCTGCTCTCAAAGCCACAAGCAGAGGCGACCTGAGTTTAGCCCCAGCCTCCGAAAGAGCGTGCCTTGAATTAGGTGCGCGATGGTCAAAGTGGTGAGGTCAAAGTAGCGTAAGTCCGCCCGCAAAAAAAAGAGAAGAGGCATTTCATTGAGTACATTACCTATTATTAAGTTGATTTGTGAGATACTACTATGTTTGTACTTATGCTACAAGAGTCGTAAAGGGGGAGTTCATGATGAACATTTCCTTGAGGAAGATGTAAAAAGCAAATGAGAGTTCTATATTGGTAGATTTGGTTGATCTGTAAAAGCAAATCGAATGGAAGCTTCCTTTTTCCTCTCCCAAAACTTCAAACTCCCAGGATTGGCGTTCCCTTTGGTGGGCGCGCGACCCGAGCTTAGGTGGGCAACTCCTGGTGGCCTCCTAGCAGGGGCCGGTTTAGGTACCTGCACCACCTGTTGCCCAGCAAACCGGTACCTGGTCAGCGCCCCCGCAAGCGGTACGATAGGTGGCCGTGAAAACAGGGCAGGTCGGTATTAAGGTAATAATTGAGTCAGTCCATGCCAGGTCTTGCGAAAGAGACAAGAGATTGAGATTTTGAGGATGAGATAAGTTGCTTATTAGCAGTGCATTCATCAATGTTGAAGCAAGGACGGATGGTGCATGCAATGCAGTAACGAATTAGACTAAGGCAGAGCACAGAGCAAAGGACACCCATCTCACACACCCAAGATCCCAGCACACCTCCTAGTTAGACCACACACTCACACTCACACTCCGCCTGCATCTGCATTTATGTACACCTCACGCCCCTGGCAAGTTAGCTAACTTACTTTAGGCCATGCCATGGATGGGGATGGATTGGATGGAGCCATCCACCCATACAAACCATGGATCTCTCTCCTCTCGCTGCATTACAGTTGGTTAAAACTACCTACTCTACTCGCGTACCTGTCACCCAGTCCTTTTCCTTCTTCTCTATCCTCCTCCTACCTCTTCATCCTCCCTCCTCCCCTTCCTCCTCTCGTTTTGTTGATTCCCTCATTCTCTCATTCCGTCTTCCTCTCCTGACCCGAACACAGCAGGCCTGAAGACGCTTGAGACGAGGAGAATTCTCAACTTGACTCCCCAGGGCTTTCGCTCGACATCTCTCCCTCAAAAAGACCCCCATCCCGCCCTATTAAAGGCCAGGAACCACCAAGGCTGTGAGACTAGGACCAGAAACAGGCCGGACTGGAAAAGTGAATCAAAGAGACCTTTACTGGTATTTCGCTTTTCTACTTCCACTTCGCCCTCTGTAATCTTCCCCTCCAGCTTCTCCTTCGACTCTGTAAAATTCCTCGGTTCAACCACCAGGAATTCCAGTCTCCAATCTCAATCCACTCCCTTGCCAACGCCAACGCTCCCGCTCCCGCCGCCGACGAAGCCTCCCATCGACGAGCCCGCTCCCTTGATTCAATTCAGTTCAACTCGACAGCGACCACTCTTCAACCCTTCCCGAAACTAGTCGTCGAACTGAAGACTAGTCGCCAATCAATTCTGGGTATCCCTTGGATTACAGGAAAAAATCTAGGTCAAGGTGACGATTGCGAGTTATTCAACTCTCAATCCGGCAGCACCCTAGAGAATTCCGGACAATCCACACACACAGTCGTGATTTAATTAATCGCGAGCTGTTCGGTTACATCGCTGTCGTTCTGACTCGATAATCGAACCATCAGAAGCGTTCACGAGCGTAGGAAAGGTATGTTATCGCCGTTGCTGCACGGCGCTGGGGACATATCATATCTAATTTCCGTATAGCTGCATGCCAAGTGTTCAACTCCCGCATACCGCTCTCCTCACCACAACCACCACGCTTTTTCTCCTTGAAATTTGCCCAGTGGGAGACGTTAGCTCGTTATTCCTGCTCGATTCAGGGACTGTCTCATCATCTCAACGAGCTTTGCCCATCTCCCCGACGTGTGGCTGTAAGACTTGCCCCTCTCCCCTCGATACCATACTCGTGCCAGCTTGTCGTCTATCGACCAAGGGATAGTTGCATACATTTCGCCGTGTAATGTAATGCCTCCAGCGAGTTCACGAGCTTGGCAAAATCGAGATTCAGCTAGTATTAAACTTGATACTGACGCACATACCGCATTAGAGCCCTTGAGTCGATCTCGTCTTTAAACGGCCCCCTTTCCAATCCCTTTTCTTTTTAACTCCACTATCTACATGCTCCTGGTCTCGTTACCAGCCACGGTCACTCTTTTCATCATTTTCATCCACGTTCTTTAATATCTTAATAACCTAATTAATCGGCTTCGCATCACTCCTTTTTGCAGCCAAAGTCACACTCTCTTTTGCGAATTTCTGACCACAAGATTCCTGGCGAACCAACAGTCTCTCCTTTGACACCAAGCCACAGGCACTATTCTGCCCCGACACCGCCCACCTGAGAAACCCCATCACCTACCACCCAACATGGCGTACTCTCAACATGACGACTCTTACTTCGTGGAGTCTGAGGAACCTCATCACAGAATCACTGCCCAAGAAGCAGCGCGAATGATGGCCCGTCAACGGCAAGACATCATTGGCGTTGAGCTATCACGATTAGCCGGCGATGAGTACCTCGAGGATATCATGCAGCATATGCGACAAATGGAGGTATGTTACCACATTGACGTCTACCACGTCTCATCTGCTAACAATTTTTAGGATGAGACTCTACCAGATGCTTCCCTCATCGATATGCAACGCGAGATTCAGTGGTTCATGCGACCTTACTTGATCGACTTCCTCATCGAGGCCCATGCTGCCTTCGGCCTCCTCCCCGAGACTCTCTTCCTCACTGTTAACCTCCTCGATCGATACTGCTCCAAGCGAGTGGTGTATAAGCAACACTACCAGTTGGTTGGATGCGCTGCGCTACTCATCGCTGCAAAGTATGGTGACAAGAAGGACCGCGTTCCCCAGATTCACGAACTCAACAACATGTGCTGCGGACTCTATGACGCTGGCATGTTCACACAAATGGAGATGCATGTCCTCAACACCCTCGATTGGATCATTGGCCACCCCACCGTCGACTTCTTTTCGCAACTAATGGTAGCAGAGGAGGGTGACGACCAGGAGGTTGCGCACATGGCCGCCTATCTGTGTGAGATTGCCTTGTACCATCGTGATTTCGTTTCCACCAAGCCTTCCGTTATGGCTCGCTCATCTCTGGCTCTCGCACGAGCCATCCTTGGCCGCTCTGAAGTTAACGATGGAGGCTGGGACCAGACAGAGAACGTTACCTTGATCACATTGTCACATCACCTTCATCAGCCCTCGCCTACACTTGCGCGCAAGTACTCAACAACAGGTTTTTCTCGGGTGTCGCAGAAGCTGGCCGAGTTCATGGCTGAGCAAGCTGCGATCGCCCGTCGAGCTGCTAACCCAGCTACTCCCCTAGCCGAACCCATCAACAAGCACACGAGCAACATCTACAGCACTCCCCAAAAAGGACACAGCGCGATGGGGTTCGATGGTTACCTAACACCCCCGATCACCCCTGACGGTAACTCGTTGATGGGCAACCACAACATGGCAAAGGAGTCTTACGGCTTACCTCCTCGATGCCCAGTCACACCAACACCTCCACACCATGCGGCAGTATATGGTCAACACCAATACGTCGGATACGTTAACCAGCATGGCATGAACCAATAATGCTCTTCATGACAAGATATTGAATCGACGATTCGACCTTCGACGTTCACCCATGTACATCATCGTGGCTTCTACACTATCTTTCCGACATTCTATTACTTGTTCGAAATCATTGCATGGTCGCACAACAGAATGATCTTTCACATATGTTTTGGCATTTAGCGACTGCTTTCCATTTCCTTGCGATTCAAACATTTTCTCCTCAATATCAAGTCTAGCGGCACCAAAAAAAGGAACACGCGGATCATACCCTTTTTTCATTTTTTTAGCAACTTTATGCAACAATATTTTTTCAGGCTCCATACGACTTGCTCTGTGTGGAAGGAATCCGCATACCCCCCAAGAGGACCAACGACAGGTCACCGTTCGGGTAAAACTGGTTGACGACATAGATTACACATGAAGAGCCTGCCCAACCTCAAGACGGAAGAAGTAAAAAGGAAGACCGAGAATGCACCAACACAGGTCCCTCGCGGTGGATAAAAAGGATACCCCCGGATTTTGGGACATAGGCGGTTATGGACCGACCAGCTTTATTAAAAACAGGGACGATGGTGTCTGACCTCGGTCTGGTACGATGAGGCGGCCTACTCTTCACGACAGCAGCACTACGTCTGCATAATTCTTTCAAAGGTGGATGGGGAGGCGATACATAGTTGGGAAGCCATTGGCATACACAACAACAAACGTTGTCCCGGGGGAGGATTTTGGCATTAATCGTGCCTTTGGTTGGATCTACGAAGTCAGGCTAGTTCCTTTCTTCAGGCCCCCGTCCTGTGTATAGATAGTTGTACGTAAAACAGGCACAAAAAAAGAAGCAAAATTTCTTTTAACTTGAACTGTTCCAAATCGTATTCATTTCTCATTCCGATGGTCCTCGGTGATTATTCCACACGGCGATCGATTGTTTCATTTGACCCTGTAAAATGCTCAAGCCCAGCCGTCATACCGGTGTTTCTGGTTCAGCCGCGTCTTTTGTCTGTCTCTGAATCTGTCTTCGAATTCTAGCTGAACGATCTAGATCGTCGATGGATGGAGCGGAGGTTGGGAGCTTGACGTCAGGAAATCTCCCATTGTGGAGAGACTTTAATTTCGCATCTTCAACAGAAACCAAAAAGACACCAGCTACCAACCTAGTACTTAGTCAATTCATTCTCCCAACCAGCGCAGTATGGGGAGCCCCTGACTAGGAGACGCATATGCATGGAACTACTGAAGTAGGGCATATTATTAGCATAGTGGTGTTGTCTTAAGGAATGTTTCCTAAGGTTTAGAGTTAATAGTGGCTGGTATTGGCCAGGTTCATGCTACCCCTGGACGCTGCAGGTTGGGAGTTGAAGATGCGCTGACTCCTATTGGCTGTTAGACCAAGCCAAAAGCTCGGGGAACCCCTTACTACAAGGTCTTCCATGGTATATGACTGTGACTAACATTGGCTGCGCGCCCTCATGCAGGGCTGATTCTTTAATTTTGATAGAAAGTCTATTGAATCATATCTCGTTGTGTCATTCTGTGTCGGACTGAGTAGTTTCCATTCCTGAGTTATGTTAAAGTGTGGTGTCGGGTATTATATTGTAGAGTTCCAGCTGACAGCAAGCATTCCAGGACCGACATCCTGGGTTACTGGTCTCGCGGCGGCAGTTCTATGGATGTCTTATGAGTTACGAGTAATGGAGGGATTTTACTGCAGCTTGACTATTGTCGTGCTGTCTGTGTTGGTTGATATGGACTTTTGGTTGGGAGATGATATGCTGTAGGGTATTGTTCAGTGCCATGCCGAGACAAGATTGACTCGTAATTCCTTGCTTCGTATATTTCCATTGAAAATAGCATTTACCAGTCGAAGGCGGTCGTTCTTCGTCTCTTCTTAAGGGCACATCATTAAGCTAGGCAGAGATCAATGCTTAGATCCCACTGTGAGTTTTATCTAAATGGTGTACGTGTATTGAATGTCAGGACGGGATGGCCCTTCTTGATAACATCCAACATCACTACAATTATAGCGAAAACTCAAAGAATAGACAGGAGAACAATAAACAAATGGAGCACAGATACAAGCAGAAGACCCTGAAGAGGAGTCACGTATAAGTCTATTCGCCGCATTGACGAGGCAAACATGAGCCCGCACCCTCATGTAGGGTAGCGACAGTTGACTCGGCCGAGAGCGATACGGCAAATTGCGTCTCCACCCGCCATGGAGGTAGGTGACTGGCGCATTGGGAGCCCGTGACGAGACGGAAATTAAAAGATCACGACTGACGCGATATGTCGCAAAAACAAACAACACCCGCGCGCCTTACACCGTCTTTTCATATCTTCATTCTTGAGACTGGATACTGTACATGGAAGGGGTGTGAATAGACAAAGCTCGCCACTGTTGTGAGCCACATGGCTTGTGGCTGTTGAGGCTCTAGTTACACAAAGTTGTTATAGCCTCTGATTTGCTGGAGTCGCTTATGCATACAACATAGAGGGTCCATCGATCGTTATGAGCTTATGGTTCTTGCGGCAGCATCATCATATGCCTAAAAGTATTACAACAAGACATAGGCTGAACTTATGGTTGGAAATTACAAAGGTATCACCTATTCCTCTTCTCTAAAATGCCGACGACGGACCACGATGACCCGAAAACTCTGAAGTCGATTGGAACAAACTGATAAGGGAAACAGGGCAATCCCCAACACATTCATTACGAGGCCGACAATCAAAGGTTAGGATGAGTTCACTTAGGCATGAGAGTCACAGCGACGTATGTTGAGAAGTGGTAGATTAAAAAGGACTATTAACCGTGCTCAATCGACCAAACATCATGTCATAAAAGCGCGCCAACTGTCCCCCGTATCAATCCAACCTAATAAGTAACTCAATACTTCCATGTTCGTCCATGGATTCTATAAATATATCCTTTTCGCTCCTAAGATAACAGCAAATATTTAATGTCTAAAGCAAACCTGTTTTTGTTTCGGCTCTATTGAACCTTTTGCTGCTGTTCTTTGCTGAATGATTGTTAGTCAACACTGCAGGGTAAATACCCAAGGTATGTGCTGGGGAATAAATACAATCAAGGGCGAAATTAACCCGGCCTTTTCCCCGACAAGAACACAATTCCTGGTCTTGTGTGAAGCTTGACGAGCTCCTCAGAGTGCTAACCCACGCGTTGTCGCTTGATTCCTCGATCCGGTGTGCTGTCTAGCCGTAGGTCATTGCGGGGAATTTCTTCTGTACCTGCGGGACTCGGAGTATTGTGGTGGCTCACATGGGGCATGGGATGTCCCGTATGTAGTGACGAATTCTGGTGGGTTGGGTCTGTATCAAGGCTGAAGTTGAAATCAGTGCCATCAGTGTTGTACTGCCCATCGCCAAATAAAGCGTTGCTGTCAAAAAACTGATCGAAATCTGCTGACTGAGGATCGAAGTACGCCTCGTTATCCCCTAGACCAGGTACATGCCCGGAAGGACTCAGTGGTCCGAGTATACTACCAAGTTCGCTAATCTTTGCATCTTGCTCGCTTTGAAGACGTTGAAGTTGATCTAGATCCAACTGGTTGGTGTTGATCTCGTTCAAGGACGGTGGTGCCATGGGAGGTCCCATGATAGGGGAAAGCGAGGGAGGTGGGTTGGACTCAATGGGTGGGGGTGAGACGGAGGTTGAGGTAGGCATAGTCGGCATGGCCATGTGAGCACTTGATGTAGGTATTTGAGCAGCAGCAGGTGCTGGCGTGGCAGAGACTGGGGTTGGGGCGGGAGTTGACCTGGTTGACGGAGCAGAGGAGGACTGGCCAGCCATGAAATTTACCAGTTTGCTTCGTTGGGCATTGCTCAACGTGTTGGGGGCGTTGGCCACAAGCTCGGCAGCCTCTGGCAGATCCATGCCATGATTGTTGGTTGCGTTGTGTTCGTTGATCATCTTCAACATCTGCTCATGAGGGTTTGCCTCTAGTTCCTGACGGAGATTGGGGGAATTTGTGTCGCTAGGTGAATTCTCTTGGAGTTCTGTGACATGGCCCATCTCAGGGTTGTGGTGGCTGACAGTTTGGTAGGTTGAATTGACAGGTGTTGACCTGTTTGGGGTAGACGATCTAACTGATTGGGCGCGGCTCTGATTGGGAATTGGGGGTAACAGGCCACGAGCCTTCTTGTGAGGTGTGCCGTAGGATGAAGGATCCATCTGTTGGATGAAGTCTCCCAGATCGACCACGCTGCCATGTTGGGCGGACTGCTGATTCTGGTTCGTGAGCATACTCGAAATAATATCGTTTACATTCTGCGAGTTGCCCTGATCCTCCAGCGTTTTTCGAAAGACATTGGCAAGAAAGTTAAGAATGGCGTTGATGGAATTCTGATGGCGATCATGCTGATTCTGGAACATGACCGCCTGCTGATAAAGATCGGTGTTGTTTCTTTGCAATCGATTGATGGCCCCGAGAATTAATTTCTGTTGTTCTCGGACTTTGCTCAATTCTTCTCGAACCAGAGTCATCTCTTTCTTTGGTATGGGCTGAGAATCACCAGCCGGTAATGATCGAGGAGCCTGGGCTGCAGAGGCCCCTATCCCAGAGGCGAGGATCTCCTCGGCTGCACCCTCGTCCTCACTGTCGTTGTCGATCTCAGCACCCTTGGCACCCTTCTTTGCTTTGCTTCCACTCTTGGGTTTGTTGATGAGCCACAGGAGATTTGGATGTCCCCGTCGGAAGTATGGGTTTGAGTACTCGCTAGGACTCTTGTTCTTGCGCTCACTGGCTCGCATTGAGTTGTCCGACAGACCCACGCGTTTGTGGAAGCCATACATATTGAGCTGCCGAACAAAGGATGCATAGTTATTGTGTTTGAACAGTTCCGGAATCAGAGTCTTCGCAAACTCATCCTCATCAAGCACAATGAACGAATCTCCCTTTTCTGACCATCGAATTAAATCTTCGTTCTTGCGCTCTTCCAAGAAACTTTGACATGGTTAGTTTGCCTCTTCGACCTTATGCTAATGGAGAAAACATACCTGCTCAGCTTTTGCACGAAAGGGGGAATCTGCTTGCGCTTTGCTTGCGCCTCTCTCTTGGCCTTCTGGGCCATCTCCTCCAATATATCAACATTATCTTGCTCATTCAAGTTTTCGGAGGGGTTTTGTTGAAGCAAAGCATTATCGTCGCCAACAAAGTTTCCCCATGGTTCTACTGATCCATCATAGGGTCGGGCATTGGTCGGAACAAGCGCGCGATTCATTTGCCGTCGAGCAAGTGTGTTCGATGGCGTTGGCACAGGCTGAGCATATTGTGGCTGTGCCGGAACCAGACCAAATGAGTTCCCAACATGAGCATTCCCATCCATGATACCATCAGCACCGTTCATGAAGCTCGAAGGGTCGCCCATTCCATTCCAACGCATCACCTGGTCGCCAGCCGGGTTCCCCGCGTTGTACTGTGGCTGCATTGGTTGCGGTATGGGCATCATTGGGGACGCTCCTGGTGCTGCTCGTTTCCTTGGGTTGGGCGCTGACATGAAAATGGTTCTGGCTCAATCGGTGCTTCTTCAGAAGCGGTGAGATTAAATTTCTGTGGATTGGCGCGATCGATGCCTAATCTAGTCGGGTATGGGTTTGAGACTGCTGATGTTGGCCGCCTTGGAACCAGTTCGCCTTGTCGCCTCGATCGAAATCGATTTCACGTAATGCGTGCCTTGGGAGGGCGATGACCCAGAGAGTAATTGTGATTTTTATTAAGACTTCTGTAATTGCGTGTGCGCAACGTCGTCCGTAGTAAGCGGTCAACGACTTATCTTTTGCTCGGCGGCGTCCGGGTTGTGATAAGGGAGAGTGTTGGACCGTCTCGAGGGAGTAGATGGGAATCGCGAAATAGCCTTGGAAGGTAAATGCGAAAAATTGTCGCAAAAGCCACAGTCAAACGTGATTGTTGGTGAAGAGGCACAGCCTTGAAGATATGATTATGGAGAAGATGCGCGGGCGCGGGACTGAGGTTTAAGGACAGCCACTCGTTTGCTCTATCTTCGTGTACGGAGCTCGCGTAGTGATGCCTTAAAGCAGTGTGAGTTGCGCAGCGCGTCTGCCCAAGTTATGTAGTCTGAAGAAAAAGGCTGGACGGCAGCCTGTGGTCTCGGTCGGTGGGCTTTGCTCTATATAGATCAAGGAAGATAAGAAATGATGAGCGGCATGCCCATCCTGAAACGGTAAGTAATAGGCGATGCACAGGCCGGAAGCTGAAGCGAGCAAGTACCGATGTTGCGATTGAACGGTGGTGCAGTTTGCGTGACGGTGATGATGCTGGAGTTGATGGTCGCGCTGCGAATGGGTCTTCCGGAGCATTTGGAGCGGGCGGATTGAGTGTCAAATATTTTTGGGCCAATCAGGTTCCTGTCAGAGACATGGGCCCAGGTCTTCACGTGATGATAAGACGACGTATCTCGATCTTCAACGTTGAAGAAAGCCACAACTTTGTAGCCCCTTGGCGGCGTTTTGACAGCTTTTTAAATTCAGTTCTGTAGGCCCTATCAATCCCAGAGACAGAATGCCTCACTCTAATTACTGGCATCAATTCTGTCATCGACTATAGGAAAAATAGTCAAAACTTCATCATCAGTGCGTCCTCGAGGATCGAGATCGCTCATGACATGTATTGTGGGGACGGCAGATGCGACTCGTAATGCCACTTTTCTTCAGCGAACAAGCATTGGCGTCATCCTATCCCATGTCAGCTCAGACTAGGAGGGGCACTATTATACCTGGCCTGATGCTTTTATGCTGGGTATCATAGACAGACTATTCCTATTATGGTCTCAAACTTCACTTGTCACCAACAGCTTTGAACCACACTTGGCCTATCTACCTGATCTTCTCGGTTACTTTGCTCCTCGACCTGCGAGCGATGCTGCCTGAGCCATCTTAGCATTCCTTGCTGCATCTCGTGCCTGGTCCCATGCTCTTCCGGAGTTTCCCTGCCGAGCATCGCGCGCAGCTCTCTTCTCGTCCTTGAGAGTCCGAGCCTTCTCGCGCGGATCAATGACAACAAGCTCTTCTTCTGCCTTCTTACGGTTACTAAGATCCTTGCCTAATTTGTCTGCTGCGAAGCTGAGGGAGTGAGACATCCATCCTTCATCATCGCTCTCATCTTTTTCCTGCTTATCCCAGGATGTACAGCTTTGACAATTTGCGATAAAGTGTAAATCACATAATTCAGCTTCATCGTCTGGAGCATGGGTACTCCCCTCTTCACGTATAGCCCCGGTTGTTGTATGTTCGTTGTCCTTTTCCGGGGGTGCCTTTTCCAATCTCGATTGGAAGGCCTTCAGCATGCGGAGCGTTTTTGCGTCCTCACTCGCCGAGGTGTTGGCAGCTCCGGGCCTTCGTTTCCGGCCCCTGATTGATGTTTCAGGGATCATGGCTTCGAGTGCAGACTTCTTCTTCTCCTTCACAGGCTCCTCCGCATGAATGGTCCGTCGCATCGATGCTTTCAGAGCGGCCATCTCCTCGTTGGCTCGCTCTAGAGCGGTCTTTTTGGGAGCCTCCGGTTCAGGTGATTGGTCCTTCACCTCCCTGATCGTAAGCGAACCAGGACTCCGCCCCGTTTCATTGGATGGCTGATCAAGCGTGGGTTTCCTCGGCCCTTTGTCATTGACCTCATCTGCCACTGATGGGAGCTTCTCCGCTACTGTTGGCTTCTTGGCTTCCGGCTTTGCTGGTTTCCTGGGGATTTCGTCTTCCTCCTCATCTTCCATGACAATTCTCGTATCAAATTTCTTTTTCTTGAGCACTGGCATGTCGTCATCACCTTCCTCGTCGCCGAAACTGAGCAGTTGTTTCCCGCCTTTCCGTTTCTTCTTCTTATCCTTGCTTGTTGCTGCTGCTGTTTTATTAGATGGCGCTTGGGCAGCCACTCGAGATCGCTTCTTCATGTCATCGAAGGGGTTGACTAGTATCTCTATTCGTTCGATCTTCACTGGGTAGGTCGGGCGTTCCGTTGCTTCGTCCACTTCCCCCTCGCCCATTTTAGCCAAGTTGTAGATCGTGTCGCCAGCAATTCGGCCAAACAGGGTGTTCTTTCCATTGAGCTCCTCGGCCTTGTCGAGCGTGAAGAAGAACTGGCTACCATTGGTATCTGGACGCGATTCGTTCGCAGAACCCAGCAGACCACGCCGGTTGAATTTGAGTCGAGAGTGGAATTCGTCCTTGAAATTGATTCCTGTTGGTCCTGCATTCTTCCCCTGGCGCTGGTCCATGGGCCATGGATCTAGGTCGCCGCTGAATGCGCCTCCATCGTAAATGGACTCCCCTCCATTGCCGGTGCCTGTAGGATCTCCACCTTGCAATATGAAACCTGGAACTAATCGATGGAATATTGTGTTATCGTAATAGCCGTCGAGCGCTAGTTGTAAGAAGTTGCGACATGTCAACGGCGTTTGCTTCGCGAATAACTCGACGGAGAGTTCGCCCCGGGTGGTGTGAACAATAACTGAGGCAGTGGGCTGCGGTTCAAGATTATAGATCGCCGACATTGCGACGCCTTGAGTCTTTGTGAACGGAGATTTGGTGTTTACTGTTGAGGTTGTAGAATTCAAGTCGCGTGTGATGAAGACTGGAAGAGCTAAGAAGAAGCTTGGCTTGGCCTGCATGGGAGATCCACACCGAGTCTTATCGATAACATCATCATATAGAATCTTTTTCTAGATGGAAGTAAAAGAAGGATTATAGCTATGGGATATGCGAACCCTTTTTTTAGTAATTACAATAAAGTCTCTTCAAATTGTCCCAAGTTCACATTTATTATCTTAAGGCTTGGACTAGATTAATGATAATATACACGTCCAGAATCTGGCGGTTCCTTGAAAGCGTCAGCATGCTATGTCGTCAATATGTTGCACAAATGACTGACACGGTTGCTAATACACAGCGATCGTAACTCTACGATAATACAAATAAATGGTGTTCCTGCAGGAAGTCAAAGAACTGTGTCAATGATACTCTTGATTAGCCAAGGGACAAATGAGAGCACTAGATGTTTATCTACTGGCTAGCAAAACCTTTGTGCAACAAGCGGGTCCTCATGACCTTCTGGTGAGATGGCCGAGTTGGTTATGGCGCCAGGTTAAGGTTTCCTGGTGGAGCAATCCTCCTGGGGTTCGAGTCCCAGTCTCATCAATATTTTCTTTTTGCTCTCTCGTGGAGGAATAACTACTCGTCATTTTTTTGCTCTTGTACTGGTCGTACATAATTCCCTAACTCTTTGTCTGTAGTCCTGTAGAACTAGGTGGTTGCCTGTTAAATCATTAGTTATATCTTGTCTTGTTCTCCTTGTGACAATAGAATTTCTGACATAGGTTTCATAAATAACACGCATAGCTTTATTCAGAGTAGCTTCAACAATGATCCTGTTATCACCATTGTCCACGCAATCACCTAGGGCTTCCGTTCAGATGAACACTCATTATGCACAATTGTTCATATGGCCTAAGAATTATCTCTTTTTAGCAGAAATCTCCGCATATTGATATAAAATATCTCGAGCTTCGCGTTATTCTTCTCTCATTACACGCGGCTTCAAACTTCCTGGTAAGGTCTCAGTTTCAATCCAGTTCATGTCATCAGACTGGTCTAGACGATAAAGAAGGTTCCAAGAGACGCAACGTAACGTAGCGACACTCGTGTCCTTCAAGAACTCCAGACGGATCCATGCACTGCCGGTTCCTCGCGGGCATGTTGTTTCCCAGTTCCAAGCGGGCCTCTGCCCCTGGCTTCAAGATTTGTTTCAACGACAGCAGTGACGCAGAGCATCGTATATTCCACATCGATATCAGGGATGTGAGAAAATGGCGAGACGCGTTCAAGCCAAAGAAGCTTGATAACAAAGCACACCGAAGACGTCGAGACGCCCGCGCATCAATGGGTCAATGGGCCATCACCAACAGTTCCTTCGTTAATTGCAACCAAGAGGATATTCCCACTCCAGAACGCGAGCCAGAATCCACGGACAGTGAATCATCATGTGACTCCCTAAGTTTTACAATGGAGAAATTGGATCTTCTCGGAGACACGAAATACAATGGCACAGTTGATGCCGAAATGGTTGCAGAACGGGTCAAGACCGAAAGGATCCTCGAAGGTACGTTGACTCCGAATCCTGACCGGGACTATGAAGGCGAATTTACCCTCTTGTTTCTATCATTCGAAGAGTCTCAACGGGGACGACAGCCAGATATTGTTTTTGATGCTTCGAAAGGGTGGAAATTTCTGCATGGCATTATCACCGCAGGGCAGAGCGATGAGCCCAGTGAAATTCCTGCTTACCATCCCAACCAACGAGCATTTCTCCTTGTTCGGAAATTCAGGGGGCCTTTCCTGGTTACCTGTTCTATACGAAACATTGATGCTTGCAGCCACGCGGAACTCCTGAAGCTCATTTGGCAGATGGAGATGACCGGGTGGAATGACATGATCTATGTCACCCAGAAAGATGAGGAGGTCCCTTATCGCATCGAAAGTAAGAAAAAAGCCGAAGTATTGGAATGGGGACGCTTTGAAGATGTTTATGAGCGTCCACGGATGCCAGCTAAAGAAGCTCTGAGAGGCAAGAAACTTAGGAGCTTTATCCTAAACAATACAAAGATTGCGGTAAGTTGAGCAGAACTCAATAGGCCTTTAGACTAGATGTTTTTGACATCTGAATTTGAGGGCAGTAGTTTTCTTACTTCTCCTGAAGGGGTAGTTTAGGATTCCGGTAGAGTTTAAGGGGTTTGGGTTGGCGTACGTAAATTGAGAATATAATGAATGATAGTCTTCAAAATGAAGTTTGGTGTGATAAATCATTTGCAATTTTTGTCTTCCTTCAGTGATGTGTCGTAACGGTAGTACAGTGCTTCGTTCGAGGAGGTATGGTGCAATGTAGGGTGTGACAAGAAGTACGAAGGACATTGTCGTTATCTCAACCAGCGATCGGGTTGGCGTGGATCGTCACATTTTCGATACAAACTGTCTCCTTGGGTCTGTTCTTTCGGTCCACCTCGATTGCTTCCATCTTGGCCAAAGTCGCCAAACTCTCGTCGCCGATGACGCGTCCAAATACAGTGTTGAGTCCGTCCAGATGCGGCGCCTTGTCGAACGTGATGAAGAACTGCGATCCGTTCGTCCCAGGTCCCTTGTTGGCCATCGACAGCACGCCTCGAGCGCCGTGTCGTAGCGCTGGCCGGATCTCGTCTTCAAACGCGCCTCCCCATATGCTGCGTCCGCCTTTGGGGTTCTCGGGGGGATTTGGTGTTGCGGGTGCGCCAGTCTGTGCCATAAACTTGGGGATGAGGCGGTGGAATGGAGATTTATCGTAGTAGCCCGAGCCACAGAGGGCAAGGAAATTCTGGTAGGTGTGAGCGAAAGCCTGGGATTAAGCATATACTGGATTATACAAACCTCTGCAGTTTTGGGAACACTTTCGCAGTATATCTCAACCTTTATGTCGCCGTGCGACGTGTGCAGCGTGACTGACATAGTCGTTGTCTTCAAGATAATGGTGTTCAGCGATGAAGGAGATGTTATTTTTCGTTTGGAAGTAGAATACCTAATGCTGCGTGGAAAGTGTTGATAATGCAGCATTGAGAAGATGATTGGGCGAGGACGTTGATGATTTATACTTGATGACTAATACAATCGACGACCAGGACGTTACAACTTATAATAGTAGGGTGTTTCTTAATCTCTAGGTGGCAAATACTACTTCTACCTTTAGACTCATAATTCTGAGTCATAAAGACTTATGGCTGTACAAATGAGTTTTCTATAGAAGAAATGGGTTAATGCGCGTTGACGAGGTGTTGAATGTGCTGAGTGTGCCTCGAATATTTGTCTAAGCCAAGCCAGCCGCCTTTCCTTTCCATCTATTATGGATGCTTTGCATGGCGATTCGTTCTATCATCAAAATGTCTTTGACTCGTGGAGATACAGGAAATGAATCGTTAATCCCTGCGACTCTCACCTAAATATACTTTGTACGGCAGCTCTCAGCTCTCAGGCCTCTCAGTAACTGTTCCTTTGAGGCTCTACCACGACTAGGTACTAGGTAGGTACCTAAAGACAGTGAATGCAACATCCTACCCAATTAGAGCTATGCGACCCCTTCGCTTATGCACCTTCCTCCTTGAGCCCTCTCAACAAGACCACCACACTTTGGACGCAGACCTGAGAATCATCATTCTTCTTTTCAATAAACTCCCGACTATTGGAGAACTTGTAACGTCATCTGTGCTCGTCCAACCACCCTTCTTTCCTTGAGTCTGTTGTCTTAACACCTACGCTTTGCTGTCAGTTATGGAGAGGTTACCCCAGGAGTGCCGAGACAATGTTGCATTCTTTCTGGAAGGGGACGACGTGAAAAACTTGATTCTCGTGTCGAAAAGGTACTGCGACTTCTTTGTCGCGAGGAAATTGAGACAACTTTGGTTTAAAGGCCTCCCTAGATTTCTCTCTCACGTGTTCAAGTCCTTGCTTGCAATGAAGCTTAGTGAGAAGTTCAGCCTTATTAGGTGAGTTGTAATGCATCTTGAGCATAGGAATGATCCTAATATTACCACAGGAAGACATCAATCATTCTGCAGAAGCGTGGGCGCATCGGAATTCAGCCATCACTTTACGAGAAACTTGGACCATTACTAATAAATAGCATCTCGCAAATGACCGAACTGCAAGAGTTGGATTTGTCTCTCAAAGGCCGGCCCCAGGAGCAAGAAGAGAATCTCTGTGAACTTTTGATGCGGACTCGGAAATGGGATAAGCTCAAATCTCTCAAAATTTCGGCTTCACCAGAGATATTATGCGCTGTTCTCAGCCGCTGCGTTCCCAAGATCCTCGAAGCTGTTAATATCGATGGGCAATACGGTACGCGGATGTACATTGAGCTGGTGCGTCTTTGCTCTTCTCTTGGAAGCCAACACTCTTTGAAGAAGCTCAATATTTCACCCAACCTTCACGGCTCATTGTTAGATGAGCAGATCATTCTGGGAGTTAAAACCCATTTCGAAGCTCTCACATGCCTCAGTATCCAAGGACGCTCAGATGAACCTTTGGATTCATGGTGGACGACTACAGTCTTTGTGGGTAACCTACTTCAGGAGCTTGTCGTTTCAAAAGACAAGCTGTCCCATGTGTTGACGAAGCTCACATCTACTTAGCCAAACTCGTTGAACACAGTCTGTGATCTTCTCAACCAAACATCGATTCAAGAGCTCTGGTTTAGCGCGCAATGCACAAACTTTAAACGAGCTTCTGTCCTTGAGTATTTGAACGAGCCAGTTACGGATAACGCCGAGTTTGACGATGTAACCGAATCTGAGCTTGAACGATCGTATCGCAAACTGATTATGGATATCGCTTCAGCAATCCATCGCATTCGCGAGCTAGTTATCGTTAAGCAGTCTGAACCTCGATTTACTCTTGTTGGAATCAGCTCTCCTGGCAAGGTCATGGAAGTCAAGTTGTGTTAAGGGGGGGAACAAGCCATCCTGCCATCCTTCTGTCCTCTAAATGCAATTGAGAATTATCAATTGTTGCAGACTTGGTTAGGGTGTCTAATGTAGGAGATCAAGCTTGTCTCTATCCATTTTAAATTGAAGAATGCAATTATATCGATAACAAGATTTATAGTAACCCTTTTCAGGTAGACTTGTATTTACAGCCTTATGAAACATACACAGATGTTTAATGTCGACACATACACCTAAGACACTAGCCTAAGTAATACAAATACTTAGCTAAGTTTAGCAGAATTTACCATAAACTTAGGACGAGTTTTGACCATTGTATTCTTAGTCGTTCAATGTCTCGAGGCTTTATAACCCCCGAGGCATTGTGGTGCTATTCTTGAGAGGCTATGTTTAAAAATTTAGAGATGAAGTCCTCAACGACGAAGCAGGTACATCTTTGGAGTATGCTGGAACTGAACTGAGATTTGACAAAAAGGCTTTGATAATTCTGACTACAGAGCACAAAGGGTACCCAGAAGGAAGGGGAGTATTTGGTTCTTCTCTCAAACATGAAGCGGAGCAGACTGGTAACATCCAATGCGGAGGGGCAAAAGCCCGCGGGGATTTACATTGAATGGACATTATAGTGAAGGGACAAGCTACGAACAGACTGTCAAAACTTCATTGGAGGTCTTGCTCGGCCATTTCATACTTGGTTATACTTCTCGATATTTGAAGACATTTATATCGAATACGGAGTTATATCAAGAAATGCTGGAGCAATGGTACCCAAAATAGAGAACAGAACAATTTGAGATATCCGCTTTGGCTCAGAGACCAAGGCTCATGTTCAAATGATACAAATTTATTGGAATTTATAGCTTTGTAGCTTGTTTAACCTCACCGTCTAAGTATGTATGCATGAAAAGATCTTCAACTCAATGGATGTTCATACCCATGACATCACGCTCATATCCTCGCCCTTCGCGAAGGCTCGTCCAATCTTGGCGGCTTCTCCGGCATTAGCTTCCACTGAAACCCCCGTAATGCCCGCAGGGACGGTCAGAAAACTTGAGACTCGACACTACATGACAGAAATACTGAGGCGGACTTAGGCTTTGTAAACTAAGCCCTTGATTGGTTTATTCTAGCTCGCCTATTGAAGATCGAACTTTTTGGCTCCCTATGGTGCCCCTGGCTATCCCCTGGGGAATAACACACTAGCTAACAGTTACAGGCCCACTGGAGCGCTGCGCGAAATAAAAAAAGTCCTTGCTGTGGTTGGTCCCGTCCGGACCGATCGGCCTCTCCTGTTGCTGGTTGCTTCGCATTGGCATTCAAATCTCCCGTGTTCCAGCTTTTCTCATCGTCTTCTCTCTCTTTTCTTCTTTTCCTTCTCTTCAACCTCTACCTCTGTTCTTTTCCATTGTCGCCCTTGTTCTCCGTCGGCGGTTATTGTGTGTGATTAGGCAGAGTCTCACCGGGAAAGAAACGTCCTGTCAAGGACAAGCATCGCATCGTATCGCCGAAGGAACAACAACAAAACAACAACAACAATGCACGCATCAAAGATCATCGCCTCAATTGGCCTTGCGGCTTCTGCCAATGCCACAGTCATCCGCTATGAGCGCGATCTCGAAGCCAGTGCTCCTGCTCTCGAGAAGCGAGCCGAACCGACTGCCGCTTGGGTTACTGTCGATGATGAGATGCAGCCTGCGACGACATACACTCCCTCGTATACCACCGTCGATGGCACCACTTCTCTGATTGATGCTCCTCCTCACGATCTTACCGCCAGCGTCTACACCTACACCAGCTGGGGCAAGATTCACACCAGCACTGGCGAGCCTCCCAACCCGCAGGCCACCGGCAAGCATGGCGAGGGTGTCTTTGCGCGATGCTACAACAAGGATGGCGACAATGCTCCTTTCTGCTCACCTTACGCCAATAGCACCCTTGATGTTAAGAACACATACTTTGGTGAGCAATAGAGCCGTTTGTTGATGCGTCAATTATAATAACTAACATATTTTCAGTTACCTGGGATCCCGATTACTTCAACAAGACCAAGTCCTCTGATAACTCTACTCTCATGGTCACTGCCCGCCTCGACCTCTACAACCGTACTAGTAAATCATGGGAGAAGTACAAGGAATTCACCGATTCCGCCGTCCCCGCCGCCTGGGGCTATTGGCCTTTCGATGTCAAGCAGGACTACATAAAGTACTCTCCCTACAACATCTCCATCACCCTCTACAGCAACAGCAACAACTCCCTCGAGAAGACCAAGTCCTCATCTCTTTACCTCAACCTCAATGATCAGAACTTCCCTGAGAAGTCCCACGAGAAGTTGCCCGAGGGCCAGACCCTGACCATCGCTCTGCCTGTTGTCTTCGGCTCTCTCTTCCTCCTTGTCGTCGGTGGCTTCCTCTGGAACCGCAAGACCCGCCGTATCGGGCTCGGCAATATCTCGAGCCGTTCTCGTCACGGTTACACTGGCCGTGCCAAGCGCCGTATCTTTGGTGCCAGGGATAATGGCATCCAGCTCGATACTTCAGTTCCCCCTCCTGGTGAATACCGTGATGCCCCTCAGCGTGCTCGTGCCGACAGCGACGGTCTCGGCAGCTTGGCCGGTAGCCCTGTCGATGCTACATTCCCTCAGCAGGGCACCACAGGTGGTCGCAATGCTTTCCGCGACGAAGTGCGAAGACAGGAGGAAGAGAGACGTTTGTAAAAGAGGTGGAGTTTTTGTAATCTTGGATGTCATTTGATTGCTGGTTTTGTTCCAATATTCACAAATGACTTGTTATAATGTGCATCTAGATAGCTGGAAGTTGGGTGTAACGTTTTCACACGACGCGTAACGAAAATCAATACGAAAAAGACCTTTCTAGACCGAAAATAGAGGGACCTCGTAGGTCCATGTAACAAAAGTACTCTGTACAGGAGGGCATCGCCAAAAAACAACCAAGTTCCTAATCCGTAAAATCAAAGCCATCTGCCGAAAAGTGTCATACGCCGGGCGTCATGGGTATTGAAGCCATCCCTAACAAAATCCCACCACTAGCAGATTGCAATAGTCGATGACCAAGACATCAACAAGCAAGCCGTAGCAACTCCGTAAAAGCATGTAAATGAGCAGTATCCTTCCCCATGCGCCGTTCTAGACCTTGACCCGCTTAGTGATCCTAACACTTTGTCCGTCGTCCTCGAAACGTCTCTTTGTCTTTTCGGGTGCTGGCGTGGGAGGAGGTGATTCCTGCTCTGCCGTCAAATCAAAACCAGCACAAAGGTCGAGCTGTGTCTCTCCCTCTTGCAATGGCCTCAGCAAGTCAGCTGGGATGGCCGTGGCCAGCTGGCACTTCACCTCACATGGTTGGTATGTGCTCGTCGTCCAAGCATCATCGGCGTAGTTTTTGGCCTCGGCGATAGTATATCCTGTGCTGAAGCCCTCGTGGTATGCATCTGGGAGAATTACTATTGTCTCGCCAGGGCGCTGGTCAATGATGCGGTAAGGGATACCAAGTTTTTCCAGTTTCTGGGGAAAGAAAAACTCGGCTCGATGCCGCATGAATTGTGAGCACTTGTCCTTGCGGCCAAGCGCCTCTTCAGCAACATCAACCGCAGTTGATGGTACCACAATCCAGATTTTTCGTCCTTTATACAGATGGTTAAGAGAAACCAACCGAAAATCCTCTGCGTGGATCTGAAAACTGGCTCCGAAATGGGGTCCTGATTCATACACATATGGAGTATGGATTCCAGGAATTATGGCTTTTGTGTTGTCCAATTTATCACCTTTAAGGGGATAAATCGGACTTTTTTCAGGGACGCCAGCTTCAAGGCGTTGTTCGGGAGTCCATGCAGGCACATCAACTCGATAACGTACATTGCGAATCTGCTTGTGGTCGTTCTTGCGATAAAGCTTTTTGAGCTGATCAATGGCTTTGATCGCCGTGACATTGCATTTCGCACCTGTAACGGACGAGTTGAAACTGCCGACGGACGGAACTGTGTCAACTCGCCAGAAGCTGTTCCTTTTAATTTGAGTAGGGCGATAAGCATTCGCCGGTACTTTTTGGGAGTCCTTTGCTGGGAGGTCTTCTATGAGTTCCTCAGGAAGGACGATTTTAAAACAACCGTGGCTTTCAGCCTTAAGACTTCTGGCAAATGCGAGATTTGCCGGAAAGTCGTTCCATTGCTCGACGGTTGGTTTGAGTCGGAGAACTTGATGTCCTTCGGGCCCATCCCAATCAAAATCTATTGGGTCAGGTTCTGCGACAGGCTCGTCCAATTCGGATGGTAGATCACTGAGAATTGAGCTTGCGTCGTCTTCGTCAAGGTCCGGAGAGAGTGATGGGACTTGTCCTAGCGGAGATGGTCCATTCGTGACGATATCTTGGTCTGTGATTAATTGAGACGGTTGAGGATACTGTGGTTCGATGACGTTTTGCTGTGTTTTGGCGGGGATTGGACGCTGCCCGTCTAGGGATTCGGTAGTGTGAAGTGGCCCAGGCGCAGGCGCAGGTTCAGGTTCAAGGTGCGAAGAGTGCTGGAAATGAAGAACAGGTTCCGCAAACTCATGCGGGGGATGTTGAATCTCCATTGAAACCGGGAGGAGCCCGCCTCGCCAATGCGACAGGCAAGCGATGAGGTTCTGGTGTTGATTGATTTCTGGCAGTGGAGAACAAAAGTAAGAGTGAGTGTGAGCGTGAGTGTGAGCGAGAAAGGCGGCGAGTGAGAGGTGAGCACAATCGCCACTTATTTCAGGACAGAGGCCAGAGTTTTTGTATGCGCCGTGAGGCTCCGAACTCGCATTCTTGACAGCGAACAACCCAGGACAAAGGCACAAAAGAACAAAAGAAGAGCAGGGACTTTGTTGCGCGATGAACGTATGAACAGAAGAGAAAACGGAGGCTACCTAGGGTAGTAGTAGGTGTAAGGTAGTGAGTGACTGAGTGAGTAGTAGGTTGCAGAAAAGAATCCCCCATGAGAAGCGGAATGTCGACCCAAATAGTACTAGACTAAACGAGTGCAGGGGGGGAGGGGGAGGGCACCTGGGCTCCCGTCAGTGGCAGAAAGCGTGAGGTACTTCACAAGGAAGCAGGTCGCCACCGAAATGCATGTCTCCTTACCAGAAAGAATTGTAGTTGGTGCCAGCCAGGGGATCATGACCTGTGGTTCTGCGCTGTGCTGCACTGCACTTTAGAGTGAGAGGGTCACGCGGGGAGTTCAGAGATTGGTCAAAAGAGGAGCAAATATTTGATTCTAGCGGGAAACCCGCCTGCAAGGTCCCTGGTTAGCGCGGGGCACTGAAGACCAAGCAGCCAAGTTGCATCCAGCGGGAAAAAACAAGCTGTCATTGGATGCAAATGCTATAAACAACTGCTATTTGTGATCGGAATCTTGCTTTCAGCTGAGCACAAAGAACGGATTCTTGCTATCAAAGGGAGAGTACTTTCTTTCATTCTTTGGTTTTACTTGTTCAGAATCAAAGTTTTCTTCTCCTACCAGCGGGAATGGTAAACACCGCGACGGCGGCTTTGTCAGACGGACAAAAATAATCGAGTCTGCTTTAGGCTTTGTTGAAAACGGGTGGAGCATTTGAGCCCAGACCATAAAAGGGTAAGTGCGTGATCGTCCCGCTGAAGCACTTTGTTGGTGACGTTGAAAGGCGACAGGGGTCTGCCTTTATCAATCTAAGTAGGTCTTCAACGACCTGGACATTGAAATCCGTTGCATAATATGCGAGAGTTCCGATTGTCTCAGAGACTACAGCTCTGTCAGTGGAGACAGCCCAAGAGGAAAAACTCATTAGGTCAACACACATACATGCAAATAGCCGAAGGCACATATCCTAAAGTTTGTCAGTGTGCACTGCAGTTTCTGAATCATACCTAATCATAAAGCGAATAGAGACTCGGTTGTTACTTATCAGGCTTCACTGCTAGATAGGGCCAGTTTACATTTGGCCGCTACGAAACAAGACTCAGCGGCTGGGTTGAGGTGGCTTTATTGTTATGTCCTGTTTTACCTTGATATCCTTGTTCTTACGCGCCTCACACATCAACCTTCTGCCCCCATCAACCTGAATGATATTCCCCTCAATATTAATATGGACCACCGCCGGATATAGCTGATCCCTCGTTCGTATCATAATGCCAGCAAATATTTACTGCGTTGGCCTCTTCTGCGACGATTTTGTCAACACCGCTTGGGCTTTGATTGGAGACAACAAGTTCCAGTTTGTATCTCTGTAGAAGACTGACTGTCAGTTTATCAGGCCGGGGATCCATCGCGACACCCATTCGCGACACCGTCGCGCCTGTTCTTTAGAGACAGAAACATTTCTGTTGTCCGTGGGGTCGGCATGCGAAACTGCATTGATCAAAACTCGTGGGCATTGCGCAACTTTGGCTCCCTGCACTTCTCCTTGCCTAAGGCCGTTGTTATTTAAAGCTCTGTTATATGGAAGCACACAGTTGCTTGGCTCGACAACTTGGAAACTTCTCCATCACACCAGGAGCTCTGGACGGCAATTAGGGAGTGTCATGATAAAACTATGGAAGACTACACCTGGTTAGATCATGTACTGCGGACTCTCAAAGTTCAGCCATTGAGACTTTTGCTCTTCGAAATCAAAAACAATCTTGCTCCATATTGACACATCCGACGAAACAAGGAACTCTGAAGACCTCGCATCTGACGAACTTAGAAAACTCATCAACCAACATTGTGGCCTCTATATCTTGATTTCCATAATCCACAGTTGCTATGTGTTGATTGGTGCTGAAGATTTTCTCTGATGTGACTCTTGATCTGAGATAGTCGTCCTGAAGACACTTGAGGGACTGGTTTTGGGGCCACTTTGGGAACCCCGTCTTCATCCAGCTTAAAATGGTGAGTAGGTGGGATATTTATATATCCCGTCTTGACCATGTCGTTGAGTTCATTTTCTAATCGACGTAGAGCTTCTGCGCGAAGCAACGGGTGGCTGGCGTTCGTAGCTGGCATGATCAATCAGCCAGGTGGCAAGCAGATATGCGCTGATGCATAGAAGATAGAGATGAAGAGGAGAGAATTATGGAAAAGGCTAGGATTTGGATCGAGACACTTGCAGGCCTAGAGGCAGTGATTCTCGCATCAATAGGTATGCAGCGAGCTCAACAGTAATGACCGCTAAGAGTTAGTATTAATCCATGCGACTGTGAGACTACCTCACATATATAACAGCTTTCCACCAATTGGTACGTAAGTCAAATAGTATACACCTACGTACGGTTTACCGGACTCCGTGCTATGGCTGTTCAGGTCTCCTGCTTCATGCAGTGCATCATCCTTGAACTGCAATTGTCTGCTTGCACTTCTCGGACAGCTTCGTCACCATAGCATCAAACCCGTTCTGTCCTGTCTTTGCCATGTCTGCCATCGCGGAGACGACGATTAGGTTCGGGACAACCTCCCACGCCATATGTAGCTTTATGCTTCATCATGTTCACAGAGATCCCCATGTCACAAAACAAGTCGCGCTGACATCCACCGAATAAACGGTCTTATCTAGATATATGCAGATAACAATCATGATCAACCATGATCATGTAGGGCAGGTATAACTAACACAACCCATATCTTTGTCTAGAAATATCCATCCACAAAACAACGCCCATCAGCCCAGCAACGCCAGCACGTCGTGTATCCTCTATCGTGTTTGTTAATGCTCATCATACCCCATCCTCACTGATATTTTTGCTCCATATGCTCTGTAAAAGAGATTCACACATAAAACCCAAAAGAGTCGCTTCCATGTTCTACATTCCAATGATCTTGCGGGCTCGCCATCCCGCAAACCAGCCCTGTCTCTTTCCAAAACGCCAAAAGTCATGACACCAAATGCTACATGGAGCTAAATAGAGAATAGTATGTTGTAATAGGTTGGTGAAGTAATTATGTCGAAAGTGAGGGTATGTCTAACCATCCAGGTCGAGTGACTTCGTTATATTCGTAAACCGTGGAGAAGCTGCATAGTTCTTCTGACAGAGCATCAGGTGTATAAGCTGGCGCAGCATCTATGCAGCATCAAGCAGACACCGAAAGATTCTTGTATTTGCCGACCAACTCTTCGATCTTGGGCAATAGCTCAGGAATTCGGAATGGCTTGGAGATGACATCGTCCTAAAATAAAATATGAGTGAATAAGTTAATCAAATCTGGCACGTAACTCACAATTCCTGCGGCCTTGGCGCTCTCGATTTGCTCCGGTCGTGCATATGCCGTAACTGCAATGATGGGAATATGTTGTACAATGGTTCCCTCTCGCTCCAGCTCTCGAATCTTTCGAGCACAGGTCATTCCATCCATGACAGGCATCTCCAAATCCATCAGGATGACAGAGATGTCAACACCTTCAGCCTCCTTCCCAGCCCAGAATCTTGAACGCTCGAGAGTCTGCAGAGCTTCCTTGCCGTGGTTTGCAACAAACGTGTTGTTGCCACAATTTCGTAGTTGTCGTTGAAGAACTTTTTGATTGACAATGTTGTCCTCCACAATCAAAACATCAAACAGTTGGGTTGTGTCTTCGCTTGTCGTCGTCGTTCGAGATGGTTGGCGATTGAGTTCAGGCTTCTGCGGAATGGCTGGGGCATGAGACTTTCTAGCGATCTTGAACGGCGTGATCTGTTCGTAATCCTGAGGAGGGGTCAAAGAGCGTCGGCACTTGATATAGAAGCTGAAGCTGCTACCAATGCCACGGCGGGACGTAACACCAATCTGTCCACCCTGCATTTCTGTCAAGATACGAGAAATAAAGAGACCTAGTCCCGAGCCGCCGTACTGAACGTGTGTTCGCGGAGTTGCCTGTTGAAATCGCTGGAAGAGAAGCTTCATCTCCTCCTCGATTAAGCCGGGACCAGTATCCTCAACTGTGCAGTGGATGTTGATCTCCTCTCCATGACCCCACTCGTCAGTGTTGTTGATATCCATGACCGCAGTACGTTGATGGTCGACTCTGTCAAAGTATGAGATGCCTTTCCTAGTGACTTCAGACACGTGCCTTGAAGCGCTGAGGCTGACAGTAATGGCTCGTTTCTCACGACCTTGGGTGAACTTGATAGCATTTGTCATCAAATTTATCAAGACTTGTCGCAGTCTGGAAGGATCAAGCTTCACCCATTTGATGCCATACTGCTCAAAGCTCTGATCCACGTTGAAGTCAAACTCGATATCGTGGGCAACCAGTTCCGATTCGAACATCTTTAGGGCACGCTGCACAACTCTAACAGGCTGTTCGTCGATGGGTGTAACGGCTAAGAGGTTCGAGTCCAGTTTGGACAATGTCAGAATATCATCCACAATACGCTTTTGGTGACTAGCACACAAATTGATTGTGTTTGCAGCATCCAGGCATCCGTCCAGTAGGTTCTCAACCTCTGCTTTGACAGAATGCGAATCGAAGATGGTGATGTTATTTGCGATCTGATCAGCACATTGTAGAATCGCTGATAGAGGATTCCGCATTTCGTGGCTGGTGATATCAATGAAGTTCTCTTGTTGTCGTTTCATCTCGACCGCCTCTTCACGTCGCTCATTCTGCACTTTCTCGGCCCATTTCTGAGAAGAGATGTCGGTGATACAGCCAAATATCAACTTGAGATTGCCTTCTTGGTTCCGTTCGGGATAAGCGCTCATCAGAACCCAGGTATCAATCGTGTTTCCATCGCTCTGTTGAGAACACTTGAACCGGAATTCCACCGAAATCGTGACTTTTTCTCTGAGGAGTTTGTCCCACGCATCTTCCAATGCTGGTCTGTCCTCGTCTCTGACACTATCCATCCAAGTATCAACAGAATCTTCGGACCGGGAATGTCTCGAGATCTGCCACCACATATCGTTGCAATAATTGATCTTGCCCGCGAAGTTGGCGATGAACATGCCGACAGGAGCGAACTCAGCCATTCGAGTAAATCTGTACTCGCTTTCCACAGCTTCTTGTGTACGGAGGTAAAGTTGCATCGAGAGTTCTTGACGGTCCAGTGCTGCGAGGCGGGCAGCCCTTTGACCACGCTTGATTTCCTCCTCGAACAAGACCACTGAAGCCATCGAGGTGGCTAGCTGCCGGGACAACAGATGAACAAACAGCTTGTAATCGTCATCATAGGGTCGGCGAGGGTTGACACCCATCACGATGAATCCAATCACGGATTCTCCTGTGGTGGTCGGGATAACGGGGAAAACAACGAGCGTCTTTGAGGGATCGCCAAAGCCCCTCCAGTGAAGACCCTCGATAAGATGTGTAGGAAGGTTACCATTCTCTTCAGAGAGGACTATTGGAACACCGCCTGCAGCCATTGATTGGCGCATGTAAGGGGCGAAGCCATCCTCAGACTGTCGCATGTCAAGCTGTGGAAGTGCGGCTTGATGATTTTCTGGTGCTCCAAGGCTCCCCTCAAGAACCAATTGGGGTGAGTGTATCAAGCTGCCGGAATGTAATGATGAAACCTCGCTCTCGGTGTCCTCTCTGGCCGAGTAGATCAGAGCAAAGGGCACATCGTGTTCGTTGAACTCCAGTCCCTTTTGCACCTGGGGCCAGAATCCTGCGACAGTGGTAGCTGCAGCCGTCCTCTCCCCAATCTCGCGAAGCATCAGCATTCGTCTCTCGTTGACTCGTCTGCGGGTATTCTCGAAAGCTGGGTTATATAGTCCAACCACTTCGCCTTCACCACCCACCAAGGGAACGATAGACCACGAAAAGAAAGCTTCCTCCAAGAAGCCGTGCCGATTAATGAAGAGCTGATTCTCGTGCTTCATTGTCGCCTGTCCAGATTCTAGTGCGCTCTTGAACACAGGTTTGAGCTCATCCCAAATCTCAGGCCAGGCATCCATGTAGCAAGCGCCCATCAACTTGGGATGTTTCTGGCCTGCAAGGTCGAGATAAGCTTCGTTGTAGATGATCACGCACTGGGGACCCCAGTACATGGCAGCGGGGTGTGGGCTGCCCATGATCAGGTTGGACATGGATCTGAGATCCGCAGGCCAATCTTCGATTGGTCCGAGAGGAGTAGCCGCCCAATCTACAGAACGAGCAAACTTTATATGAGGAGGAAGTGCATCTGACACCGGTATCCTGGTCCAATCGAAAATTGACCTTGCGGGTTGTGATTGGAAGACTTGGTTCGTAAACTCGTCAGGGTGTAGTCTCGTGTCGCCTCCCTCCATGATCGCATCAACATCTGCGCGATCAAAATTAGCATCAACAGGTTCAGCATCGCCGAAATAATCTGGCGCATCAACGAGCTCGGCGTCAGGGGTGACGGGCATCTGCGGCGAGTGTCCGGCACTTCTCGTTTCCGAAGCAGCTGTCTCGTCAATAAGTGGTAACGCAGTACTGGGGCGAGGAGTAGCAACACAAGTCTGGGCGCTAACAAAGCGAAATCTTCGACGTAATGTTGACAATGTCCAGGTAATACCAGCATACTTGTGAGTATCAGCTGACACACGAGCTTTGGATTGTGTCATAATCCATGATTTGAAGCGACCGAAATCTGTGTCTGCGCTAGCATCTTCTTGGTCCACTGACAAATATTGAAGCACTTCATGTGCTCCTCGTAGAGACGCGTTGTAGTAGAGGATGTGTAAGCCGGCACGGCTAGCATTAGCGGAATTGTCCAGGTCTATCAGAAAGGTAGGCCTCTCGTCCTGCTCCAGAAACTCAATAACACCAACACCTTGTAGCATCTGCAATCCTGGGGGGAGGCTACGACTGTCTGGGGTCGTTGTATGAGCGGGAGCGTCCATTGAAGACCCCCAACTACCAGGAGTGCTCTCTGACCTTCCTGGGCTGATGGAGCTCACACTTGCGCGAGGCAACTTCAAGGTTGTGACACCGCCAGCAGGGTCCTCCCGCATACGTGAAAGCATAGAAACAGCAGGATCGGTTGCAGGAAAGCTGGCCGGACGATGAACGTGCCTCGCTGACGTGTGTGAGAAGAAGAGAGGCGAGAGGGGCCCTTGCTGCTTCCCCCTTGCTGAAGGATCAAGGTTCGCAGTTTGGTTAGGAAGTTCGACCTTTCGAGGTGGTGATGCCCCAGTGCGGGCTTTCTTGATGGGTGATGGGTGCATGACGGGTTCACCTCTGGACGGGGCGGAGGGACGCTTCGCCGGAATTGGAGTCTGTGGAAGCCCTCGTGTGGACGCGCTAAGACCTCGTGGACTACCAGCGTTGGACAAACTTGACTGGTGAATAGCGCCGGTAGTCGAAGCTGGCGAAAAGGAGGTCGTAAAGTCAGAAAAGGGCGCGATTGAGGCCAAGTTTGGTATGCTAAGCTCGTGCCTCCATGCTGGTGCCTCTGATATGCGGCGAGAGTCGTAGGCTTTCCTGCCAGTTATGGTAACCCTGTTGTAGGCTTCTCCGGCAGCTTTAGCAGCAGCAGCAGCGAGAACTGAAACGTCGGTATCAAGCTCAGCGTTAGTCCTGCTGGTGGGAGTGGTGTTGCTTGGAGTCGCAAATGTAGGTACTGAACCCAGAGTAGAGGTTGAGGTTGGTGGTGGATGCTTTTTTTGACCCTCCTTCTCTTGATCGGTTGAGTCTGCGACAGGACAATTCGAAGAAGCAGAGGCAGAAGGAGACGAGGGAGAGTTGAAACTAGGAAGCCGCTGCATGAAGGCGCCTGGAGAAGAGGAGGGAATCGAAGCCCCGGAGGGACTGCGAGTCCTTGGCACCTAGTGGCCAGTGGCTTTGGGCCTTGCGCAGCGGCCAGCAAGAGATCGAGATTCAAGATGCGATGAGGGGCGTGTCTGCGAGGTCGGGTGTGCGTAGCGTATGAGTGAAAGTAAGGTAAGGTACCGTATGCGTGCGAAAACAGTGGTGGAAGTTCCCTATGAAGTGGGGAGACTCTGATGCAGTACCTTAACAGTACAGGCCAGCAGCTACAACAGTCAGTGGGAGGTGCAGTACCTGATGCGCGGCGCAGTAAAAGCTCGGGCTGCTATGTATATGTTGAGGAATACAGCCGCCGCGATGTTGGTTGAAGGGGAGGGGGGAAGAAATGGGATGGGGATCGAGATGGGATATGGGATCAGAGGGGATGAGTTGCAGGGGGATTTGCAACTAAAAGTCGGCTGTACGGTGCTGTGTTATGGCCGTAGTCCGGGGGGCCTTTCAGTGGGTGGAGTGCAGTATGTGCCAAAAGCTTGACTCGATTATGAGTGATGGTTGGTTCAACCAGTTTGTCAAAAAAAAAGAGAACCAATGAATAATACGATTCAATTCAATCTGACGAAAGCATTCGGCCGAGTATTGATTGACTCGAACGGAAACTCAGAGTTAGGCCGAGTTTGGGGTGGCGGAATCGGAGTCAAAATTGACTGAACGGACGGGTCCTGGCATGTAGCGTAGCGTGCCTTATTAGGTACAGTAGGTAGAATCAGTAACAGTTTTGGGGTCGGTCAAAAAAGAGCCGCAATTGTCAGTGAGAGAAAGGCTCCCGTCCAGTGGAGATATTTTTTACGTCGGTTCGGTTGTTTGTCAGCCGAGCGAGACGAGAGGGCGACAAGGGAAGGGAAGTCAACGTCACAATAGAGTGTCGATGAGAGGAAAGAAGATTATAACAAGATGAACGAATAAAGTGGCAGTTAGACCAAGATAAGGATGGAAAGAGGCTGATCACTGCTCCGCATTTGAGCTTTCAGACCAGGCCAGGCCACACAAAGTGACTGAATGGGTATGGAAATAATGGATGGGAGAATGAGAAATAGCATTTCCAAAGGAGTTAGTGGTGACATTCACATCGAACGAGTAAATGATAGACAAAAGGGGGCATGATAGATAGACATGTCTAATCTAGAGGAAGAAAGGATCAACGTCTGCTTACGGAGAAGATAATTCATCCCATTGATCTGCTTCAGCTTCAGCTTGACTCCGAGTCCATCACAAAACAGTAATACTGTACGGGACGGACAGCACAGCATAAAGCACAACAACTCATATGTACAGAGCCAAGGCAAGCCATTCAGAGAGAGCGAACCGGGGTTTGTTACCAGGGTCATGTTCGTTCATGGAGATTAGGACGGGGAATTGGTGTGAGGCGGCTTGTAAGTGGATATCCCATCATCTTGGCAACAAATAACCTACCCGCTTTCGAGGTCTGGGTCCTTGAAGCTGACATGGGGATAAGACAAGGGAGTTGACCACCTGGACACAAACTCATGATCACTGATGGAGTTACTTGTTGTGGAAGAAGTGAAATATCAGTCATGATAGACCGATGCATGCCCACTCCCAGCCGAGTACCAATATCATCACCTCCTCCGATACCTCACCACATCTGCCGTCTGCCGTCTATAGTAAGCAGTTCCACCACATACATATGCGGCCGGCTTCTTTTCTGGCCGCTACAGACGAACCCAGACCACCGGACCTAGTCCGTCCCGCTTCAATCCAACTCGACCAGTCATGAGAAAGACATGGGAATCGAACAAGCTTTTAGACTTTGGTAAATCTTTGCTAGCACTATGTATTTAGTGATCCATCATCAGGCTTTTTCCCTTCTCTCTTGTCGATCATCGTATATCGAACCATCCGAATCTTTTATCGGAGCGGAACTGAAAGACGGGAGAGAGACGAGAGCCGAGAGCCTCGACAAGGACATGTACAATCAACATTGACCAAGATCCCTGTATCAAACATTAACGGCGGCGGAACCATCGGTGCAACGTCTTGGCACCATTATTTGATCACTGACCATACATACATAGACATTCCATGGATGCTGGGCCTCCCTATTTAGCAGTTCAACCCTACCAACCGGGCACTTTTTTAATGGCTGACTTGTCACAAGTTCACATTGACTCTCATCACTCAAAGCAAAGACCCTGAGTTACATGCAATTGGTGTACTTGTCCTTGACCCGGGCTGGGCTGACAAGGATGGAGGTGTGTTTGACACGAAACTACCGAGGCATGTATTTCTTATTGCCGCAATATCATGTCAACACATGCAGGTTCTCAACAAAGGGGTAACGTAAAAGGAAATACGTATCGACGGAACGAGTCATCGACTAGACCAGAGCTAAGAAGAAAAAGGCAGAAAAGAAAAAGAAAAAGAAAAAAGAATAGAAAAAATCCCGATCTGTTCGGAGAATGGATAAAATGGTTTGGGCCTGTGGAACGGATGCGTGGAACTCACCCTCCCACATCAAGAAATGCCCATGACGATCGGCAAGATCTAGAACGGTCTGTTTTACCCACGCCTTGAGCTCAAAAGCCAAGGCCCCGCCTGTCTTTAGCTCCCCCTGTCTTTTTCTGAGAATGGCCGTCTCCAGAGAACACGGTCTCGAAGTCTCCCCCTGACCTTGGCTTACCTTATTGACCTTGGATTTTGGCGCCAAAAAACGCCCAATATTTAAGCCTCTGCTGTTTGAATCGTGAATACTCGGACCGAGTTTCGGGGTCTTGAAGTTTTCGTGAGGCAATGATCAAGGTAACGTTGGTTTTGCGTCTTTCTCTCTCCTCCGCTGGTGATGGTCTATTCGGCCGAGTTGGAGTTGGTATTAAGTATAATCCTCCGGTAGCTCGGCTGCCCCATGCTCATGATTCGTCGCATGGAATTTCCAAAAGCGAGGCGGTGTGGATACTGCTCAGTAAAATCCATGACTTCTGGCGGCTTCTTCCCGTGTAAGCCATCCCGTTATTGCCGTGACGGCGGAGTCTCCTCTCGAGTGACGATGTGGCTGGTTCAAGTGCATTCTTTACGGGTTTTATGGCTGGCTTGGTGTTGATAGCCGACACCAGTCAGGGGGGTTAGTCAATATGCTAATATTCTTGCGGGAGTTTCTCGGTAGTGGCCGATAATACACGGAAGCCAGTGGTTCTCACTAACAATTGAGTTAGGGCCCTGATAACCAAGTATGCTGTCTTCTCTTTATGTTCTAGCTCTTGTGAAAGGTCGTTGATAGTCAGGGCATAGCACATGGTATAGTCAGTCTGAAAGCCCGGACCAGAGTCTAAACTACTGATTTTGGGTTTTACCCACAGGAGTTGGGAATGCCCTCATTTTTATCTAAAGTTTTGGACTCGAGCTGTTCGTAACATGATTTGATCCGGTTAAAAGATGTGACTCTGCTGCAGAGTAATCTGTGGGTTACATAATGCCATCACTGTTGCTATTGTTAGCCGCCAGCTGACCGATGATGTTCACAAATGACACATTTCGTAGTATACAAACTCAGGATGTTACCCTTTGAATGTTAAACAGCCTCAATCTCGGATAATCGGTATATGGAGATGCCACAACTGAGGCCATTTCCATAGAGACTCGACTGATAGATGGTAACGGGCGGCTAAATCTGGACGAATCTGGCCAAGAACCAACACAAAATACCCGTTCTTTCCGTTCTTGCTGTAGATCACAGGAATTGAATCTGCGAGCACTTGACGGCAAAAGAATTGGCGGTTCTCAATCCCTGCGACTCTCACTCAAGAGCACATCTTCAACTGTTTTCTTGTTCCCTGATTGGCCAGCCAGCCACATGATGTTGCATCTCCAGCCTCCAGCCCAACCAATCGGGCTACTCCATCACTATCGGGCACCTCATGATTTCCACCCGGGCGCTTAACAGAGGAGACGAGTGGTGATAGCACCTCACTTCTCTGATCTGATTGGTCCACGCTGTTGATGCTCATCCTCAAGATGCAGTGATTGGCATCAGAGTATCACTCCAGGCGCCCGCTCACAGGCTGGCTACAGGTCTTTCACGCAGCATCACAGCGGCTTTTCTCACCTTGAGAGCCTCTCACAGCTGTCCAACACGGGGGCCCCTCTCAGCTGAGGGCCACCTCCAAGGCCCTTAAACAGCTGCCCACCCCGACCTGGCCGCCCAGGAATGCTTCTTACATCTTTATTGAATTGGCTGCCGGTCAGCAACGACAAATTTGACGGTCTCAATCAGGACTCTGTACGATATCGCATGTGGAACAGTTTATAGCTGCTACCAGCAGCCGACACAGCGCAACATTGAACTCCAACATCAACAAGCAATCAACAATTCAGATCAGATCAGATCAGATTAATCGCCAACATGAAGTTCCCAACCTTCAAACGCTCTCAGCAAGAGCACACAGATAAACCAGCCAAGGCAAAGAATTACCGCGTCTTGTTCCGGAAATGGCCTCGCGTAGCGAGAAAGGGAACATGGTGGTTAATGCCTCTTGAGCTGATTGGAATTGTCCCTGCTCTGGTCATCTTTGGTATCTCTCAACCAAATCTTTACCGTACCGATATGTGGCAGATTGGTTGGGAGCACGATCCTCCTCTCAACTCGAACCCGGCTAGAATTCTCTACGCTTATGCCAATTATCAACCTCAACCAAAGATTGCCCTCATCTGGACACGAACGTGAGTGTACCTCTGACTGTGCCTAAGGGATTGGCTAACATGAACAGCTTCACCAATTTCAATGTCGCTATTTCGATCATCTCACTCTTCTTCCTCCTCGGCAAGCTTACTGCCTTTATCATGAGAGTTTGGTACCCTATCTTCGCGACTTTCATCAATACCAGCATGGTCGCTCTCTACACAGTCTGCGTCTACGGAACCATTGGACCTGACTACACTGATTCACGATATCCCGCTCCTGCAGCTTGGTACTACCGTATTGGGTGCGATATTGCCAAGCCATATGGAAAGTACAAGAGCTGTATGATTGCTCGATACTCGCTTGTAATTGGTGTTTACATGCTGTAAGTAGTCTATAGTATTTAGATATGCCTCAACTTGACTAATGCTGATTTAGGGCAATCTATCTCTGCAATCTGGCATTCAGCATCTATGCCATGCTTCCAAATAAGATCAACGATGTTTCGGACGACGACGACGATGAAGATGGATCTACGACTTCGGAGCCGAAGGGAGGTGTTTGGGAGATGCACAACATGAAGACTCCCAGTATTCGAGCGATGCCGTATACCCCTCGAACACAGGCTTTTCACACTCTGGATCGCCAACTGCCACTGCGATCTCAGCAAAACAGATACTATGGCTGAAGAAGTATTAGGATGAAATTTAGGATATGATATGAAGGGACCACTATCATTAATGAGCATTGGGTGTTTGGCGTTAAGGATGATATACCAAGAAACATACATAGCCCGACGAGGCTCGACTTCCATTAACTGTTATTCATATATGAATCTGATAATCACTGAGATATACATGAGTTATCCTTCGCGCAGAATTGCCTATTTCGTAAACACGGCCCGGTCGATTGGTGAAATACACAGAGATAGCCCCACAAGAATTGCTGGTGTCAAAGCCTCTAAGCTGAAGAACGTTAAGAAACTGCAGGGACTGACTCACTATTGAACTATTTGAGGTTAATTAATCGGCCTTTGGTAGTAACATGCCGATATCTCTTGTGCCGGTCCCGCCGGAGCCGATAGTGGTCAAGATACCGGCTCCGGAAGCTTTAGTCAACCCCACACAAGCTTGTTTAACAAGACGTCACCCCGCCATCACCAACCTCGATCCGTCATCGGCAACAGTGAAACTCCAAGTCTTGACCCTTCATCTCTTCATTTGATTGATTGTATTGTCTATTTGACTTTGTCGAGAGTGAGTCGAGATATCAAGATGGCTCTTCTTCAACGATTGGCCGCTCCATCGCGAGGAGCTCTGCGACAATCTCCAGTCATCTCATTGATGATCACAAGGAGAGCTTCCAATGTCGCTCCCCCAAAGGTACACATCTCACAGTCTGAATGATTGATTATAGAACTAATGCCGTGTAGCTCAAAGATCCATCACTTCTAAAACAGGATGTTTGTTATGTCAATGGCGAATGGGTCAAGGCCGGCTCCGGCAAGACATTCGAAGTCCATGGTGAGCTTCACCCTCTCAGTCAACAATCTCATATACTCACAGCGTAGATCCTTCCACTGGCAAACTCATCGGAACATGCCCCGAATTCAACGCCAAAGATACCCAATTAGCCATCAGCGCTGCTGCAGATGCGTTCCCTTCATTCCGCGCCAAGACTGGCCGTGAGCGCTCAAAGCTACTCCGCGCTTGGTATGATCAAATGGCCGCCAACGCCGAGGATATCGCAAAGATCATTACCTGGGAAAATGGAAAGCCCATCGCCGATGCTAAGGGTGAGACAACATATGCTGCAAACTTTCTCGAGTGGTTCAGTGAGGAAGCACCACGAGTATATGGTGACACAATTCCTAGCTCGGTTCCTGGAAACCGTGTTTGGACTATCAAGGAGCCCGTTGGAGTCTGCGGTCTCATCACACCGTAAGTTAGTTTCACTCCTGCAAGACGCATAACTGACATTTCTTAGATGGAACTTCCCTGCCGCCATGATCACACGAAAAATCGGACCAGCCTTGGCAGCAGGTTGCACGGTCGTCGCAAAGTCCCCTGCCGAAACACCATTTACTTCACTCGCCTTGGCCGAATTGGCTCACCGCGCAGGCATCCCCAAGGGTGTCGTTAATGTCGTGACCTCACACGAAAACACACCCGAGCTCGGCGAGCTTCTCACATCTGACCCCACTATCCGCAAGGTCTCATTCACAGGATCCACCGGTGTTGGCAAGCTTCTCATGAAGCAGTCCTCCGGCACTCTCAAGAAGCTCTCCATGGAGCTTGGTGGCAACGCCCCTTTCATCGTCTTTGATGACGCTGATGTGGATGCTGCTGTGGCTGGAGCTATCGCGTCCAAGTTCCGGTCTTCGGGACAGACCTGTGTCTGCGCCAACCGGATTTATGTCCAGCGCGGAATCTACGATGAGTTCGTGTCCAAGTTTACCGAGAAGGTCAAGTCTTTCAGTGTAGGCAACGGGTTTGACCAGGGCGTTACACATGGGCCTCTGATCCACGATCGAGCTATTGAGAAGGTTGAGGCCCATGTTAAGGATGCTGAGAAGAAGGGTGGAAAGATTACCATCGGAGGCAAGCGACTCAACGACCTTGGCTCCAACTTCTATGCACCCACTGTCATCCGTGACATGACCCCTGAGATGGACATGGCCTCACAAGAGACCTTTGGACCCGTCGCTGGTCTCTTCCCCTTCGAGACAGAGGAAGAAGTTGTCAAGATGGCCAACAACACCGAAGTCGGTCTTGCAGGTTATTTCTTCTCCCGGGATATTGAGCGCGTGCACCGTATTGCTGAGTCTCTTGAGGTTGGTATGGTTGGAGTCAACACTGGCATCATTTCTGACGCTGCTGCGCCGTTCGGTGGTGTCAAAGAGAGTGGGTTCGGTCGTGAGGGCTCCCTATATGGAATTGGAGAGTATCAGATTACAAAGATGATCACATATGGAGGCATGGGCAAACCCCTTCAGTCATAAACTGATGAGCATGGCCAACCAATGCATGAGTTTAGTTTGATATGTAATAAAGAATAAAACTATCACCAACAGTCAGAACAGTGCATTTGCACACACCGGATGCTAGCCATGGAGTAGTTTATTCTGCAACTTGTTTCTATATCTTGAAGATAAGCTGTGTAGGTGCCTTTCTCCTGTGGTCAACACTTCGGTGGCTTTTCAGGGGAACACTATTATAAAAAGCTTTGAAGCAGCATTATCAACATATTTGATTAAAAGACACAACCAAATCGTGATATAATCCATTATGAGCGGCAGAGCAACGTAACTACTACAACTGTTTACAATAATAAGGAACGCTCAAGCCAGCAACTAACTATTGACAGTGGCTACTACCAAGCACCCAGCATCATTTTACCTCCGCCTACCCCCTCAGTCAATGACAGATCTAACGCAGGCCGGAAATCAACATCTCAGCCACAAATCACACCTATATCCACATCTACATTGGTCCCATCCTGGTAAACAGCCCCATCCCATTTGGCTTCAGTGTCTTCGTCTGTCATGTTAGGTGGGGAAAACAGCTCTATTTTGGGAAATTTTACTCCCCAGACGTTTGACATGCCTTTTGCAATTTTGATAAGTAGTCGTTCTCCGGTCAGATAGTCGACACCATCACCCACATACCCAAATGGAGCTGCGTTGCTCGTCCGTTGGCCATTGGGACTTTATAAGGTCGATATTGACTAGGCTTGGTTGAGTAATCGAACCAGTTCTCTGACTTGAGAGACTGGATAAACTTGTCTGCAGCAAACTTAGGCATTTGAGGTTTAAGTTTGCCGAAGTGCTTGAGGATAGCTTTGGTCCGATTTCGTTCAATGACCCTACCTGATTCTTGATGTCTTTTATCTGGTCACCGATATCCCTATATTTGAATAACTTATGTGTCTTAGGTAGTAGAAGCCTGAAAACTTTAGACCTTAGCAACATAAGTCCTAAGCCAGTTTTAGGATAATTTGATACAACTTAGGATAGTATAGGATAATTTAGGATGGGCTTAGTAACTCTGCTAGACATCAATAGGGGTTTGCTCAACTGAACTGAACTCTTTACTACCTAGGTAGGTAGGTAGTTGGTAGCCGTTCCCCCCAAAGCTCACGCCATGGAGAGTGTCACTCGAGTCCTCACCAAAAGCAAGCGGTTCTGGACGGTAGAAGTGATGAAGGATGCATCGGGGAGAGTATTTCCCTATTCCTCGCCTGAAGCAAGCAGGTTCTCGTCGTGTCCGTTGGCGGGTAGAGATAAATTCACGATACGATTGTTGGTACGGAAACACTGGAGGAAATACCAAAAGGCGTCGACGCGAATAGTTTCAATCTCACCCTCTTCGTTATTCACAGTTGTTTGCGTCCTCAATGCACACGCATCCATAGACTCAGGCAAGGTGTCGATATTGCCGACAACCCACAAGGCACCAACATAACGAGTCGATGAGACACAAAGTCGATCCTTGTCCACGACAAAACGAGGACCAGTTCCGGAGTTGACAGTAAGCACAGGGATGACAATGTAGGTCTCGCGACCTTGAAATGAATCCGCGATATTTGTCCCAATCTGGCCGAGTACTGGCCTTTCTAAAGCCTTGAGTGCTTGAAGTTTTTGGAGTGCCGTAACTATATGTCCTGCCACGGCCTTGGTATTTCTGGCCTCGATGTTAGCTAAATACCAAAGTCCTTTATTTGAAGAACTCCCTTATTCTGAGGTAGCAGAAAGCTGAAGACTTTAGTCCTAATTAATATCAATCTTTAGGTAATCTTAGGACAAGTTAGGATCATTGAGCATAAACTTAGTAGACTCTTTTAACTCCTAGATTTTGATCCTCTTGTTCATCATAGTCTTTAAGATATGGAGAAAAGACTCAAGAAGGTTGGCAAGGCCAAGGATGAGGACTAGCAAGTGTAATACTAATGCTCTAAGGCAACTCAATCGACGTAGATAACACCACATGGTATGAATGAAGACCATGATCAACCAACCACATCTATTTCTTAAAACCTAAAATGTAATAATGATGGAACAGCTTTCAAAGTTCAAGTGGTAAAGACAAAACAATCACTTCATTGGTACAGACAAGATAATCAACACGCAGCAGTTGTATTATTAGGTATTAATTATCTCCATCCCGGGTATCAGACAAGAAAAACAAGAAGCAACGACGCGGGCAACTCGACTCATCGAAGTCGAAAACCCATTCAACATTTTTTTGGTGATTTTCGGACATCCATTAGATATCCCTTTTCTTCAACATCCTCCTCTCCTCCGTCATATTCAGTAACTTAGCTATGGAAATTGGTATCAGTGAAGCAGTCTCGACAGGGTATCTCGGTATCTTGTGAAGAAATGCAGTTCCATCCTTCCATTCCCAAACCCTCCCAATGCGCGTGTTGTATGGTGTTGGGGTTATTGTTTCATTGTGAATTCAGTCGTAAATCTCAACGCTCAGTGTCAAGCAACCCTCTAGGCGGCGGCGGTGACAACGGGAGCGGGAGCAGCGTCCTTGGGCTTGTCCTCAGCCTCGGGCTCGGCGGGCTTAGCAGGCTCCTCAACCTTAGGGGCCTCCTCGGTCTTGGCCTCGGTGGGCTCCTCCTGGACGGTCTCCTCCTTGTTCTCCTCGGCGAGCTTTTCAGCAGGCTTGGGGGACTTGCCGCGGATGGTGTTGCGGAGCTTGGAGAAAGGAGACTCCTTCTTTTCTCCCTCAGCGGGGGCGGGAGACTTGTCACGCTTGCCGAAAGCGAAAGGCAGAGAAGACTTGCGCTTCTCCTTGAGGTCCTTCTTGGCCTCGGGGGCAGGAGAGGTGGCGGCAGCAGTCTCAGTGGTCTCGGTAGGGACGGTAGCAGGGTTGGAAACGTCAACAGCGAGAGGAGTGGTGGCCTCAACAGGGGGGATCACAGGAGCAGTGGTCTCAGCTTCGGCCTCCTTGGTAGCCTCAGGCTCAGTAGGCTTGAGCTCAGGGGTCTTCTTCTCCTTCTTGGAGAAGACGTTACCGAAGAAGCTGTTGCGCTTGGTGGCGGTAGGCTTCTCCTTGGGGCTCTCGACAGGCTTGTCCTCAGCAACGGCGGGGACGGCCTCAGGGGCAGTCTCCTCAGCGGGCTCCTCAACGGCAGCGGGAGCAACCTCCTCGACAGGCTTGACGGGCTCGTCGATCTTGGGGGTCTCCTCGACAGCAGGGGTCTCGACAGCGACCTCATCGGTGGGCTTGGCCTCAGCTTCCTTCACTTCCTCCTTCTTGGACTCCTCCTTCTTGCCGAAGCCGAAGAAAGATGTTCGCTTGCGGCTAGCAGATCGGCGCTTGGGCTCCTCGGACTTGACATCCTTCTTGCTCTCGTCCCTGATCTCCTCCTCCTTGGGGGTCTCCTCGGTGACGGGAGCAGCCTCCTCGGTAGCAGGGACAGCAACGGCAGCCTCGGCGGGAGTCTCCTCCTTGGCGGCCTCAGCAGCCTTCTCCTCCTTCTTGGCAGGAGTAGGCTTGAAGCTCTCGAGAGTGGCCTTGTAGGTCTCAGACTCGGTGACGGTGGTGGCAAGTTCCTTGGCCTCGGCGATCTTGAGCTTCAGCTGAGCAACCCAGTTGTCGCGCTCAGCAGCGCTGGAAGCCTTGAAAGTGTGCTTGTTGCCCTTGGAGGTGAGGTGGAACTTGTGAGAGCCGTCGGTCTCGGGCTCAGTGGCATCAGCCTGCGGAAATTGGCGGTTAGCTTACTGTGACATGTCGGCAGTTGACGCTGCATGAGACGGGAGTTTTGTGGGTCCAAACTTACCAGGCTGATGACGCTAGAGGGGTTCTTCTTGTCACCAACGAAGAGAAGACCCTTGCCAGTCTCGGAAGCCCAAGCAATGTTAGAGTGAGCAGTCTCAGTGGACTTCTCGCTCTTAAGGTAGTGCGAGAGAGCCTTAGGCTCGACAGCCTCGGTGCCGAAGAAAAAGAATTCCTTGCTGGGGATGAGGTTCCTAAAGGGGGTGTGACGTTAGTGATCTGTTCCTGACGGTTCGAGTCCTGTTGCTTTTACAGGAGCAAGGTCTCTTGCACCGAGAAGAGGTAGTAAACTTGCCAGCACCAAGGCAGGGATTCGCACATGCGATTGTACTTACTTGGGGAAGCTCAGGCCTTGAGCCTTGTGGTTCAAGTGACCCTCCTCCACGGGCTTAACCTCCTCCTCCTTCTTCTCCTCAGCCTTAGCAGCCTCCTCGGCAGGCTTGGTCTCCTCAGCGGGCTTCTCCTCTGTAGCGGGAGAGGTCTCGGCGGCGACAACGGGAGTCTCTTCGACAGGCTTTGTCTCGGCGGGAGCCTCAACAGCAGGGGCAGCGATCTCAGGCTTGGTCTCCTGAGGGACCTCGATGTTCTTCTGTTCCTCGGCCATTTTGAAAGATTTTGGGGGGTATCAAATGAGATTGGGTATCACAACAAACAAAGACGTTGGTATAAAAAAGGAAAGAAAAACGGAACTTAATCCAGAAAAAGGCGTTGGATTTCAGATGCAGCTGAAGAGCAGGTAGAGGGGAAAGAAGAAGGAGGGAAGAGAGGTTCGCAGAAGACGGGGAGGCTTGGGGTACTTATTTGTTGGTGTCTTGCTGTGAAAAAGGGATTAGAAGAGAGGTATCCTATCCCATGGATGCCCAGGTTGCAAGGGTACGGTACATTCAGACAGGGTCACACAGTGAACAGGCCTAAAACTGAGGACGTGGGTCCGGGCGGGGCGTGTGCAGAAGTGGGCGGGAATTAGGGGAGTGAAGAGATTAAAGACCGGCAAGGGCAGGGTTAGTAGGAGGGAAGGGAACCTAAAGGAGAGGGAGAGAGGAGTCATCAGTGTGAGTGAGTGATGGGCTGGCACCTCATATCAGCAATCAACTTTTCAGTTGATCAGTTGCTAGCCATACCGTACAGTTTGTAGATAGATCCAGTGTTGGTGCCGCACGAGGAATCACTGGTCCGTATCTGCGGTGACAGTAACTGTACTGTTCGAGATCTGGTTTGCAGTTATTCAAGTCCGATTGTTCTATTCAAGCCACACAATCTCCTATTCTCTCACGATAAACCGTAATCTCTCAATGTCAACGGAGGAGCACCTCATCAGTAAACGATCCGCTTATTAGTGTACTCATTGGCTACTCACGCGTCAAAACACCTGCAATTACAGGGCACATCACAGCTTCCAACACCCACTGATGGTTGAGCAAGAGATCCCATCTACTCCATATCTATCCGTTTGATAAGGATTTACAATTACAGTACATCCACCACAGCTCATGCAATCTGCACCATGATACATCGCTCATCTGGTTCCCCAGCAACTAATATCTCCTCAAAATTGCCTGTCTCTCGTTATCCAATTCTATGCTTCTTCTCAACAATCTCATTTTTCTCTCCTTGTTGTTGCTGGGTGATGCCCTGGTCTGTGCTGCATTAAACAAGTGGAACTAATATTGCAGATGCCCCATCGACCTGCCGGCTACCAGTGGATTGACTCTAGCGAATGACGCTAGCCGCGGACAAAATTGCAGTAGCATATTCAGAGCCCACGTACTCGACACGTACCTTCTCAGTCTCAGATGGTACACTCGTTCCTCACCTTACCTCAGGACTTAGGTTCCGTCTGAACTGGACGCACCCTCATCACAGGCGGGCAGACAAGGCAGGTTAAATAAAGTATGTAAATAGCACTTTCCTTGCCAACCTTGAGCACATGGATGGAGCAAAGAAAGCAAGGGAAGGCGCTCACCGTATCCTCCGTTTCGGCCGTATCCAATAATTCTACTTCTGTTGCTCATCATCTCTTTGATATTCTCGATATAAGCTTCATTTCGCACCACCAGGCTATTACTCATTCTACAGGCCTCTGATACTTGACTGACAATTCCGGGCGTCCTCCGAGTAATCCCCAGTACTCCGTTCCGCATTGTATCATGATATCAATTATCCTCGAGATAAATACAAAATACACTGCACTCATCGTCACGCCTTGATTCGTTGCCGGTATATACAGAGAAATGCCTATGCAAGTCTCAGCGCTATTATTTACCAGGTGTACCCATCTACTCCATCTTAGGCATGGAAATCATCCCTCGATTCAAACTACCGATCGAACACGGTGTTGACTGCCCTGGAACTCTACCTGTCCGTCAACCACTATACAGAAAACCATGCCAAGGCGTGCTCACCCCATCTCCAGCCCTGACTCAATCATGCGGGTCTTGGTCCTAGAGAAATGGAAGACAAATTTCGCTGTTGATTGTCCACTGATTTTCTCTTCTAGCTCGGTTTCTGAGCAATAGCACGAACAGGGTCTCGAGACGGTGCTCAATATCGATCTCCAAACCGCCTTTTCCCCAATCAGACTATCATCCATCTCCACTCTGCCGAGCAATTTGGTCTAGCACTTGGCCTCCTTGTGTATCCCTAGGGTCACAAATGGACAAAAGCCATCATCTTACAATTATGGCTTTCTTTTGACTCAGTGGCTTGTTGTATTGTCCAGGTGGCTGTGTACGAATATTATTCCTAATAATAAAAAACATTCTACCCAGCTCCTAGGATCTTCCACCAAAATCCAATCAACATCCAATGTCCTGCCGTCTCCTGTCACCGGCCTTGTTAAAAGCCCCTTGACAAAAGGACAGGCTTCTTTCCGAACTATCCACAAGTCCTTGCTGGATTTCTCGCTTGAGCCCAGTGCCGACGAGTGCGCCGTGCCCAGGCGGCCAAGATCAACGTAGTTGACATGGTCTTGGGTGGATCAATATAGCAGAACCCGAGATGATGTTGTTATGCCAGAACCAGAGCGTTTCGACAAGTGGCAGTCTCGACATTTTACAGCCAGTCGTCAGTGCTCTCCCCAGCGCAGAGGTCGTCTGCTGGACTACATGACCCTGTCATTGGCTTCTTGGCTCTGTTGTGTCTCCTAGTACCACTTTAGCACTCAGATGAATCACGGCGCTGCCCATAGCTGCCATGAGGCTCTACTGTCTCATGTTTACTGCAATTGACATTGTGACGTTATCTTGGATTTGAGCATCGTCTCAGGTCAAGAATTGCGTTTTGTTCGATTTTACGACACCAACACTGTTGCTGCTTTTCTCACAATCCACAGCGTATCCCTGTTCCGCCGTGGGATGCACCAAGCACCCAAGTGTCAGGTCATGTCATATCAGGTCACGCTTCAGCTACCCGCACCAGCGTCATCCTCTGACAAACAGTCCTATCCAGTAACCTTATGTATCAACCCTCCAACATGTCGTGGCTACGAGAGCCGGCCATCATGGAAACTCTACCGAGCACACCATTACACTACACAGCAGGTTTATCTGGGATCTGGTGATTCCTTGCTCATCGATTTCTTTAACGTTACCTACCTTACCTATGACCCAAAGTTCAAGGAGAGACTGGTCTGACCTGGTTTCAAGCCTAAACATGGCCCTACGGCGGCTGGGCGCTAGCGAGAACGTCGTATTAAACAGTATCCGCATTGTGCCCTAACTCAAGATACTCTGGCGAATCAATCAATACGGCCTACTGAGGCAAGGGACTGGGCCCCATAAAAGATACATGGCCATGCACGAAAAGTACCTCGCTGGACTTGTGAACCAAGCGCATATTTCTGATTCCCAAGATAGTATCGGTACCTTACTTTGACCGCTAGACCCGCAAATCCTCGCCTCCGCGACCCTTATTCGCCTGTTGTTAAGCTCTCTCACTTGCAAGAATCACGATGAACGAGGAGAATGCTACCCTGGAGATTGACCAACATTTGAGCAATTGCGATCAAGAACGGAGGTTGAATCCAAGGGATACACCCACCAAACGTTCAACGTGTATCAAGTCGAGCTATACCTATGATTACCAAATATTAGTACATATGCACCTGCAGGCTGTTTCATTCCACACACAGCCATTTCCATTGTCCAACACGAACATTAGAGGTTGTCTACCTATTCACAGTGGAGGCACAACAATGTCACGGATCCGCGATGCCACACTCAGGCCTTTCATCAGCCACTCAGGATTCGATTCCATAATCGCGGGCAGACCAGACTACTGATTAACCCCAGCCGTGGCTCACACGATCGCGCTCTCTCCCTCACCGTGCGTTCAGGTGACTCCCAGTTCAGCTACCGCCTTGACCAACTCGAGCACAGTGTTGTGATAAGTTAGGGATAGTAGATCAGCCAGAGCCGCGATCACCAAGCCAGTTTGGGCCTTTTACCACCCTGAAGCCTCCGATACCAGTGGACCAGCTATTTGGACTACAATACGGATGTTCATTCCTTCATTCCCTTGACTCAAGCATTCTGAGACTACTGCTACTACTGAAAGTTAGGGACTTTGTTGGCAAGACACATACTATCTATCCAGGCAGATCAGAGCCGAGACAATAACAACTTTGCACAGGATACATGGCCAGCGGCACGAGCGGTACAACCAATTCTATGGATGTGCCAGAGGATTGTGTTCCAATCATATCTAACGTCTGCTAACCTAAACCGGCTGACGGTGGCTTTGTTAGACAGGAGCCATGAGAATACCATCAAATTGAAGTTCATGTGCTTTAAGAGCCTCGAACTCTGGTTCCGTTCTGGGCCCCTTCTTTTCGTCTGAGCTGGCTTCCGAGGCGTTATAATTTTAACTGATACTATGATCTGCCCTGATCCCTCTCACCGTGTCGACTTGGCTCTGATCTACAACCACCTCCTTTCGGAGATTCGTACACCAATAACCTCACAAGAAGAAGAGCAGGATGCTTCTGGTGCACACCCGTGATCACCATACATACATGGTCTGTGGCCAGTTGACAATGCAATCTAGGTCCACATGCCCATCAGCGCAACCATATTCAACCACAGCTCTCCACATGCAGGATTTCGGGTTGTGGGACCAACCCTGCAGCCTCTTTGGCGTCTGGCAAGTATTGCGACGTGAAGGTTACGGAGGAATTTTGTTGAACTCGATCGCCAACGTCCAAGACGGTTTATTTCTTCAACAGCAGTGTTGCATTGCCCCTTGGAACCCCGGAATAGAGCCCGAACCAGCAGAGCGTTCGTTTCGATCCAGTGCCCACTGTGATGAAATTTTATCCAGGGCACACCGACATTCGATGTTGAGATTTCTCGGGTTGCATCCCTGATGACCGGAGCTGATCCCTTCTTACTAGACCTGAGTCTGTTCTATTCATATCGCGGCTTAAAATTCTGTCGCCTCTTTCAATACTGCGACTGGGCTTACTCGTTTCACGCTTGATCAATGGCCATTCACATTGGCCTTGTTATTTACAGCGTGGCTAGCCTCTCTCCTATTCGAAGATCATGACTCATTCGCTATGAGGAATGGTTATCATTTTCCATCGCTGTACCATTATCAACAAAAGAACACTTGACCTCGGTCCTACGTTGATTTAGAATGACTGCTCGCATATTTTCGCATTTTGTCAAATAAGAAGCTAGTAAGGCAGTTCCACAAGATGATCTTATTTGAGATTTTATGCGACCGTGCAATTTAACTTATCCTAGCGGCCCTTTGTTGTATGGCGATCCACCTTTTGCTCTGTGGTTGCGGTGATTCGACTCGTGATTCTTCATGTGAGTGGGCTCTTGTAGAACCCGTTTTGACGTTTCGGAGGTCGATCTGATCAACCTCAAACGGTCGTTTCCCGCCATGAACGATCATGTGCTGTTCACAAGCTTTTGTTCCATGCATTGGCCACAACGGTGCCCGTCCTATGTATGTCTTGAACGGCGCCACCGTTTCGAGTCAGATGATTTGGCGTCTGTTGGGTTCATTCCTCCTCATCTTGACATGATCATCCCACTCGCATATTGGCGATCCCCGAGAGGTATATCTCTGATAGTAGTATCAATCTCAAAGACGGTGCATATATCCTATGAATGCTTCAGGTCTGAACCGCAATTTTCTATTTTGGGCTTTATCTTGTAGAAGCATGAGAATTCGGAAGCAGAATGCCTTCGAAACAGTCCCATCGAGGACATTGTAATCTCTGCCATGGTAACTATCACCAGTTTCTGTACCTCAATGTAAGGACGTCCGAGACAGATGAAACCGAAGTTCCCGTTTGCATGATCTCGTGCGCATGCGTGTCATGATCTTATACACAGCCAACCTTGTTTAACCGCCCGTTCCGTCGTGCCCTGGAATTGGTCGAGCCAACCGTACATCCAAGTACATGATAGCATAAGGGAATGCGTGGTATTCCATGCCGGCTGTCACACTTTTGCTGACCTAGGACAATGACGACTCATCTCGAAGACTCGAGCTTATCCTCGTCCAGAAACGAGACGAAACGTTGATGCAAGCCCCGCACCCTTGCAGATTGAGCTACGGCCATGTGCCATGCTTTGATGCCCACCACCACTTGTCTGATGGCACCCAAAACTCCCGGAACGGCTTGTTTCTCATGTCTTTGTTTGGCTGGTGGTGTGTTGGACCCTTGTCCTGATCTTGGGCGTAAGCTAAAATACTTGGTCCAGGTTAGCCTGTTCATTGCTTGTCCTTGGCCCTATCAAGGCTATCATGCACCGCACAGTCTGTGCCCGGCATGTGAGTGCGTACGTGATAAGGCAGAGATATTGTGAACCCAGGCCTACCATGCCCGATTCGATGAGAGATTCCATGCCTAGCGGGGACTCCTGCATCTCAAATTTTCTTTCTTGTCGGCTGCGATTTCTGATATTGGATCAGACGAGAGATCTTCGTATTATTTCCCTTTTCCAACATGGCACGCTCCGTGATCTGTAAGCGTAACATGACTCTCGTGGGGTATACTGAGACGGCGGTGAGATTAAGCAAGAGTGCAATGCGGCGCAAAGAACAAAACGCTGTTGGGCACCACAGTTTGTTGTACCTTGTGGTTAACATTGGGCGTAGAATGTGATGCATAGTATATGTAATTGACACAGAAACGGTGTCATTGCGTCAGGATCGGACCTGGGCCTAGGTAGCCATGATGCAAACCCTATACAAGTTTGTCTCAACTTACAAAAAACCCAAGCGCCCTTAGGTCAGTTCTTCGGGTTGTTAAGGCTGTTGAACCGCCACTGAGGATCTTGGAGTTGATTGGAGCCTTTGTAGAGAACCCCGTATTGGTTCGGCCGTGTGCCAATGGATCTTTGATCGAACGTTTCGATCTGCTTCGATGAAGGACTCCCCATGGGTATTGCTCCGTATACCGCAATAATGTCTGTTCCAGCATGTGTCTGTCCCCGATTCGACACGTCCTCAGTGCAATAGGTACATGCTTCGTTTAGTGTCAATTTTGACCAAAATGTATTATTACGCAGGCGTCTGAATACTGGCTGTCTATTGAAGAATGTTTCGTTTCGTGGGTGCCCATCATCGTGTCTTCCGAGTAGTCTGGGCCGAAAGCTTTATCTCGGGATATCGAAAGCTGGGTGTCTAAGTCAAGGGCTCTTGAACGGCAGAAGAAAGTTGATTGATTCGAAGAAGTCTTATAAACATTGCAAGGGTATTATTTCGATGTATCAAGGTTGTATTCAAGCTTGTCGGCATTACAATTATTAGCTTTCGTGAACGTCTGGGCAGTACAATGACTGTGACTTAACTTCGACCATCCCTCTTCGAGGGAACTTAATATGATTTTGATTGTGTTTTCTCATGCCACGTGTGACTTCGTCAGTAGCTACGTCTGGGAGATTAAGTTTCTGTATTGAAGGCTTCTTATACCCTAGGCAGCTGTAAATGCGGTTACTAATCGAGTTACTATAAAAGCATATTATTCTGTTTTATATTAGGAGACTTATCTTTATTGAGGCTATATGCATATTGCCTTCTAAAAGCAGAAGTGAATGAGGAATTTTAGTGTATTGGCTTGATAAGTTTCGTTGAGATGTCATAAGCTTTAACTATCAATCAATCAATTAACCTAGATCATTTCGAAATCTGCTCAAATATAATATTATGTAATAGCACATTGCAACACGTACTGTTGTTGTTGTAGAGTTGCTTGGTAGATGGCACGATCCGTGCCTTGGGCAGGCTCATCCTTGGGGTTCCTCAACGGTTCAGGGGTATCTCGGACATGTTTCCTTCTATTGACCCTGGAGACCTGTAACAACTAGAATAGTTGCAGACAAATGAGACATGGGAATAAACGATATAGACGGACGGGGCAATTAGACGATGAGTTGTAGAATCGTATGTGTGGGTGACCGAATCTTGGTGGGATCGAAGTTTCGTAACGGCGGCGGACGACACGATTACTGCTCGAGGGACTGAGAGACTCTAGATAAAGTTAGAAATGTTTTGGTTAGTCTTATGACAGGAGTCAATCGAGAAAGGGGAATCTCTTAGCAACCGGCTGATGCGTGAAGACCCCAGGTGCCTGTTCTTAGCTTTCTGACCCCAACTCAGGCCTTGCAGTGCATTTCTGAAGCCAAGTACTATTCGTGAAGGAAATAAAGACCTTAAATATGTTCTTGGGATCGTTTACTCGTGGAGATTCGATGTTTGTATTCTGTAAGGGATTGTGCGGTTGGATGCCGACCGAGAGCTCGAGTCTGGGGGTCAACCCCTTTTCCACATTTGATGGAAACGACACAAGTTGACAGGATGAATAATGTTGCGGTGCATTTCGAGATGATTATTTCTGCTTTTTGTTGCAGAACAGATGAACTAGTGGGTGTACAATGAACAGTCAGTCGATGCAGGTCGCCATGTTCACAAGATGGAGGGAACAGCACATGAACCATCACCCAGTGCATTAAGGTTCATCACATCTTCGTGCATTTCTGGAGAACAAACGGAAACCTAATATGGGTATTTAGAGATTTATTAAGAGGGTATACGAAGCTAGAGACGGTGCTGGGAGAATGTTTGCTGCCTGGCGAGTCCCCTAAGCCACCTCATGCCCTGGGATTTAGGGGATGTATCACGGACGGTAGTTCTATAGCGCCAGCACCACAAAACAGCATCACACGCACATTATGTATGACGCCAGAGAAGCCGAGTATAAGACTCTTAGAGATGCATATATGATAGAATGCCTACAGTGGCCGAGTTACATCACACCCCTTGTTTCGTCCGATGTTTCGTTTACACTCTGACATCCACTACAATGACTTCTATTGTTTATAACTCTCTATCTTATTGTACTCTATTGAGCTAGATACTCTACAATAGCCTGCCAATTGGCCAACAGTGCGAGTGCATTTGGGCGTTTGTACTCTTATGCTCCAGGAGTTCGTTTCGTGGTGACGTGCCTGAGCCACACTCCACAGCCTTTCTCTTTCTGCACCTCCACTCGCGCTGCAAACGCATTTCACATATCTCCTAGTAGCTAGGTAATTAGTTGGCAGTGAATCAGAGCCTTCTTATGCACTCGGAGTGGGGTATACTCTTCTCTTCTATTATCTCTCTCCCTTCTCCCTCTTCCTTTCTTGCTCCTACTTCTCACTTCCTTTTTCATCCTCACCCTTCCCTTCTTTCCTCTCCCCTAATCTAAACATCTGCACTGCATCTTGGAATTCTCTTGGACCTCCTTTCTATCAGATCTCTTGATAACCTCGTCGTTGTTGTACGGCAAAGCCTTCAACCATGACTAAACGCAGATCAAAAGCTAGACCTTGGAACAAGAACAAACAAAATGTTCCTGGTAACATTCCTGTTAACTCAATGATTGAGACAAACTCAGAATGGAATACAAACGCTGGATGGACTCAGACCACCACATCCAGCCATCGCCGTACTCACCAACCTCTCATGAAGGTGACTCCTATCTTCAAGCCTGAGGATCGAGGGCGCTATGGCCCCAAGGAGTCTCGAGAGCGTCTCGAGTTGCAAGGATACCATCCGTTGGTCACTAGCATGACTAAGGAAGAGGTCGAGGCCTCCTACGAAGAGAAACGCAAGAAGAGCCTTTACAAGCCAGATTTTGATGAGTATATCTGCAAGGGAAAAGAACAAGGCTTCCAAGGTCGATATACCTCCGACATGAATCTGCTTATCAAGGCAACCGAGTCCTCCTTTGAGAGCAAGCATGAGACCTCCGAACTCACCAAGGAAGTCTTCGATGGAACACACCCGCATGGCCTCCTGATTGCACAGCAACTTGCTTCGCTCGGCATCAAACATCTTGAAAAGCTTGCTCTTGCTCGCCCCCAAGAATGGGACGCCCTTTCTAAGGGTATGGCCATTTGGGATTTCACTACCAACAAGTTCCATGGCGAACCATCTGGTCACGTTTTTTTGTGTCTTTTCCCAAAGATTTCTCAGGGAGCTTTCAGCGAGTCACCTGCCCACGAGGAATCGAGAGAAGAAGAAAAAATTACTCGAGAGAACATCGTCAAGCTGATCAAGTGGATTTACTTCGAATGTGGTCCTACAGAGCGACCTGCTTGGCATCTTGAAGAAAGACTCAAGGTGCTAACCGAGGGGCTGAGTCCGGAAGTCTGGCGCTGTCGCAACAGAGGCACAAAGCCACCACAGGTTGTGATCAACATGGCCAGGTCCATCCCAGATATCAGTAAACTCGAGGACATGATGCGAGACTATGTCGACCAACCCGAGCATCTCGACTATTACATGTCAGAGCCAGTCGCACTGAAGAATATGTTCGGCCTCCGTAAGTTCCATTGCCTTCTGCATCCGTGCTTTCACTCACAAATCATAGTCACAAACATCTTCAACAGAAGGACAAATATTCGTATTCTTCACTTTCAGAAAACGCCGCTTCTTGACCGACGACTGTTGGCATGCATCCTGCGTGCTTGCCCTCATATTACCACCCTTGGCATCTATCAATGCCCCCTGATTCACTTTGGTGATATCATCTGCCTTTTGGACCTTATCCATGAGGTCAACTTGAAGCGCAGCAGTCAGAGCTTGCCGCTGGTAGAAGCCTTGGACTTTTACCCTCTGTACCAAGCCGGCATGCCTTTCAAGGTGCCCGCTGCCGACGAACTCTCCAAGGCAGAGAAGGACCGTGGTATGGAGCCTGTCGCGAGGGAAACACATGGATACGGCATCACTTGGACCTACATGGACAACGAGGTCGTTCAGCGAGGCGTTTTCGCTATTCTCCTGAAAACTGTCCTAAAGGCTCGCAAGATGCGCATCCATCTTCTGATGGATAAAGACGCAGCCTTCATGAAGTATCTCTCGGATGTTCCCATGCTACCCGGTATCATCTTTCAATTCCTTGACAGTTTGTACCGCTATCTTGATCTCAAAGAGGCTGGATCCGAAGACCACACCGCCATGAGAAGAGCGAAGTACGACATGATCCTGGCCGTACGCACCGGCCTACAGTTGCCACATCATAATACTCTTGACCCGTCCTACGACGTTACACGAAAAGTCACCTCACGCTTTTGCCGTTCGTGTGGGTACAAGATGTTGGACATTTTCTTCTGCACCCGGCCGATCCAAAACCGAACTGACCCTCAAGACTGCGCTGGGTGTACGTTCCAGGGTTTGCTTGACCGTCAGAGCGATCATCAAAAGCATCATGAGATCAATCTGATGGGACGTTTCTTAGAGAAGGAATGGGACCCCAAAGGTTTCAACGTTGATGCTCCGGTCCATAGCGATGGCCAAGAACTCCTTTCTCTGCACACCCGAAAGACCACAAATGATATCCCTCTGATGGTGCTCCTCCCAAATGGTGAATTCGACCGGCCGTCGTTACAGGAGCAACCTATCTGCGAGCACAAGAAGAATAACGACTGTCTCCAGGGCCTGGCCACTCTTCAAGACTTGCTCCTACAGAAGGACGCCCATAAGACCGATGCTAAAGACCATGCTCTCAATGTTGATGCATGCCGGGCCCTCTCGATCATCATGAATTACACTGACTCCGAACTTGCTGAGCTGGATGAAAATCACGGTGTCGGGGGTCATTTCTGTGAAGGCCAGGGATGGCGTCCTTTGATCCGAGGCTTTAGAGATCCAAAGGAAAGCCACACATTCGAGTCAGCCACCAAGGCGGCCGAAGACCTCAAGGTGAGGGCCGAAATTGCAGAAGGTCGACGACCGGAGCAGGATGCTGCGGGATTTTGGTGATGCTTGGAAAACCCCACCTAGGTCAGCCCTAGAACTTGGGAACTCACGGAACGTTTGGTTGCTTTTGATTTGTTGGTACATGGCACATTGCAGAACCCAGGATGCGGTTTTGCTTACAATACCCAAGGACTTGATGATAGCTACATGGAGGATAGAACGAGAGCTTTTGAAAGAAAATGGAAGCTGGCTATAATGGGAGAATGAGCACAGCTTGGAATGGTTGGTGCTGAGATCGCTATTTTCTGATCCGTAGCGTTAATCAAGTTCACCAGAATAAGACGAACCTCTCATGAAATTTCGGGAAAACTCTGATCATCGTGGCTAAAATGTATCATAACAAGTCTGTCAAGACATATAGATCTTGTTGGCATCAGGATATGATGTTCATGGAAGTTGATTGAGATAGGAAAAGTGGATTCCGGGGTGACTTTATCCACACGTGATTCGACGATTCGGCACTCGAAGGCAAACCACAACTGTTCAAGGATAGAACTTCTCTCTGACCTGGGTCGTCCGCCTCAGAATCAACCACGATGGCTTCATTTCTCCGCGCCTTCTCGCTATCAGCGAGATCATTGACCCTAAGCAATGCCATGGGCACTTTTGCGACTCGCGCCAACTGGTCGCTCTTTGCCAGCCCCTCAACGACGCCCATCTCTCGAGCACTCGGAAACGGTTTGATGCAACAGACCCGCGGCATGAAGGTTCACAGTTCGGTAAAGAAGCGATGCGAGCACTGCAAGGTAAGAGAGGGCAGCCAGGAACTCGGCTTCAGGTCAGGGACTATACCCGGGCAGAACTGATACTCGATAGGTTGTCCGACGGAAAGCCGGCAAGCGACATAACGGATACTTGTATATCATCTGCAAGGCGAACCCTCGACACAAGCAACGACAAGGTTAATTCCGAAAGACGGGATACGGGAGGATATGTACGATATGTGTGAACGAACTGCGAATCGGACATTGCTAGACGGGGCGACGTGAAACATTATGCGTGATAGAACGAATGAAATACTGGGCGATTCTTTCAGCGAGAAGCCTTGAATAAACATTCTATGAAATTTGAGAACAAGACGACAGCGCTGAGAATGGAACTGTTCGTCATGTACAACTACATCTACATTCACAACTGCTGCGCTACATACCATCGATATACCTCTCCATGCCTTCCCATTCCGTCTTTCCAATTGAGAGGAGATACCGAACGTGTGACTTGAAGAGAACATTCAGTAAGTGGGTCGAGAAGCGAGCGAGGGAAACATACAGCGTCTGTTACGTTGCGACGCCGTTCAAATTCGTCGCGGGCGTATTTTCGAGACTCAGCTCTTGTCGTAGGATCAGCGATCTTTTTTGTCCCGCGGAGGATAGTGCGGTAGAAAGCCAATACTCGGCCTCTTTGGATGAACTAGATAAGATTCCATCAGTATTTGACATCATGAAACTTGTATCAGACCCGAGAGTGTAGATCATACCTGGTCGAGACTTAATGTTGGTTTGAGACGAGAACTGCCTGATCGGGTGGCGTAGCCACGGCTGAATGTCAGCAAACGAATGCTGAGGCCCATTCCGCCAACTTCTACCTCGTTAAATGAGCAACAGTGGTTTTTGACATGCCTTGAAGTTTAAGATATTGATGATGAAAAGCTTCAAACGGTGCTTTCTCATCATGTCGGACGAACCTCGGCTATCTGGAGGGCCTGGTCTTTCCGGCTCATTCAACCCTTCATATTGTTAGTGAAAGGTGTGACCATGTTTGACAGAGACAGGTATATTATTACCTTGCCATTCTCATTGGATTGTTACCATTTCAATATCTTCATCCTTGATTCTTCATCCTTATTCAGCATCAGGACCTCGCATTAAAATTATGACAGATACGAATGGCACAAAAGAACCAAGGAGATTGGTTGGAAGAAGACGACAACGACCGGAAAACCTCATTGAGACGGCCAATAAGGTCGAAGACGATGAGTTTCTGACACAATATGTGAAGCCAAGGTTAGTTTACGTTTAAATACCAGACAAACCAGTTATAACAAGCGTGGTCTCTATCAGCAAGGGTTGGTCAGAATGGAAACACCCACAAGATGAAGCAACCTATACCATGAGCCTCATACGTCCAACTTGCATGAGCGATGAAGATCTGGAGGCATGTTATAACTTGGTAGAAGAAACAAGCGGCCAAGATTATCGCACTTCATCTCTCGGCTGGCATCCGGCCACTAAGAAGAAGGAGATGCGGTCCCCAGATCTTCGTTACATCCTTGTGAAAGACAGCAAGGACCACATAAAAGGGTTCACATCTTTCATGCCTACATTCGAGAACAATGAGCCGGTCGTTTACTGCTATGAGATACATCTGAAGCCAGAGCTACAAGGGTGAGTCAGCCAAGATGACCGTTCCTGAGACCATCCTTATTTCAACGGGGATTCGTCTATCATGCAGTGTACCGCAAATAGAACACGGATGGCCGTTGAGCTGGCTGACATCCAATAAAGGACAGGTCTCGGCAAGAAGCTTATGGGCTACTTCACGGACGTCGCGGAGAACATACCTTCAGTTGAAAAGGCCATGCTTACGTGTTTTGTCAGCAACAAACCCGCCCTCAAGTTCTACGAGAAGCTAGGATTCTCAAAAGATGATTACTCACCGAGGACGCGAAAACTACGAGGAGAAAAGGTGGTGATACCCGATTATGTGATACTCAGTCGGCAAACAACATCTAAGAGAGTCGAGGCTTCGCGGGCGCACGAGCCTGGACTTCAATGAGAAAGGTGATACCTAGATACAAGCAAACACGGACTTCATCTCGTTGCGGTTGCAAGGCAGCTCGTAGTACTACGTGCGGTCGCGGCTGCTTAGTGTAGAAACGGATTACAGTCGCGTTTTCCTTTATAACACCCTACAATCACATATGGGGTTGCCAATTGCAACGATAATTCGACATAAAAACCCGACTGGGCATTTTTTCATGATTTACCTATTCAGGCCCGCTTCAGCCGTAAATACCAAGCATTGCATCGCCCCATCTTCAATGAGACGCTATCATTCTGGATGTTCCAGCTTTAAGGGATGTACACGTCTTTTCTAAGAATATCATCGTGGAATGACCTTCGCAGTGGTGGCCGAACTTTGCCTAGTCTGGCCTATTGAAGCCCAAGCTGAGAGTTGTCCTCAACACCCTTTTGACTCTGACTGAGCAAGACTGGACGCGACTGTGAGAGCTAGGTATCTAATTCAAGACTGATGGCCTCATGATAAGCGGTTCAACTAACCAGCTTGGGCGGCATTAATCTTCTGCAGCTGCAAAGATCCATTCACCAAGGCTGACACGCTGGGGACCCAGGACCTTTTTGCTAGCACACTACTAAGGTAGGGGAGGTAAGAAAACTTAGAACCTTGACCGTAAGCGATGAAAATATTTAGGTAAAGTAACATCAGCTTAGGGGACTCTCTACCGAGTTTATTTTGGCATCCTCTCCCCGAAGGCACACTCCACTACCACTCACCAACCATGTCAGCCCTAGGACGCTAGTCAGAAGCCGTGGCTGAACTACCTTTTATAGGAAACAGCTCTACTGTGAAGCACCGCACTTGGAAAGTATGTATTCTGATTGCCGGGTTTGTGCACAGTTGTACAAGTTGTACAGCCAGCTTGTGAGACATAGCGTCGGGGCCAATGCGGTAGCTGCATGCAACCAAGGGATGATTTTCCATCATGTTTCTGAGCTCGAGGCGTCAGACGGCTTCTAGCTAGGCTGCTAGGCTCCCCTGTTGCCTGTCCTGTCATTGAAATGAAGGGCGACCTAGCTAACGTGGAGGCTTAGAGCTGGAGCTCTGGGGAGGAGAGAGGGCTTGCTTGTGATACGCCAGTCTGAAACGAAAGGCGAGTACCGTGCCGAGACTGTTGATTGTCCGTAGGAGTTTCTCTCATAAGGCGCCGTTGCGCCCTCTTGGCCGTTGTTCTTCTCCCTCCTTCTTCCTTCAACCTACACTCTTTCTTCTTGGCTCAAATTCTGTTCAACTATAAATCAATTACCTGGTCAATCGACTCACGCATCATTCACAATGGCCCAGCAGTACTCTCAGGGACCTAATGTCCAGAACCAGGAATGGCAGAACAACCTCTGCAATTGCTCGCCCTGCGACTCTTGCCTGCTCGGCACTTTCTGCCCCTGTATCCGTATGTGATCTCTGGGACAAATTGATTGTAATTGGTAAGACTAATGAACCCGCCATAGTCTTGGGTAAAACCGCCGATCGTATGAGAGACCCTACTATGCAGACGGCCGATACCTGCAACAGCGATGCTCTTATATTCTGCGCGATCAACTGCGTGACTGGCTGTGGTTGGATGTAAGACGATTACCGAAGCCTTGTTCAAACCAGCAACTAATACGCGACTCCTAGTTACTCCATGATGAAGCGTGGTGAGATCCGTGAGCGATTCGGCATCAAGGGCAGTGGCATGAACGATTGCTGCGTCAGTTACTGGTGCCTCTGCTGTGCTCTTATCCAGCAGGACAACGAAGTCAAGTCTCGCCTCTCCCAGGGGCCTATCACCCAGGGCTACCAAGCTCAGAAGGAGGGTATGCACATGCCAACATCTCCTCCCGCTCAGCAGCAGCAGCAATATCATGATCAGAAGCCCAGCCCTCAGCAGCAGGCCCCTCAGCCCGATTATCAGCTTCCTCAGCACGGTTACCAGTCTCCCCAGCCTCAGGGGTCCTACCCTCCACCTCAGCAGACTTACAACCCTCAGCAGCCCCAGTATTAGGCCATTCGGCCAGGGAGTGCACAGCAAGATGGAGCCTCACACCGATATGACACCACAAAAAGAAAGAAATACATGTGAAGGAGGCAATCAGAGAAATGTCTGGCATATGAATTGACTTTGAGCGCGGACGGGTACGCGCCAACGGATTATACCTATATACCCAGTGACGAAGACGGTCATTTCTTATTTATATTATATTTATTTCGATGTATTATTTGCTTCAATGAAATAATTTTACTACTGTTCACCTTTCAGTTACATATGAAAGCGTCACACTCTTTCTCCCATTCTCTTTTGAATTGCCTAGTTCGGCGACGGAATACGAAATGGAGAATCAGCAGACAATATTACTAAAACTCTAAAAGAAGAAGAAAACTTCAGGCTTCAGCTCGAGAGACCCTTGCAAGCTATCATTTAGGATTCCACTTGACCTTCCCCTTCGAGGCATGGTTTTGTTTCGCTTTGCAATGATGCTTTCCGGGATTACGGTCTGTGCACTTTGAAATTTCGGCGATTTCCATGTTACGGAGCTATTCCGATACTCGGAAACACAGCTTGTGAGATCAGTGTGCGGATTATCAGGTATAAGCCATACTAAGCGATTCTTGAGAATTTCCTGGTACAATCGGTCAATGATATATACACTTACGGACTGGTGCTGACGTTAATCTCCCCTTCTGATCCTCGCAATATGTATCACAATTCGGACAGACCGGCAGCACTTCAGTATCCCTGGGGGTATCAATAAAATTTTCATTCATGACCTCTGTCCCTGTCGTTATTTCAGACTGACAGCAAAACGCCCACGCCGCACCTCTATAGTGGTTGGACAAACGCCTATTCAGATCTACGGTTATAGAGGCTCTTTACCCTCAACCCAAATCGAACCCTTCTGAATCTTGTGCCCAAATCTCCAATGCAATTGAATGCATATAAACAAACCAGTCCATTTTTCCGTATCCCTTTCCATCATTCCATCATTTTTCCCAAGCATATATCATTACGCATAAAGCTTCTTCTCATAAGACTCCATGTTGACGTTGCCCTCCAACTGGGCGCTGGCCGTTCGAAGCTCGAAGCGCAGCTCACCAGCCTCGGCACTCTCGTGCATAGTCTTAAGGCTGGTCATGCCACTGTCCTGGAGAGAGTGTTTGAGTCCAGCAGCGAGATAGGGAACAAACTTGTTGATCGAACTATGGCATGTTAGCTTTCACGATTCCATTCGGCTTCGGGTAATGACTTACCCTCGGTGAGCAACAGCGCCAGAGACACCCTGAGCAACCAGGACGCTATCGCCCTCAGAAAAGTAACGGGCAGTACCGGCATTGCTCTTCTGGCTGTCCTTACCACCGTTGCCGGCCTTCTTGTCCTGCATAGCATCGATACTTCCCATACCTCGGTAAGCCTTGACGAGCTTACCCTCGCGGGAGACGAAAGAAGTGCCGGGAGACTCAGTGGTACCAGCCAAGAGACCACCCATCATGATGGTAGAAGCACCCAGAGCAAGGCCCTTGACGATGTGGCCAACGTTCTGGATACCACCATCGGCGATACAAGGAACACCGAAGCGGGCAGCGAAGCGGCTGACACTGTAGACAGCGGCAGCCTGAGGACGGCCGACAGCCATAACCTCCTGAGTGATACAGGCAGAGCCACTGCCCATACCAATTCGGAGACCGTCGACACCAGCAGCGATCAGAGAAGCAGCCTGCTCTCGAGTCACGACGTTTCCGCCAATGACATCGACACCAGGGAACTCACTCTTCACCCACTTGATCATCTCAATCTGATACATGCTGTTACCCTGAGAGCTGTCAAGGATAACGATGTCAAGGCCGGCGTCAACCAGCTTCTTGAGGCGAAGCTTGTCCTCGGGGCGAGTGCCAATGGCAGCAGCGCAAAGGAGCTGCTTGCTATCGGGAAGCTTGGAGGCATTGGGGAAGTGCTGGTTCTTGGTCAAATCGGAGCGAGAGATCATAGAGACCAGGTTGAAATCCTTGTCGACGATGGGCAGCTTGCCCTTCTTGGACTTGGAAAGACTCTTGTTGGCTTCGAGGAGAGTGACGTGCTCGGGAGCAGTGACAAGGTCAGTAACCATGACATTGGAGACGGGTTGGTCAAGGTCCTCCTCGAACTGGAGGTCTCGGTTGGTAACAATACCAAGCAGCTTGGAACCAAGCTTGCCGTCGGCTAAATTTTTCTTGTCAGCCCAATATTCTTGTGCGGGGCATTGCGAGCATAGATGACAAAACAACGAGTTGTGGTGATTGATCATAGTAAATAAAGTCCCCATGACAATAGTCTATACGGTGGAACGAAAGTTATATAGAAGGGTGTATAATCATGCAATCTGGTGAGAGGTGAGGATGCTGTATAACACTTACCAGTGACTGGGAAACCACCGAAACCCCACTTCTCCTTCAATGCTTTGGCCTCACCAACAGTGGTGTTGCGATCAATGACGATAGGATCAAGGATGAAGCCGTTCTCGTATCGCTTGACCTTGCGGACCATATCGGCCTGGGCCTCAGGAGAGCAGTTGTGGTGAATAACACCAAGGCCACCCTGGAGAGCCATGTGGATAGCCATCTCGTGCTCTGTGACAGTGTCCATGGGAGACGAGACGAAGGGAGTCTTGAGAGTGATGCGCTTAGTGATGGGCGCATCGAGAGTGACCTCAGAGGCAGCGAAGCCAATGTAGCCGGGTAGAAGCAGGAAGTCATTGTAGGTAAGACCACCGTGCTTGGTTGTGTCCATAAGCTCGTGGATGTCGAGGCCATCCTTCTGCTTGTACTCCTTCAGCACCTCGAGGGCTGTGGTGTAGTCAAGGACTGAGGCAGACATGACTGGCAGATAAAAGAGTATATGACGAGAAGAATGGAAATGTGAGGTCGAAGGCGAGTTGAGTCGATAAGCAAGCTCTGGCCTTTAGTATCGACTGCTAAGATTGATAGAACGCTTCTTCCCGAAAGAAAGAAAAGAGAAAAGAATTGGTGGTGCTGCCTCAAAAACTTTTTTATGGGACGCGAGACCCTGCAAGGTGAGGGGCAACTTGGAGGGGCAGTTGCTTCTCTGAATGGATGAACTTGGTCAAGGCTCTCGAGGCAGGTGGATTCGAAGCTCTGCTAGTTTTTCTTGCCGAGATCGCTAAAATTAATAAGCTCTTTATCACCACTTTGAAATCGACTTACCCTGCAGCTGTGGTGTTGAAGTCTTATTATGGATAAACTGCACTTGTTTGCGAACTTGTATGGCTTATTATAATGAATAAGCAAGTGTATATTGAGTTTGGCAAGTTATTCTTTAGTCTTGAGTCTTGAGTATGGGTGAGTTGTCAATCGTGACAGACCCTTCACAGGCTGAAGTAGACCTTGACTTCAACGTCATTTCCCCATCTAGTTTCAAGACCTAATTCCTTCCAGGCCTTTCCAATATCAATCTCGAGTACGCGAGTATCAACCTTAGAAATGGCCACGGTATGCACGGGTATCACCTTTTCTTGAACCGTGATCAGGAAATCACCTTCGATCGTCAAAGAAGGGAGTGTAGAGACATAGATTCCTAAAGATTGTCAGATTTTAGTCATCGGAAAAAAACTGTAATACTCCTTACCTAGGGTGCCAAATGCTTTAACTCGCGTATCAATCAAAACACGACCATTCTCTCGCTCTTGAACATCGCTCATGAGGATTGCTGCTGCGCCAGCCATCTTGCCCAGTAGGCCCAAATTCGAGATCACGACATTGCCACGTTTCTTGCTGGATAGGCGAGTCAGAGGAAAGGCGGAGAGAATATCATACCCTCTGACAGGCAATGAGATAGTAAATAGCGACTCTGGGCTCTCAATCTTGGTAGGATGAGAAACCTTGCCCGTGGTATGAGCACGAACCACGTATTCAAGATCGTGAACCACACCAGGGAACGCTGAAAGGGATACCAATTCAGTCAATGGCCGAGAAGAGATATTGAAAATGGCCATAATAGGGCTTCCGGTATGTGAGGCTCCTGAATCATGATTAGTACATACTACTACTACTAGCTTCCCTCAAGATAATTCTCACCATGATAGCTTCCAACCTTGAGGAGTAAATCATCGTCGTATCCGATATAAGGGTCAACGGCCTTTCCTAAAGAGCTTGGTCGGAATATGACAGTCTTACCCCGCGGGGTGCGACCACTCATTTGCTCAATAAGATCCATGTCATGCTCACCGGGAACATCAGTGATATAAATTGGACCTCCGCTCACACATCTGGCCGCAGCATGAAATCCGGAATACTCATGGACAGTTTGGAACATGTCCCAGTCCGGGAGGACATTTAGATGCTGCATGAAAATAGCATTGTGCGCATTTGTCCACACGTGCCAGGGATGTGAAGCAGGAATCTCAGGGAAGAAGTCGTCAGAGTTTCGAACAAGAATGGTAGGCCGATTGGTTGGCATCTGCGAGTGGAAAAGTGCCTCCGGGAACTGCGACATACATGATATCGCCTTGCCACTGAAGTGACGAAGTGTCGAGATGGTCCACGCATCGAGGTACGCATTGATCAGATCTCGGCGAGGGGAGGCTTCAATCCACGTATCGATCATGAACTGCGCGTCCGTCTTAACAGCATCGATACCGGCATCCGACAGGAATCGATAAAAGTCATCATAGAATCGATTCACATCTTCTTGTGCGATCACCGTCATCTTCCCACCCAGCGGAAGGTTTCGGCGGTCAGCATCTTCCCGTGTCACTTCGATAGTCTTGTATGTCTTGGCAAGCTTGCCATCAGGAGCAATGCCACCCCAGTAGCCCAGGAGGGCATGCCAAACAGCAATATGTTGGATATGTGGATGGTTCTGTCGAATATGAGATATGGTGGATTCCAAGCCTTTGGGAAATGCCTTAGGCTCCGCTTCGAAATCGTTCCAGCCATATTGAAACTGGCTGGGGCCACGATAATCGATCGCCTGCCAGTTGTCATCAATGATGAGACTAGATACTTGGATGTTGTGTTCAGAAATCTTATCGAGAGCGTCGAATATTTTCTGGTCTGTTAGTCGTTGCCCCAGAGCGTTCCATGTGCCTGTTAATCATTAGTTCGTGGTCCTTAGAAGTTGACCATACTCAAGAACACACAGAAACCCAGTCCATCAAACCAGTATTCTAGCCACTCCGGTTTGAAGTCATTCTTCAATGCGGATAACTCCTGTGACCACTCATCACTGGCCTTCTTTGTACCCGCAACCATATCTCGAGCATGATACATCACAGATGCAATGGCGCAGTCAAAATCGTCTCCAACCGAAACAAGAATAACGACCTTTTCTTCGGAGAGACCGTCATTTCGGATCTGAATTGTCAGATATCGCAGGAAGCTGTATCAGACACACTTACATGAACCTGAAGTTTTCCATTGGGCTCGCTTCGAAATACTGGCAAGATATGACTGACACCGCCGACGGCAAGGAACACTAGGTTTTGACCTTGGGGACTTAAGAAGCAACACAGAATGGCATCTTTATCGAGATTAAATTGAGAGTGCCCATGGCGAGGTGCAAGCCACGGTGACCACAGTCTGACAAGAGAAAACCATCTATGTCTAGTCAGATAAAATGGTCGCTGATGGATTTCCGGTACGTCGTCGTGTCACTTAGCTGAACTTACCTAACAAAAGAGCCCCAGGGAGTACCGACAGTGATGTCTCTGTACGAAGATTCATCGCCATTTGCAGCTGGAATGACTGCTTCGAGTGACCAGAGAGAAGTTCTAGGTGATTGACTCAAACGTGGCTTGACACTCCAGTCTTGAGAGTTAAGATCGGGAATTGAATCAGAGAGATCACTAGAAGAAGCTCTGTTTGAAGCATTGACAATCAAGCCATCATTGACACCCTGCTCATCGCGAATCCATCTCCAGTCTGCATCAGGACTATGTCGAAACTTGAGAGTGAACTGCACAGATGTTGTAAATGAGAAGGAAGATGTGAAATATAATTGTGATATGGAATCATCCAGTGCTTGGAGAACCTGAGGAACGCCAGTCTCTGTGAGTGAGGCTACCTCCAGGTCCTTCCAATCTGAGCCGTCTACTGAGTGCCATACTGACGCTTCCCATGGCTCATTGGTACGGTACTTGGGTATCTCAAGGATAGCCGTCAAAGTGACCTCTGTACCCTGGATAGGTGTCACTTTCCCAAGAGGCGGGAAGCTTTGTAAAATAACCTTCATATCTTCAGAAACAGGCTGTGGCGAAGGCTTCTGCTTGGCGATGTAAATTGTCTGGAAGACATCGCCAAAGTTGTAATTGTCAGAAGGCATCGAAGTGAAATGAGAACAAGAGGAGCAGACTTTTGAAATAGGTTTATTTAGCCAATTGACTCAGAAATTGAGGCTTCTCATGTATGAAGTTTAGTGAATATTTTAAACGTGGAAATCAAGGTAACAGGCATAAAATCACATCAATAAGTTGATGTTGTGTGACGATATTCGTGTTTACACAAGGCATTGTCATAGAAGCTCACGAAAACGGACAGGCGTTGGATTATAGTGGAGTTTCAGTGGAGTTGGAAGTGGTTAGTAATGAGCGCTTCTCATTGGCCCCGGCCTTGCTTTCGAGTCGTTGTGATTCGGGGACGGCCGGAATGACTAAGCCTTCCGCCTCATTGCTCAGGCTGCAAATTATCTCAGTAAAGCTTCTAGCCGAGCCAGATCGAAAGATTTCATCAAACCACTCAATTCAGCGTCGACCCTCCAAACCTGCGTCATGGCGTCCCGGAGACTGGCTTTGAACCTCTCGCGAGGTCTGCGAAACCGTGCTGGTCTTTCGGCCGCCGCTCCTTTCACACGAGGCTTTGCCACTCCCTCTACCGTCGGCAAGACTCAGACTTCGACTCTTAAGAATGGATTGACTGTGAGCATCATCATCCGAGGTCAATTGGCCTCGACAACCACTTGGGAATGCCCTCCTGACACGCCCTTCTGATAGGTCGCTACCGAGCACTCGCCCTTTGCGCAAACGTCGACCGTCGGTGTCTGGATTGATGCCGGTTCCCGGGCTGAGACTGACGAGACCAACGGTACCGCCCACTTCCTTGAGCATCTCGCTTTTAAGGTTCGACAACCCATCAATTGGCCGAGACCAATCGTTAACAATGCAATCAGGGTACGGCCAAGCGAACTCAGCAGCAATTGGAGTTGGAGATTGAGAACATGGGTGGTCACCTGAACGCCTACACTTCGGTCAGTCGGATGAAGGGATACGGAATTGACTGATGCTAACGACCGTTCAGCGCGAGAACACCGTCTACTTCGCCAAGGCCTTTAATTCCGATGTTCCCCAGTGTGTCGACATCCTCTCCGATATTCTCCAGAACTCCAAGCTCGAGGAGTCTGCCATCGAGCGTGAGCGCGACGTTATTCTCCGAGAGTCCGAGGAGGTTGAGAAGCAGGTTGAGGAGGTTGTTTTCGATCACCTCCATGCTACCGCTTTCCAGCACCAGCCCCTTGGCCGCACCATCCTTGGCCCTCGACAGAACATCCGCGACATCACCCGAAAAGAGCTCACCGACTATATCAAGAACAACTACACTGCTGACCGTATGGTTCTCGTTGGTGCCGGTGGCATCCCTCACGAGCAGCTCGTCGAGCTCGCTGAGAAGCACTTCTCCGGCCTTCCCTCAAGTGCTCCCCAGACCAGCGCCTACCTTGCCTCCAAGCAGAAGGCTGACTTCATGGGTTCTGACGTTCGTGTCCGAGATGATGCCATGCCTACTGCTAACATCGCTCTCGCTGTTGAGGGTGTCAGCTGGAACTCCGATGACTACTTCACTGCTCTTGTTGCTCAGGCTATTGTTGGCAACTACGACAAGGCTGTTGGCCAGGCTCCCCACCAGGGCAGCAAGCTCAGCGGCTGGGTCCACAAGCACGACCTTGCTAACAGCTTCATGAGCTTCTCTACAAGCTACAACGACACTGGGTAGGTCTTGATGTCATACCATGAATTTTGAAGTAACTAAGTCGTCATAGTCTTTGGGGTATCTACCTTGTTTCCGACAAGCCTGATCGAGTTGACGACCTCGTCCACTTTGCTATCCGTGAGTGGATGCGCCTCTGCACCAATGTCAGCGCCGCCGAGACCGAGCGTGCCAAGGCTCAGCTCAAGGCCTCCATCCTCCTGTCCCTCGACGGCACCACAGCCGTTGCTGAGGACATTGGCCGACAGCTCGTTACCACCGGCCGCCGCATGGCCCCTAACGAGATTGAGCGAAAGATTGATGCTATCACCGAGAAGGATATCATGGACTTCGCCAACCGAAAACTTTGGGACCGGGATATTGCTGTTAGCGCTGTGGGAACTATCGAGGGTCTCTTCGACTACCAGAGACTTCGCAACACCATGAAGCCCAAGTTTTAAAGAAGAGAGGGCTGATGGGATTGTGAAAATCGAAATAAGGGTATAGAGTGTATGAGATACCGTTTACAGGCCTAGTGTACCATAAGATTTCCTCTGTTCATGCTAGGTAACACGGAGTTGTGATAATTGTGACTCGACTGTACTGCCATCTGTAGCTAATTGCAATTTTGTCATATAGCGTCTGTAGCGCTTCTGAGGTAGCGTCTTTGATCTCCTCTGAATTAGAATGTATTGTGTCATGATCATTGATTAGATGAGAAGATGGACACCTAACCCTCCTCTGCCATCTCCTCGTCGACATCCTCACCAAACATATCCTCCACTGTCCCACCCTCAACCCCATCTCCGCCAATATCTTCAGGCTCGGGACCCTCAATACCCTCCATGGCATCACCCCTTTGATCCTCTTCCTCATCGTCTTCTTCATCCCATACATCCTTCAGCCCCCAACTTGTGCCACTCAGGACGAACCGTTCGCTTGGTAGTCGCACACCCCATTCACTGGGCACAATTTTAGGAAGTGCCACCTTGTTGCGTTCGCGTGCAAGTTCTTGCATGTAGTCTTTGCTAATTCCCCCGCCTGCGTTTCCTCCGCGGAACTGGTAGCTGAGTCGCGCAGCAATGGCGAGCTTAACGGCATTGGCTGTGACTGCAGCGTCGCCTGCAGGTGCTGAGATTGCTCCAGCGTTTGCTGATGGCTTAGAGCCGGCCTGTGTGACATATGGGTCGCCGGAAAGATGTAGCGCATCGCTGAGAACAGATGAGGTATGACGGTAGGCGAAGTCGAGAAGGAGGAGGGGAACGCGTGGCTCGTAAGCGGTGACGCCTTGCGATGTGAGCAGTAGTTCGATAAGCCTTGAGTCGCGCGGTCGAGGAGCGGTTGTTGATGGCGCTGGAGGAGGTGCATTCTGTGACGCAGCAGCAGCAGTTTGGCTAGAAGAGGCCGCCGTGGTCTGTGTGCTTGGTAATGGTTGCGAAGTGCTTGCCGATGAGGCGGGAACCCCGTTCGTTTGTGGTTGACTTGCTGACATCTTGATCGATGCTGCAATGCTTCGTAATAGGTGTCCTGGATGCGACTGTTCGTGAAAGCCTTAAAGCGATATCACGCGAAGCACTCGAGTTCGTGTTTGGCAAGGCTGAAAGAGGCCCGTACTATGAATGAGTGAGGTTGACAAAATATAGTTGATGTGTGTGAATGAGAGTGCTTTTATAGTTGCGGAAAATGCAGTAAAATTTGACGTGAAGTCGAGAGCTTATTGAACCTCGAACTATTTCCTTTGCGACGGTGAAGTCGCATGCTGCGTGCTTTGGCCGGAGGTTTCGATAATCCGAGACGTGATCTGGTAGCGATAAGTGCACAGACCACACCTTAAATTCTGATTCGCTCATTACGATGAAAGAGCTTTCCTAAAGAACAAAGTCAAGAGAGTGACAGGATCAAAATGACCTTATAATAATGGTCTAAATGGCAGAATAGTGATCAGAACTGAGTTAGTCTTAGAGTTAATTATTGGATACGATGTGAAAACGGAAGTAACTCTTGAATCACACTTTCTTTCCTCTCATATGTCTGAAGTACCTACCTACCTAGCCACTGGCGGAAGTCGGGTCTCAAGCGATGGAGGGGCAATGAGTAAAGAGTGCCCCACCATTCGTCGCCGATGCAGGAGGACTCATAGTCATCACCTCAACTTTTTCCACTGGTGATCGATCTTCACTCATTCACAACTCGATTTAACAACTTCCATGCTAAGCTTTTGACTATAATCGACACCAATTGAATTTATCTGGTTTCTTTACAAAGATGGAGACGACTCTACCGCTGCCATTCTTGATGAGCATTGGCAGCCCCAATGGTCAGGCTACCAATGATGGCCTCACTCGTCAAGAGATTGCCCTTCTGGGAGCTCCTTTTTATGAGACAGCTTCCAAGGATTGGGGTCGCCCTAGTGCCGGAACCAATGTTCATATGGATGCCACGAGTTTAAGTGACCCAGACGATGTGATTGCGTTGCTCGATGGCGGGGTTCGAACGGTTTTTGTTGCTTCCGAGTCCTACTCAGAGTATACAGAATATGGCGCAAGAGTCATTCCTACTGTTTCTTCCCTTGAAATTTCCACAGCTTCCAAAAATGGTCTATTGGTAAAGGATTTCGACATTTCATCTAGCGACGTCGACAAGTTTGTTGAGGAAGCATCAGCCAAGAAGATCAAGAGCCTCTACATTAAGCCAGCTCCCAAGACCGATATCGAAAAGTTCATCGAAATTGCCAAGAAGGCTAATGCAATCCCTATCATCCCTTCTACAGCGTTGACGACCGACAAGAACGATTCGAGTCGATTATTGTTATCTAAGATTATCGCATCATACTGGAAATCCGATCGACCTGATGGCCTTATCCCTACTGTGGTCACCGATGATGCTGGGATCGCGTTGGGTCTCGCCTACACCAGCGAGGAGAGTATTCTTGAGGCTCTCAGAACACAAACCGGAGTTTACCAGAGTCGCAAACGTGGTCTTTGGGTGAAGGGACTCACTTCTGGTGACACTCAGGAACTGTTGCGAATTGGTCTCGACTGTGACAACGACACTCTCAAATTCGTGGTCAATCAGAAGGGCCGTTTCTGCCACCTCCAGCAGTTTGGTTGCTTTGGAGACCTCAATGGCATCCCAGCACTTGAACAGACACTCAGGTCTCGCAAGGAGTCTGCTCCTGAGGGTTCTTACACGGCCCGCTTATTCTCCGATGAGAAGCTTCTGCGAGCAAAGATCATGGAGGAGGCAGAGGAGCTCTGCGATGGCAAGACCAAAGAGAACATCGCTTTTGAAGCTGCCGATTTGATCTACTTTGCTTTAACTAAGGCTGTTGGCGCAGGTGTTAGCCTCGCAGACATTGAGGCTAATCTGGACGCTAAGAGCTTGAAGGTCAAGCGTAGAACAGGCAATGCCAAGGGTAAGTGGGCGGAGAAGGAGGGTATCAAGACCGATGCAGCCCCTGTGAAGCCCTCACAGCCAGCAGTTGAGAAGCCAGCTGATGGACGTATTGCTATGGAGCGAGTTGATGCCTCAAAGATCTCTGAGGCTGATCTCATAGAGAAGCTCAAGAGACCTTCTCAGAAATCCCCTGACGCCATCTTGAAGATTATTCAGCCTATCATCGAGGAGGTGCGAACTGGCGGCGACAAGGCTGTTCTGTCTTACACCCACAAGTTTGAGAAGGCCACTTCATTGACATCGCCTGTACTGAAGGCTCCCTTCCCCAAGGAGCTTATGGATATCTCGCCTGAGACCATTGAAGCTATTGACGTGTCTTTTGAGAACATCCGAAAGTTCCACTCTGCACAGCAGGAGGAGAAGTCTCTACAGGTTGAGACTATGCCTGGCATTGTCTGTAGCCGCTTCTCGAGACCCATTGAGAGAGTTGGTCTTTACATCCCTGGTGGAACCGCTGTTCTTCCCAGTACTGCTCTGATGCTTGGAGTTCCAGCTATGGTGGCTGGTTGCCAGAAGATTGTATTTGCCTCACCTCCCAGATCTGATGGTCGTATCACCCCTGAGATTGTCTACGTTGCTCACAAGGTCGGTGCTGAGAGCATTGTACTGGCTGGTGGTGCTCAGGCTGTTGCTGCTTTGGCTTATGGTACGGAGAGTGTGACCAAGGTCGACAAGATTCTTGGACCCGGTAACCAATTTGTGACTGCGGCTAAGATGCACGTCAGCAACGACACCAATGCTGGTTGCGGTATTGATATGCCAGCTGGACCCTCTGAGGTTCTTGTTGTTGCTGACAAGGATGCCAACCCTGCTTTTGTTGCCTCTGATCTTCTATCCCAAGCCGAGCACGGTGTTGATAGTCAGGTTATTCTGCTTGCTGTTGGCCTCAGTGAGCAGGAGCTCCAGGCTATTGAGGACGAAGTTCACAAACAAGCCCTTGCTCTTCCTCGTGTCGATATCGTCCGAGGATCTATCGCTCACTCCGTCACTGTCCAGGTCAAGGACATTGAAGAGGCCATGCGCATCAGCAACGAGTATGCCCCTGAACACCTCATCCTTCAAATACAGGATGCCGAGAAAGCTGTTGATCAAGTCATGAACGCTGGCAGTGTGTTTATTGGTCACTGGACCCCTGAGAGTGTTGGCGACTACTCTGCTGGTGTCAACCACTCTTTGCGTAAGCCCCCCCCCCCCATTAGTTTGTGGTATACGATTGATGCTAACAACTTTCACAGCTACTTATGGCTTTGCCAAACAGTACTCTGGTGTCAACTTGGGCTCGTTCCAGAAGCACATTACCAGCTCCAACCTTACTGCTGAAGGTCTCAAAAATGTTGGTACCGCCGTCATGCAACTGGCCAAGGTCGAGGAGCTTGAGGCTCATAGAAGGGCCGTGGAGATCCGACTTAACTATTTGAAGCAACAGCAGTAGACAGGGACATACTACAAAAATGGAAAAAGGCGTATGTAGACAACATATGGGTTTTCTTTAGGATAGGGGCGCGGGATAGGGGATAGACGTTGTTTCAATATGCACACAGACCACAGTGCTCAAGAATAAAATGCAGCTTGCTCAAGTAGTATCTTTTAGCCTGTCAAACAACAAAAGTTTTTGTCTGTCAGAATGCCATGATGCAATCACTACAAGTACAATGAAATGCTCAACGCCGCGCTATGCCTCAGTATGCAAAAACCCTTTCTCTCCTTTCACCTCTCTCCATCTCCTCTTATTTATTCAGATAAGACTCTCGCCATCAATGTCTATGAAAAACAACCCATAAACACTCTAAAAAGAAACGCCTTTGAATTCGTTACACCTTTACTGCCTGTTGGGAGTAGCAGCAACAGCCTCGGTGGCCTGTTCGTGATACTTAGCTTTCCTTCACTTCACTTCATTTCTCAACGGTGAGATGACCAACCCCTGTTATGTGTTGGGCGAGAACGTCCTCCTTAAGCTGACCTTGACGCCTTTGTCCAATGGGAGCAGCGTCAGGGGTTCCGTCGCCCTCGTCTTCGTCTTGACGGCCTTCCTCGCCATCTTCGTAAATCTCATCTTCATCTTCCTCGTCGTAAGCTTCTTTCAAGTCGCGTGTCATAGATGCCTTGAGTCGCTCTTCGTCGACGCTACCGCCCAAAACACTTGCGGCTTCGGCAAACTCATCCATAGATGCTCGAGAGATGTAGCTATCGGCAAGTCCTTCACCGATCTCGTCCACATCTTCATCTATTTCGCCATCCTCATCGTCGTACTCCTCTTCATCATCACCATACTCGCTGGTAGGTCCTCCTGGGCCGTCTTCGTCATCGTCATCGCCACTCTCGCTTGCTGAAAAGTCAGCCATGGCAAGAGGATCATCTCTCCAATACGTGAAATCCGTGTACTCCTCGCCGCCACCTTTTACCAGTGTGCTCACGGGAGGGAAGTAATGGTCAACGACTTCGTTGATATTCACGTAGCTCATCTTGAGCTTGTTGAGTGTCAGTAGATCAAGGGACACTTCAGAGTTGGAATTGATGGTGAAAATGCGGTTTCGAGGGACATCGACGGTCCGGTAAGAGATTTGATCGGTCAAACGATTTCCGTAGCCGGCATAAAAGGGATGACGATCTGGGCCGTATAAGTTTCGAATGTCTCGAAGAGTTGCCATCTTGAAGATGTGGGGTTTGCGAAGGTAGACCTCTCGCCTCAGTGCAGCCATGGTTCTATCAGGCGACAGGATTGTAGGACCGGGCGGCATCCTGTAGCCATCCTGAACGATACCCGCCAGGTAGGCTCTTGTCGTATCCGATTGTCCAACGGATCGACTGGTAAGGTACATGATATTATAACCATTGGCGGAAATATCGCTGTACAACTTGGCTACACCTGAGTGAGTCCAGTCACGGCCAATCATGTTCAACACGTGGCCAAGGGCATCCGACTTGGTAATAGTACCGTCAATGTCTGAGATGACAACAGGCGTCTCATGCCTCCAGAGGTACATGTTTGCTTTGCAGGTAGCTCGGTTGACAGTGAAAGCCATCGAGTTCGCGCCTGGCTGAAGCTTCAGATCCTTGAGTTGCTGACTAGTCAATCGCAAGGTCTTGGCGTAATTCCTGTTGGGATCTCCTGCGTGACCCGATGAGCTCGGCGGGGTGCGGGGAGGAGTTTGCAAATCCATAGGACCAGCGTCGGACTCTGCTCTTCGATGCAATGGAATGGGAGAAGCCGTTGCATCGCTGCTGTCACTCTGATAACCGGGATCAGAAATAGCATCGGCTGCAGTAGCCCTACGGTGCGACTGCAACGACGCCTCGATAGTCTTGTTCATAGCAGCCTGCTTGGCCTCCTCACTGCTGTAAATCCATAGGTTTCCCTGCTCGTCGAAGCCAATGAGTGCGCCGATGTCATAGTTTCCATCCAACTCTTCGGAAAGAATCTGGCGAGCCAAGATCTCAGCCCGAAGGATGTCCTCCTCGTTTCCTTTGAACCCATTCATGTCCAGCATCAAATCACCACTGTCTGTGACCTTTGTGGGTATGCTTGCGGCAGAGAGTCCCTTAGACAAGGCCCTGGCACGTTCGAGAGCCTCGCCCGGTGCCAGAGGCGGAGGACTAGAGGATCGTTCAGAAGCAACATGCTCATCGTCATCGGCGGAACTGTTTCCGTCTAGACCTCGGCTTCTAGCACTGGCACGGAGAATATCGTCACTATGAGGTCGGGGCATCCTTGAAGACCAGTCGCCGGACGCTGGGCGGGCGCTGGATAACTCTGGAGAAGTCGAAAGTGGTGTGATCAAGCCTGCTCTGGTGTTAGCCCTTGTTTGTTGGAAGAGGGCAGGTTATGCCTACCGTTATCATCGTCTTTCTTATAGAGCACGGACGGGAGCGGGCGTCGCAGCTTGGATTCTGAAGCGTCAAGCTCGAACGCTTCTGGCTCCTGCAAACCAGATTCTGACTGTTCCGGGTTGAGGGGTGGACTGCTCGCAGGACTGGAAGCGGGAGAAACGAGCGGCGATGTCTGCAACGACTGTGGGATCCTGTCTGTGGTCTCGAAGACGAAGAAGGCCTCCCCGCCTTCGCCGAGTTTCATGGAATAGCTTTGTTTGATGCCATTGACCTTGAATTCGACCTTTTTGTCCGACGGCCTTAGGAGAGAGAACTTTCCGAATCGGACATGGAACGGCGAGCAGACCAGAGTGCCATCTTCGTGTTCGACGACAATGACATCAATAGCACCACTGAGAGTCGCAGGGTTGATTGAATTCCAGGCTGTCGAGACGGACTCGCTGAGGCCGCGCACGTATTGCATCTTGCCTCTTACGGCAGAGGACGTCGTATGGGAAAGATCTTTCTGTTGTCGGTGTTGATCGCGAGTTGGAGAAGCTGGACCGGCTTGTCGCGGGGGGATATAAGACGACGATCCGAAGGGCTCAACGACACTGAGAAGCTCCCGAAAGGAAACGAAACAGCAGCAGGTGACAAGAGCCCGGGGACCTAAAAGAAGTTTATCTGAATACGGAGGGGAAACTTAAGCGCAAGGCGATCCAAAGGTATGCAGTCGAAATTCTAAGGTGAGTTAGATAGAGCAGAAAAGATGGAATGGAATGTGAAATGTTGGGGGAGTAGGTGCAGGTACAGATTGGTTTGAGGCGGGTTGAGCGCAAGGCAATGGACAAAGGAGGTACCGAGTACAAAGAGATGCTTGCTGTGGTTGAGTGGGCTTGGCCTGGTCACTTTTCTTCCTTACCCCAGTCGCCGAGTCGATTAGATCAGGTGAAGACGTCACCAGGATTGGAGAAGTGTTTTTACTTGGAATTTTGAAGTCCTAAACAACAACAAAAATGGAGTTATTTGGATTGAAACATCACAAAAATGAGTGTGCAGTAATTTCATCATAATTTGGAGGCGTCTTACCCCGGTGCCACGGCACACCTCATAGAAGCATAGAAACCGCCTGCAGTCAGCTAAGAATGACGAAGTCACTGTAACAGAAATGCCATGAGGGGCGTCCCAACATGACACTACCGTAGTACCAGGTACAAAGAACGCTATCCCCAGCTCGCAGGGGTCTAGACGTCCGCCAGAATCATGATGGATGATGGATGCCCCAGCAGAATCTATCACATGAACGGCTCAGGCGGACTAAGTTGCCGAGTTAGGACTCCAATCATTCGGTTTTCGGATGCTTTTTTGTAAGAGGATTCTATAAACCTGATTAGATGTTATTTTCACAGCTGAATTCGTCTGACTATTGTGAATTCTGGTACACACGGTTCTCCCAGGTTCTGTCGTTGAACTGATACTGTTGCTGATAATTGGATGGCGCGGATAGGCTGTAAAACTGCAGGGATTTAACATGGCTTTGTTCAACGGTTGAAACAGAGACGCATACTCGAGTCAACCCATTTCGAGAATATGCTGGTTACAATATCTCACTTCAGAAGATGATAAGTCATTCAAATTCCGGCGGCTTTGCTCCGTCTGGGGGTGCTTGATTATAGCTACCACATACCTCTCGGTCGACAACACTCGTTGTACTATTCTGGTGACATTCTAAATATTCCATATTCATATTGATAGTACTCCGACCCAAACTCGGAGAGGGTCTTGGTTTCTCTAAACTTTTCTGTTGTTCTATGTGTAACAGATATGCCTTCCATCCACTTACACTGACCGCTTTGAGGCAGGTATCCAGGATTCGTCGGACGTTAGATCAATATCCCAGGATATGAATTCTCTCAGACATAAAAGAGACAGAGCAGAAGTTCTCCTAGGTATATCCTAAAATGTTGAAAACATGTATTCCTTTGTCTGAGCAGCACTTACACCTCAAACAAACCATCTTTACCCACCTTACCTGCCCTGTATGTTTAGACAGCCACCAAAGGCCATAGCTTTGCGTGCGATATAGAAATGTAACTTGCCTAGATAGGCAAATCTTGATACGATCTTGCATTCTGATTATAGCCTTAGGTAAACCTCACAACTTTGCTTGGTGGTAGTTTTCAACAAGTACCTGTTACTTCAGAAGGTATTTCTTGACCAGCAGTGGGGATTGGCCATTAAGCCGCGGTCCAAGCACATGCTGAACCGGGCACCACTGAAAAATTCACATGATTCTGTTATAGGTTCAGAAATCTCAGATCTTTAAGAGGTTCATGATTCGTTCCCCTGTTTCTCTCAAGCTCGATCCATTGCCAAGAGGGAAATGCTACGGTAAAAAGACGCTGTGCCGAGGTGATATTGATGTCATTGATCGGTCAAGGCTCGTGTTTGCAACTTACTAGTTGTGTTTTATGGAGTAAGACAGACTGTTAAGGAACAAGGCAAGCCAAAGCAAATCATCCATCTAAAGTATATGTACCAACTTGTCGAACAAAATCAGTCCCAGAGGTGGAAAATGTTCAATCCAGCGCAAACAAATCCACATACTTGAAGAAAGCTAACATCCTGAGTTCAGAGTCAATAGTATTCATCGGTCCGTTGGCATTAGGCAGGGATTATAACTCCAGGTTGAGTAAAGCCTCGGAGAAAGGCTCATGCCTTCTCGGACAAGACACGGGCACTAGAAAAAGCCTTAAAAGCTGAAGATGAGACGGCAACCGGCAATTGCAAAAGCTCCCTAAGCTGATAATGATGATGCCAGCGAAGACTTACCTTTTGACCATGAGAGAAGATGAGAAAGCATTTCTCCGAGTGAATCCAGTGAAAGCATACATGACCAGAGGCAGATTATTGACCAATTGACCAACGTACTTTCTAAGCCTATAATATCGAATCCAATGCGTATACTCTTGAGGGCTAACAATGGTAAGGAACTCGCCTGTCGTGCACTTGGGGACCTCATCCACTCTCTGCAAGGTGTAAAACGGCAGAAACCCTAAATTGGCCTTGTTCACAGTGGTGAATGATGATGCCGTGCAGACGGGACCCCATTATTAAGACCCGAGCCGTTGGGAAAAACTCAGCCATGTCGTGTCTTCCCTGAGCGTGAAACTTCGAGTCTGACGCAAACATCACCAGTGACGTTACAAGGGACTGTGAATCCGCTTACGCCCGCTAGCTAGTAGCGCGCCATGTTCGTGAGTGCATTCCAGCAGTTTTACGTGAATACTAACACTATAAACTATGAATATAGGTCGGTAAGAACTGGTTGCAATTGATAATAGACAATTCTGTTGGAAGTTTATGTATAAACAGCGGATTCTAACTCCAGCATTGCTTGAAAAACTGCGACAAACTTGTGGCAAACGTTGTTCAAATACAGTGTAACGAAAACAGTGATAACCGTCGTATCTTGCATGAAAGATCGTCAAGCAGGGTAACATGGCGCACATTTATCAACGCTTTGAGGACCAGGCGACACGCAGAGCACTGTGCCTTTGGACGACGAAAGACACTGTACCTCCGCAAGATACAACAGGACAGCGCTGTGGCTGAGAATTTGCACGCTGCAACCATAACTAACGAGACAACACTAACACCAGAAAAGGAGGCCAGAGCCCAACAGGGCCGCTGAAATCTCCACCCCTGCCCATGACCACGCTGTCTCTCTAGTTAACTCAAGGTCTAGGACCAAGACCAAGACCATCCTTACCCATGCCCGCCTTTTTTTCACCCACTGTTGGCATCGGCATCTGCCTCAAGGATCCTCCCCTCCCACACGACACCCTGAGCTTGGATTTGGTATCGGTATCGGTATCGGAACTGGACTTGGACTTGGACTCTTCTCGGTGGTCTGGAAGAGAAGGACAGCAACATCTTCCACCAAGATCGAGACCGCTGAGAACATGTCATGGGAGTTGCCCGTCTTGACCACTCTCATCCTCAGCGTACTTGGCTTCTGGTGGATCTATAGCCCTCGCGCCAGCTACCAGAAGGCCCTGCTCTACCTCTTGCTGTGCAGCAGTTTCACCCTCTTCTTCGATCCTCGTCGTCTGATCGAGTACCTATCCCCCGCCACGGTCGAAGCATTGCTGGATTTCCGCATCCATGTTCTTTTGATCCATCACTCCAAGATGGTCTTGACACTTGGTGCTGTCGTTTGGTGAGTCAACCTCCTTTGTCTCGCCCCCAGTCAACAATTAGAAAACAACGATGCCCCTTTACTTGGACTGCGCTGACCATTGGTTCTCTCTCATTACAGGCTACTGCATCGCTCGTGGCAGACGCTATGGAAACCCGTTCCAGACCTGATCAATATCCTCGGGGTCGACGTGCCTGAACCTCCCGATGTTTCCCTCGCTGGCATTCGATCCGATGCTGCTACTCTGAGCTGGACTCGCCCAACCAGTAATCGGCCGGTACAAAAATATACTATCCAAGTCAATGGCGTCCATGGTCGGTCTTACTGTCGAGATCTATCTCGGAACCTTCGGTAGAGGAAAATATCAAACCCTGACTAACACGGTCCATATAGTTGGCGAATCACCGGGAAACGAAGTCGCGATCACTGTCACAGGATTGAAGCCAGATCACTTTTACAATATCAGGGTCGTTGCTGTTGGCCCGAATAACTTCCAGGCTGGAAGTCAAGTTTTACGACTTCGAACATTCGGAAAAGATGGTAGACCTCAGTTAGGTAACTCACGTGTACCTACCAGTTTTCCTAATAACGACCACTCTCATCCGAAAAATGGTGATGAAGATGACGATTCCGACTCGCAAAAGAAGCCTCCAGTTCCGTCTGTCGAGGCGGCCCCTGTGCTAGATGGCAACAACGCGTCCACCTCTGATGTTAGCGCTACCGGTCCAAGTCAGCGACGAAATACAGTCAATCGACGACACTCCCCGTCCGTTGCCAGCATGGACCAACCTCAAATCAAGCTTCCGCCTGCAGATGGCCCGGAGCTATCGCTGGACGAACTGAATCGCCGATTTGAATCCACTCGGAAGGAGGTCGACGAGACTTTGGCCCAGTATGCCAAGGAAGAGGCTGAACTACAGCAGCAAGAGGAAGAGCTCAAGCAAGAGAAAGATGCCAAGAGACAGGCACTCAAAGAGAAGGAAGAGCAGACCGCTCAGCTCAAGGCCAGCGTCCGTACTACAATGGAGCAAATGCGTACAGCGGAAAAGGATCGCGCGAGAAAAGAGCAGCAGTTGAAGGACAAGGAAAATAAGAAGTCCAAGATCCGAGATACTGCTTCAAAGCTCGAGAATGAGATGGAGAGGATGAAGAAAGAGAGGGAAGGGTTCGAAACGCAGAAGAAAGAGCTGGAAGCTAAGCGGGATAAAGACGGCCAGGAACTTGACGAGTCTAATGCAGAGCTGCAGGAGAAATGTGCCGAGCTAGAGGCTGAGTTGAAGGAGAAGGGAAAACAGCTCCAAGACCTCAAGGCTGCTCGAGAGCAACTTCCGGGTGGCGATGACGAACAGTGGAAGGAGAATGACTTGAACGTGCGAAGAGAATGGGATGCCAGGAGAAAGGAACTGCACAATCAGCTCGTCGCCGAAACCAAGAAGCTTCATAACCTTGACCAGCAGATACGCTTTCTTAAGGAAGAGCAGCATCAGTTGGCGCTCTACTACAGCAGCCAACCAGACCCCATCGCCATGGAGTTTGAGCCTGCTGCCTCCCAAGATGCTCTCGACAGCGGAAATATCAACTCTCTTTCTCACATCAACTTGTCACCTCCGCCCAACCAATTCGGCCCTCCCGAAGATTCATTCTCAACCGGCTTTAGTCGGGCTGGATTCAGCCAAATATTATTCATGGACCACAATGCAGCCGACAACGCCGATGATCACCAGTCAGAAGCCGACTTCAGGGCGAACGCGGGACCACTCAGCCCTACAGCCCATGCTCTTCTCCCTTCCGGTATCTTTGACGAGACATTTGAGGATGCTGAAGAGCATCTGCCTAGCCAATTCTTACCAGACTCTGTTACTGCCGCTGAGGAAGATAACCCGCAGTCACCACTGTCTTCGGATGGACGCTCTCTGAACATGTTTTCCAGTCCTCACGGCTCATCACATAACTTGCCCTTCCCCCAATACAACGACGTGGACTCTCATTCTCTGAACATCAACTCTTCCCCTCAACAAGCACCTCTCGCTTCAAGCCACAGGCTGTCCAACCTCTTATCCAACTTTCAACGTAACAGGGGTCCGAAGCCGGCAGATGTGGAAGGACCCGCGATTGGCAGCCTCAAGACAGGACAGAGCCAATCGTTTCCCCGAAGCACTGATGATCACGACATGCCGGGTAACAAGCGCAGGATAAGCTTCTCTTGGATGAACAGGCACTCCGGAGGTGAACCCAACAGGTCAAGCCTGGGGCCTACGTCTAGGCCGTTCTCTGCCAAGAGACTCAACCCCTTTGCCAGTAGTGCTGGAGCTCTTACAGGCGACAATGACTTACCGCACTCGCGACCCGCGTCGATCACATCCATTGACCCCCCTCGACCCTCAACGGACAGCGGCTCTATCTGGAACATTCCCGGGGATTTCTCTATGCTGGGGAAGAAGGGAGTTTGGTCCCCGAACGAAGGACGCTGGTCCTCTAGGAACCCATCTCGCCGACCTTCGCTCGGTGCGGTACCGACTGTGCTCGAAACAACCCTTGCCACAGCCAATGATGAGATCCTTGACGATGACGATCTCCTCGACCCTCAAACATCACCTAGCCAGGTCGGTGTTATCGGATCTCGCCCTCCAAGTCACCGTGCGTCCATGAGTCGACATCTCAACCCAGCGGCACCGACCTTCAGGACACCCTTCTTTACCCGTAGAGAGAGGGATGCAAGTCCTGATAAGGATAAGTCGAAAGGCAAGGAGAAGGAGAAACGCGGAAAGTCCAAGGAAGGTCGTACAAAGGGCAAGGAAGTTCTGACCCCGACCATTGAAGTGCCTCCAAGCCTTGATGATTCACCTTCAGATTCGCGGATGTCTCGCGACACGTATTCTGTTCATACACAGAATTCGATATCCGAATCTCATGAGTCTTTGGATCTGGGAATGACGGCCTCGAATTCTACCACCGACAACAACGCCACGAGCCACAAGGATGCTGACAGTAGTGTTGTCAAGAAATTGTTTAGGAAAGGAAGTTCTAGCAAGTTCAGTACCTTGTCTTCTAGGCTGAGTAAGGATTCCGTCCTTTTCAAGAAAGGACCTGGAAGCAGCACGTTCTCCGAGAAGAATATGTCAGCAGAGCATCGTTCCAGCATTGGCGATGCAGATGAAATCGGGGAAGATCTGTCGCAGCTTGGCCGCAGTTACGAAAGCGTGACCAGCAGCCCGTCGTTGGGCCAGGGCAGTTTCAAATCAAAGGAGGCCCCTAAAGAGGGTCGCATGGGCATGGGAACATGGCGGTTCTCGATGAAAAAGAAGAGCAAGGAGCCTGCGTCAAAAGAGAAGGAAAGCATGGAAAGTGACAGGCCTGCAGATGAGTAGAGAGTGTATATTATTGTGATATACATTTATGTGTAGCAGTGTTGAGGTTATGTGTAAAGCGGAGTAGCGCATTTGGCATTAGCATTTGACAGCAGTGGATAGTAGTAAATCATATACAGCCTGACGGTTATTCACAGCATTAGCAATCGCATCTCGACCATTATAAGCCATGGATATCCGATCATCATTATGTGATTGCTATGCTATAGAATAATAGTTTTCAAGTCGGAGGCTCAGGGGAAGTTCAGCCACAATACACCGTGGCAGCTTGCCCGGGGGGTGGCCCGCTTTTAGCCATCATGGCTCTTGACACGTGCAAGGAGCTTCCTCATGCTCACATCGAATAGAGAATTCTGTTTGATGTTGGAATATTCTAGGCTCTGAATGACCGAACCTCTTCCATAATGAATGGGACTTACCCAGAGGCCTCAGCTCTTGACGCTGGTAAGTTGATGTTGAAGCTGAAGGCCACTATCCCCTTGCGACTAATCCCAACGCTTCTGTACAGTCGACTACGATGCTATAGACCACCTCAATCTTCTCTTCTCGCACCCATCCGCCATATCGTCTATAAGCGAAGTCTCCAAATCACTACAGAGCCACCAAAATGCGCTTTCGAACGACATAGCCACCCTTGAGACGAACCAGGCTTATGGATCCGACTCGAGCCTCGAGCGCATGCAGTCAGCGCAAGCTGAGCTAGCACAGCTATTTCGAAAGATCGAGACGGTGCGCTCGAGGGCGATTGAGACCGAACAGAACATCACGTCGATGACGGCCGACATAAAGAGACTCGATGGAACGAAGAAGAACCTCACGCTGAGCATGACGGCTCTCAAGAGGCTGCAGATGCTGACAACGGCTTATGAGCAGCTCAGGGGCTTGGCCAAGACGCGCCAGTATAGGGAATGCGCAGGGCTCTTGCAGGCTGTTCTGCAGCTCATGAAGCACTTCAACAGCTATCGCAGTATCGAGCAGATCGCGACGCTGAGCAGAGGTGTGGCCGAGCTGCAAAGAGAACTCCTCGAACAGGTCTGCGAAGACTTTGAAATGGCATTTGCTAAAGGAGAAGTCGGCGCGCGAAGAGGCACACTCGTTGAAGCATGCCTCGTCATGGATGCTCTTGGAGAATCTGCCAAGGCTCGGCTCATGAATTGGTACGTCAATACAGAGCTTCGAGAATACAGACAGGTGTTTCGTGGTAACGACGAAGCTGGAAGTCTGGACAACATTGGGCGGCGATATGCCTGGTTTAAGCGAATGATGAAGACTCACGATGACGAACACGCTATGATCTTTCCTCCACACTGGAGGGCTAATGAGACATTGGCGGCAGCTTTCTGCGACGGTACTCGAGATGATTTCAAGGGCATTCTGGAACGAAGCATGCGGCGGACAGACGGCAACAAGATCGATGTCAATCTATTGTTGAGTTGCCTTCAAGAGACACTCGACTTTGAGCAAAGCCTTGAGAAGCGATTCGCGACTTCATCAAGAGCCAGCATCGATACGCTCAGCTCTGTTGAGGAAAAGGCGCATAGTTTCCACGGATTGATCTCAGTCGCATTCGAACCATACTTGAGCTTGTGGGTTGAGTCGCAAGATAAACAATTGGCAGTCATGATACCCAAGTACCGCAGCCAACCGCTCATACCGCCTGATGACGAGTTCTCACCACAAGCCGTTATTGCCTCGGCCATTGAGTTGTTTCACTTTTACAAACTCACACTGTCACAATGCGCGAAACTTTCTACAAGTGATCGTCTTCTTGATTTGGCAAAGATATTGGCCAAGTATCTCGATGAATATGCCCAGCAGGTCTTGCTACACATATTACAGTCTGGTGGACCTCAAGGGCCTCCATTACAGGATGTTGTGCTTGTGTTGAATACAGCAGATTTTTGGCACATTAACACCAATCAGCTGGAGGAAAGCATCAAGAAACGCATTGACAGTGAGCTTGTTTCTAAAGTCGACCTGTCTTCACAATCGGATGCCTTTCTTGGTGTAGCGAGTGCTTCTGTTCTGGCTCTGGTTCGCGCGGTCGAGCTTGACTGTGAAGGCGTCTGGCGGGAGATGAAGAATACCAATTGGAGCACAATGGAGAGCGTTGGTGACCAGAGCTCATATGTGGGAGAGCTGGTAAAACATGCTGATGGAAAGGCCGCCGAGATATTGGCTATTATCTCGAAGCAACAGTACGCCAGAGCCTTCTGTGATAACTTGGTGGAGCATTTGGCCACGGGGTACATTACCAGCATTATTCAATGCCGACCGATATCCGAAGTTGGTGCCGAGCAGGTATGTTATCTGAGCTGTTCGAGTCATGCTGTATGCTAATAAGTGGATTTGTAGATGTTGCTTGACAAATATGTTCTCACCAAAGCCCTTGAGAAGTTGCCTATGCACCATGCATCATTCTCTGGGCATGAAACCCCCCCTTCCAGTTTTGTGCGCAGAGTTCAGCATTGCATGAACAGACTTGATCCATTGCTCAAGACACTTCAAGTTCGGCCATCACCGCCGGAAGGGTTGGTACAGGCATATTTGATTCACATTGCGGATCGGTCAGATACAAACTTCAAGAAGATCCTTGATCTCAAGGGTGTTCGGAAAGCGGACCATGCTCATCTGATAGAGCTCTTTGGCATTCACCGCGACAGCACTCCCAACGATAAATTGGTAGCCAGCTCGCCATTGCTCACACCTCTCATGACTACCCCAAGCCTGGGTAACACAGTCCCGCTTGGAGTGATGAACCCATCAGTTGCAGCGGCTGTTAGCCCGCGGTTTGAAGCAGGATCACTAGGTGAGAAGCTTCTAAGTGCGGCAAGAGATATCAGCCAGAGTAGCACGAGCACTGCAGCACAAACGGGACTCGAGAAGGCCACGATAAATGAGAACTTGCGGAACTTTGGCAAGTTCTTCAAGAGAGATATTGGATCGTTAGGAGCGAGGTTTGGAAAGCGAGACGGCAGTGTTGGTGCTGAGGAGGGACGATAGAGCGTAGTGTATTAACTAATCGTGTCATATGCTACAGATACCGAGTTACGAGCTATCTACGGTCTACTAGTGTTGATTGTTCGGAGCCTTATCCCTGGTTATCATGAGGAATCAATTAAACCTCCGTCGGCACCTCATCTCGCAAATATCCGAAATCCTTGCCACATTCGGTAATAGACGGATTAGTCATGGCCCGTTAGATTTGGAGATTGATAAAGGCAAAACAGACGGTTAACCAACCATTGGAAAAGTCAAATCAAGTCATCCATCCATCCATCACCTTCTAAGCCTTCTGAGCGCCTCATTGAGTGACACCTCCACTAGCTGGCTTATAAATCCTTCTATCCAATCACATCTTCCCTCTCCATCTCCATTGTCAAAATTGATTCCATCTCCTGTCTGCATTTGCATTGCATCAATCCCCACATTCACCACGTTTCTCTCCCTCTTCCAAGCTATTCTCTCAGGGTTCATCCGCCGAAACCGCTCTATTTTTTTTTACCGCCCCTCAACCGTACCTCAGTAGCGACTCAGTTCATAGGTACATGCTTAGCTAGTGGCGTTTCCCGTATTCGATCCATCCATATTAAAAGAATCGCGACAGCCCACCTTTTCTTTCTCACCTATCATCTCCCCCCTCCAACACCGCCAAACTGTTCTCCTCAACGTTTAAACGCGTTACTCTCCGTTCCAGCGCTGGTCTTTCTATTGCGGCAGCGGCGACTACTTTTCATAAAACCACGAGAAAACCGGCTGCAGATTTTGGCGTTAGAAAGATGCATAGCAAGGTTGTCAGTATGTGCTTGTCCATATCCATGCCCATGCCCTCGTGCTTATTGCCCCTCCATCATGAACCCCTCCTCCAAAATCTACAGGTCTAACGAGAATTATTAGTTATCGGCTCAGGGCCTGCTGCCCACACAGCTGCTGTCTACTTGGCGCGAGCTGAGTTGAAGCGTAAGATTAACTGACTCTACCGGATCTGAAGATGAACTGACACCGCATAGCCGTTCTCTATGAGGGCTTCATGGCCAATGGCATTGCTGCTGGTGGTCAATTGACCACTACCACTGAGGTTGAGAACTTCCCCGGTTTCCCCAAGGGTATCATGGGCGGCGAGTTGATGGTAAGCGTTTGCTTCTTCCTCGGTAACTCTCAGTAACTAACGCAACATCTAGGACAACATGAGAGCCCAGTCCGAGCGCTTCGGCACGGAAATTGTCACCGACACCGTCACCACCCTCGATCTCTCCTCCCGCCCCTTCAAGTACAGCACCGAGTTCTCCCCCGAGGAGACACACACCGCCGACTCCGTTATCATCGCCACCGGCGCCTCGGCCCGCCGTCTTAACCTCCCTGGTGAGGACAAGTACTGGCAGAACGGTGTCTCCGCCTGCGCTGTCTGCGACGGAGCCGTCCCCATCTTCCGCAACAAGCCTCTCTTCGTTATCGGCGGTGGTGATTCTGCCGCTGAGGAGGCTACTTTCCTCACCAAGTATGCCAGCCACGTTACTGTCCTCGTCCGTCGCGATGTCCTCCGTGCCAGCCGAACCATGGCCAACCGTCTCCTCAACCACCCCAAGGTCACCGTCAAGTTCAACAGTGGCGCCACCGAGATCCGAGGTGGTGAGGATGGTCTCATGAGCCACCTCGTTGTCAAGAACAACAAGACCGGAGAGGAGGAGGTCCACGAGGCCAACGGTCTCTTCTACGCCATCGGTCATGACCCCGCCACTACCCTTGTCAAGGGCCAGGTTGACATGGACGAGGATGGCTACATCAAGACCGTCCCTGGTACCACATACACCAACGTCGAGGGTGTCTTTGCCGCTGGTGATGTCCAAGACAAGCGATACCGACAGGCCATTACCAGCGCCGGTACCGGATGCATGGCTGCTCTTGAGGCCGAGAAGTTCCTCGCTGACCATGAGGATGACCAGCGGGCTGACGACCGACCCAACCCCAACTAAAAAAGAAATAGACATAGACACCTAAAATCATAAAACACATAGACTTGCGCCATTTTAGACAGGATATAGATATCTACATGAAGAGCAGGAGCAGTCGAGACTTTCAATATAATCCACTTCACGTTTGCATGATATATAGAACGTTCCAAACCAGAGTCTTTTTAATATCTTTAATCATTACTTGTGATCAATGGGTTTCATAAACTACACAAGATCTTTCAAACAACTTTTAGCTGCCAAACCTAGGACCACAGCATCGTTATGTCGTCCTGGCTGGTAATGGTATCATTTATTTTCTTCTTACTCTCGCCACAGGAGAGTAGGGGGCGTAATCTCGGTACCCTTGAGTTTCTCCAGACCCTCACCACCCTGAGAAATGTTAGCATCATGTGCTTCATGAATATCATGGGATTTTACTTACGTAGCTGATGAGGGGAGACACCTCAACACCGACATCGGCCTTGTCACCAACGACAATGGCACCAGCAGCCTCGACCCAGCGCTTGCCCTGGGTCATGATATCGGCCTTGCTGGTATCGGGGTCATCCTCGCCAGTGCCGGGAGCGTTCTTGAGGGGAGAGAACTCGTCCTCACGCTTGACCTCGAGTGAGGCAAACTTGTCCAGGGTCAGGAAGGGGAAGACATCGAAGACGAACTGCTCCAGCTTGATGCCATTGGGCTTCTCGGGCTTAACAGTCTCGCCACTCTGAAGATCAGCAGAGGGGATCTTCTTGCGGGCGATGTGGTGGGGGAGCTTGTGAGCCCACTGAGGAATAGAGTCGAGGAAGCTGAAAGAGTAGTAGTGGTTGACAATGTTGGCAGCACGGAATCGAAGGAGATCAGACTGCTTAGGGTCAAGCTCCTCAGCAGTGGCCTTGTCGATCTCGGAGTACTCAACAACATCGGGCTTGCCGTTCTTGGAGAGAATCAGACCGACGGACTCAGTAGCGTTACGCTTACGGACAACCTTGGTGGCAATGTCGACGTTAAGGGCGGCAGAGAAACCAATGAAGACAGGATCGGCGACTCTCACAAGGCAGTTGTCAACGCAGTAGGCGTGAATGTGCTGAATACCGCGCTTTCGCATATCATCAACAACACCGGAAACGACAAGAGCGTTGTAGAGGCCACCGTTTCCATCAGGGGCAACAGCAACCTTGCCCTTGGTCTCGAGAAGGATCTTGCCATCGTTGGAGATGCAGGGCAAAACACCCTGCTCGAAGATCTTGACGTTGTCCTGGCTCAGGCCGAAGTAGTTGTTTTCCTGGAAGAACTTCTCGGTAGGGCCACGGGTAGGACCACTTGTCATGACATACCAGGGAACCACAGCGTTGGAGCCAGCAGACTTCTTGGCGGCGAGCTCCTGGATCTTGGCAATTCGCTCACCCTGAAGTTGGAAGAGAGATTTGTGGGAGGGCAGGCCAATGTCGTAGCAGCCCTTGGGGGCAGAGCTACCAAGACGGGTGCCTTGACCGCCAGCCATGAGGACAACGGCGACCTGACCCTTGGAGATGAGGTCAAGACCGGAGTCGTACCACTTGGAGATATCATCGGCACTGGAGTCGAGAATGCTAGCGGTGGCAGATTCGGGGAGAGGCTCGAGGCGATCGGGCTCATCGCTGGTCTTGGGAGGGTTCAAGGCGCGGTGTGTGATCTCGTTGATATGGGCGGGGTCGAAGCCAGAAAGCTGCTGGTACAGAGTTCCTCGCTCGGCCGATGAGAGCGAGTCGTAGAAGGTGAAGACTTGCTCTTGGCCGGCCTTTGTGTACTTCTCCTTGAGCTCGTTGAGAGCCTCGGGGCTAGGCTCAGCAGGGGCATCATTGGACTTGCCAAGGTGAAGAGCTTGCTTGATGGCCTCCATTGTGACGTAAGTGTATGTGAGGTTTGGAAGAGTTGCGGTGAGAGCGATCAGAAGCTTGAAGACGAATGTCCAGAAACTTCACAGAGAGGGAGTATTAAAGGGCTGGAATTGAAAGAAAAGAAAAAGAGGAATGAGCTAGGAACTATGGGGTGGGAAGAGTTGAGATCTAAATACGAACTGGAGGAAGTCGATCTCGGAAAGACCCTTACACAGCAGCCCGCAACTTTCCTCTACTTCTCCCGTTGTCCCTGACGTCTTCGGTCTTACCTCAACTTCCCTAGCAACTAAGACGCCTCTTAGCTTACCTGGTTGCTACGCTCTTACCTTACTTGTAACACCGTTTACCTCACCGTAAGTAGGTACAATGCTTGAAGCTCCTCCCACGCCGCCGACGCCAACCAACGTCGACCAAACGCTGATGCCCCTCAGCTGCCCCGCCTACTCCGTTGGTATGCAAGGTCCAATTGAGCTTGGTCCTCCAATTAGAGTGGGGGAATCGGCGGCTGAGGGACCCCATCGATCCTGCCTCATGCTTGCAAGTTGGTGCTGATCCAGCGGCTTTGCTGAGAGCGCTATAGCGCCCATGCTGTGACGCTGCCACATCCTATTGGATTTTATGATAACTGATGCGTACGTAAGCTCAGCAACTTGTACAGTCAGAGTTTATATTTCAAGATCTGGAAACTCTCAGAACAGACTGATACCGATTGTAATGGCTGATGTCGTGTTTGTCGAGACTACCACGGGATCCGCGATGTTCACGAAAAGGAAAAATGATCCAGATTTTCGTCAGGGACCTGCAGGGTTCGTAATCGTCGACTTGTCTGTCTTCCATGTCTCATAACCCCACCATGACATTGACGCCCATTGCTCAGACACGAACTGACAGGGCTGTTTTTATGTGGCTGTGGCGGCTGACATTGGGTCTCAGGTGCTGAAAATAGCACTCTGGGCCAGGAGGCCAGGTCCTGGGTCACCTTGGTTACGGTAGAATCCGTACACTATTTTGCTTGTCAGTAAAACTTTTGAAGTAGATGTAATGAAGCCCAACATCCAAGGATAACGAAGATTGAATTGGTGAGTATGAGGAAAATATGCAATGTTATCAAGGTGGTTTTATTTAAGAACATATCCACGTGGACTTTGAGGGCGGACTTTTAGCTGGAACCAGTTATTAGCCCCCTAATTTATTGTCGGACCCAAAGCTCCTGTTTCTCGCTCTAGAGACCTTCAGACTGGCTGCCTGTGGCGAATGAGCCAGACGAGTTTTCACGCTGTCCCACCACATTATCTTATAGAACAGTTGCCTAAAGTTAAGGTATCAAGTGATAGATTCACAAATATGATGTATTTGATCTCCGAGAAGTATTTAAATACATATCTGCCATTCAATTAGAATTCTTTGAAACGTCTCATTATTCCTCGGCTGGCAAAAACCGCTAGACTGTCCCATACTTCCACTTACACCAACAGACTACCGAGTCACAATGACGAGAAGCAAAGCTGCCCAAGAGGCCACTATTCAAGATCCTGCAGGTGACGATGGTGCCAAAGAGGAGCAGGACATCTCAAGCTCGCCTCCTCTGCCAGCAACCTTCAAGGGACGTCTCCAAATGAGTGACTTCATGTTCAAATCAAATGAATCTTCAAGTGGCCAGACTTACTCTGTACGAAGATCCCCGAGATTCACAACTTCCATCATTTCGATCTCAACCTCATCTGCTTCAGCCGCCAAAACGAAGCGAACCAAAGAGCGAGATGCTGAAGACATAGAGAAAGAGATTAAACCAAAGAAAAAGAGAGCACGTCAGGCTTCTGGATATGCGCCTCCCTCAACATACGCACATCTCAATGGCCTGCCAGATGCCATCGCCTCGAATCTTCTCGTTCTTTTCATCGGTCTGAACCCTGGTATACAGACAGCACGAACAGGCCATGCATATGCTCATCCTTCCAACCTGTTTTGGAAACTCCTCTACTCAAGCGGCCTTACACCACGTCTCTGCAGTCCAACTGAAGATCGTCAACTCCCTGAACTGTACTCCATGGGATTCACCAACATTGTCGCCCGACCCAGTCGCAATGGCTCTGAGCTTAGCAAGCAGGAGATGGACGAGGGGGTTGAAATTCTCCACGAAAAGTGTCGCAAATATCGTCCCGAGTCTGTATGTGTGGTGGGTAAGAGTATATGGGAGAGTATTTGGCGCGTAAGACATGGCAAACCGGTTGGAAAGGCCTTCAAGTATGGCTGGCAGGACGAATCGGAGAACATGGGTGTGATCGAGGGCGAATGGGAGGGATCTAAGGTGTTTGTGTCGAGCAGCACAAGTGGTCTTGCTGCTACGTTATCGCCAGCTGAGAAAGAACGTATATGGGCAGAAATTGGAACATGGGCTCAGAAACGGAGAGCTGAGAGGGAGCTTGAGGCAAAAGAAGAGAGCAAATAAACGTTTAATAGTGTATAGTACATAAGAGATTGACGTTTACTCTTTTCGACAAACAATTCACTACAGCAGTTGATTGCACGGCTTATTCCTATCTAGAATGAACTTTTGCCTTCCCAGGCCCTTCTGATTTCAGATTGTAAGTACATCTTCTCCCCAACTCCGTTACGCCAGAAGCCAAAGCACCTAGAGCCTGGCCTTTTACTTGCATCGCTTCTCAACCACATTAGGTCCATTCTCCTCGTACTCCTTTCGCGAAATCCACATCTGGTGGAAAGTGCCCAAACTGGCGAGAATGCTACCGCCGATCCAGGCACCGAAGCGTCGCTCACTCGTGAGACCTGCCGCGTGAATCTTGATCTTGAGTCCAGGGTACATCGCCATCAACTCGTTGTTTAGGCGGTCGTTGAATCCGTTGATCAGACTGGTGCTGCCAGTTACGACGACGTTAGCCAGGAGGTTGCCTCGAAGATCGACGTCGACCGCGTTCAAAGCAGAGCGGATGAGCTCGGGGATGGTTTGTGCTTTGGTGAGTTGCTCAGAGTCGGAGCCATTATATCCGACGGTCTCGTCAAACATGCCCTCTGTCACTCGGAATCGCTGCTCGCGCCACATCTGGTTATAACCGTCAGGCATTTCGAATACCCGGCCGGGTTGCGTCTTAACATAATCCTCATTGCCGGAAACACTGTAACGACCGGGGCCTCGCCAGACTTCTACTACTGACTCTTTGAATTCCGTCAACACACGCTCTTCCTCATATGCGCGGAATGAATCGTTGATCTGAAAGGGGAAGTGTCGTAGTCGGACTGAAGGAGGTGCCAGGGCGTCGACAGGTGTCTTGTTCTCGATCATGAAGGTGGGTGTCAGCTCGACCTTGGGCTCTGATGTTTCAAAGAGATTTCGAATCTGAGAAGAGAGCCAGATACCACCAACAGGAGACTTCTGGATAGATCGCTTCAGCACCATGCCGTCGTGAATAGCTGTGACCGAGGTGTTGGCACCGCCCACATCAATAACTAGTGAGGTAGCCTTGCCAGCGGCGAATGCTGCCAACACCGGAGTGCGACTCAACCAGAAGGCAGGGCACCCCCAGTTCTCCATGATGATCTCAATAGCCTTCTCACGAGCCTTGGGCGTATTCCAGGGAGCCTCTGTAATCAAGAGGGGATTCTCGCCTAACGGCTTCTCGGCAGACTCGGCAGCCTCGGCGTCGTCCATGGCCACATCGCCCTCTCCATCCTGGCCTTCTGCCTTGGGGTCGTCATTTAGACCGTTCTTCGAGGGAGGTGTTTGTCGTTCGGGTTGCAAGCGCTTAACAAGCATGTTCTCCCAAATTCGAGCAGCAACATCCCAATCCTCCACCACACTATCCTTATTCATGTAGTTGCGGACTTCGAAGTCGGGGCGAGGGATGAGGCACTCATCGCCAAACAGGTCTTTAGGGTTGTCGCCGGTTGTGTGGCCGTAAAACGATGGGAGGATAGATTTGGGAACATCTTCACCCGCGAAGCCAGCTCGAGTATAGCAGTATCCAGGATCGAGAACGAGGGCAGAAACCTCATCTATATAAACATATGTTAGTGGAGATCTTTGGCGGGCTGACGCGACATGGGGAGCTAGAGCTGCGCGTACCTCCTCCATAGATATCAGTGGGCTGCATAGACGTGGGAAGGGGCTGTTGAGCCATGGTTGATGCTTTATGGATGGTATTCGCTAATTGGAGATGGTGAAGGTGGATTGAACGATCCGGCGCAAAAGTATCGCGGAATTGGTGGAGTTGCGCCAGACCAAGCGATTGATGGATGTTCGCGTTGGAACAAATTTCAGCCTTGAGTGGTTGGTAAGGGAAACATACGCCACACATTGTCGAGGCTGCGATGTGGCGGTCATGGCTCCACCAAAGGTAGCCGGATTATTTTCGGCGAACCGGGTCTCTTTAAATTTTCGCAGATCGGCTCCAAATCGCTTCTCTTTTTTCTTCATACATGGAGCGAGAGTTCCATGTTACCATCATGATTGTGAGTACGCATGTTCCTCTCAATTATCTCTCTTCCCTTTGCCTAAATGATGAATTCGCATACTCGCTTCAGAACCGCTGCGATTGACACGGCTTGCTGTGGTTGATTTAAACTGCCAATTTTCTGACTCTAGTGCAACACATTTCTTTGATGTCTCAGCAATGAGTTATTGAAGCATTGCTAACCTAATTGACAGAAGCCATGATGTCTGTACGATACTTGCGACAGGCCAGTCGGCCTTTAATACAGTCGATCTCCCCAACCACAAGTTCACGTTGCTCACATACGCTCAGCTGTGGCAATTCCTCAAGGACATTATGGGGTTCGCAAAGCGTGGCATATGGGAGGTCCCTAGCTACTTCGGCTGCTAGGAGCCAAGATGGCCTGGAGGGATACTCGTCTTTCAAGCAACAGCGCCGAACTGAGCTCTTGGCGGAGAAGGAGAGCGAGGATCCTCTATTCGAAGAGACACACCCTCGCCTCATCCATCATGCAGAGCGCAAAACGGTGCCTGAGTTTCATGAAGCTTTTCGAGATGCCCTTGATGATTCCAAGTACATCAGCGTTTGTGGCCGAGTTCGATCCAAGCGCGTCGTCGGAAAGAATCTTATCTTTCTCGACATCGTGAATGAATTTGAGCGTCTACAGGTCATGCTCAACCGGTCAAAGTGCATGGTAGAAGAGGAGGCAAGGAGTTTGAAGTTCGGAATGTTGAGAAATTTAATAGAAGTGGGCGACCACATATGTAGGATCCCTAATGTTTATCCTGTTATATCCCAGATGCTTACAGCCTGGCAGCTGTCGTTGGTGTACCGGTTCGTACTAAGGCCGGCGAACTCACCATGGAGGCCAAAACTTTGCCTGAACTTCTGTCTCCTACCATGGAGCAGATCCCAGAGAAACTCACCGATCCCAAGACCAGAATGCAAGAACGTCATGTTGATATGTTGGTGAACCGACAAGCAATTGATGTCCTCCGACTGCGCGCCGAGATTACCAAGCACATGCGTGACTACTTTCACTCAAGAAAGTTCCTCGAGTTCCAGACACCGATTCTCGCTGAAAACGCTGGCGGTGCGGTGGCCCGCCCTTTTGTTACGAGAGCCACGGAGTTCAAGGATAAAGATCTCGCCTTACGCATCGCCCCGGAGTTATGGCTCAAGCGTCTCGTTATTGGTGGCGTCGACAAGGTCTTTGAGATTGGACCTTCGTTCCGTAACGAGGGTGTTGACGCGACACACAACCCTGAGTTTACCATGTGTGAGTTCTACAGCGCCTACAGTAACCTGGAGGACTTGATCAACCAGACCGAAGAGATCCTCTGCAGTCTTGCCCAACACTCCCAGGATCTCATCTCTACTCAACTCACATCTCTGCCTTCCATCGACATGAAACAGTTTGTGCGACCTTTTAAGCGGGTCGAGTTCGTTCCCGCACTCCAAGAAGCCCTTGGGCTTCGTCTGCCCAAGCTCTCATCTCCGGATGCTCTACCAGAACTCCTGGCTATCCTAAAGCTTGCTGGCATCAAGGTGCCAGGTGAGGTGCCCACCTCGCTGGCCAAGCTGCTTGATCGTCTGGCTGCCGTTTACCTGGAACCTATGTCATTCACGGAGCCTATCCTTATCATGAACCATCCCGCCTGCATGTCGCCTCTTGCGAAGAGCTTCCTTTGTCCACAAACTTATCAGTTAGTATCTGCTCGCGCAGAACTCTTCATTGGTGGCCGTGAATTGGCAAACATGTATGAAGAGGAAAACGACCCCGAAGAGCAGAAGCGTAAGCTACTCGACCACCGAAACCTCGTCAACAAGGATGACGGTAGCATTGCCATTGAACATAATGAGACGCCTGAAGGCGAAGCAGCTGTCGAGGAAGCTCTGGGTGAGCCTTTTGAAGACGAGGACGGCGACGCTGCTCCCCTCGATCAAAGTTATGTCAAGGCTCTCGACTATGGCCTGCCCCCTACTGGCGGCTGGGGATGTGGTGTTGAGCGTATGGTCATGCTGTTTTCTGGTGCCAACCGCATCAGCGACTGTCTAAGCTTTGGTACGATAAGAAATGTTGTTGGACTTTCAGCAGCAGAGGAGAACAAGACACCCCCTGAAGACGATAAGAAGCTCGAAGAAGATAAGTAGTCGAGTTCCGAGAGATCATAAACCAACTCTGGAGGGTTTGTACTATCAGTAGACTTTTAATCATTGCGATGATGTATGAATGATGGAACTGTATAATATTGTAACAATGGCTATAACCTAGAAAACCGTATAGAACAATAGATGATATATCGCGTTCATGCGGAGTATCTAGACTTTGCAAAGAATGATAAGATGACAACACAAGTGGGTTATGGTGGACCAGTTATGGAACAATTCTCAACTGGTATCTTAATATATATGTACAAAAGAATAGGTATCAAATAATCAAATCAAATCAACAGCAAACAGATCCAACTCAGGCCTCACCCTTACACAGAAATAGACAGCTGGAACAGACTGCTTCCCTTCTTAGGGGTAGACATGGTCTTGATCCAATCCCTCACAGTCTCATCGCTCAAAGATGACCCAAAGTCAAAGCTATCATCCAACTGCTTGATAGCGACGCTCGACGTGCGCTCATAGAACACAACAGCAACCTTGATGTACTTGTCGGCAGGGCGCTTGAAGTAATCAGAGCTTCCAGCGCCGTTTGTCAAGTGGAATGTGCTCTTGCACTTATCATCGCCAGTAGCGAGGACCTCGTAGATGTCGACCTCACCACATCCTGTCTTCCAGCAGCTGCATCCGCTGTATTGGCCAGTTCGGGGAATGCGGCCGTTGAGAGCCCAGAGGGCGGGCATGTCGCCGTTGAAGCCGGTGTTGCCATCGAAGGGCATCTTGAAGTTGAAGAGGAAGATCTTGTTTGAGCCGGAGAAGCCCTCTGTAAGGGGGTTAGAGAGTGTTATATATTAGGTTGAGGGGGGGGGATAGCATACTGTAGGCAACATCAGGGACACGAGAGTAACCGCAACTCTCGTCACACTTCTCAGAGCTGAAGATGGAGAATTCTTTGTTGGAAGGGATGAAGACGTCCTTCAGGATCTTGGGAGAAGAGGAGCCGCCGTTTCCGTTGGCGTTGAGGTAAGAGAGAGAGTTACCCCAAGTGCTACACTCAGTCAGTATAAAGACATATTGAAGAGTGACAGAAACTTACTTGTCAAAGACTCCAGAGCCCTCGCCGCCATAGTTACCCATGAAGATAACATTATCAGCAACACGTCGCTGAGCGTTGTAGTAAGCAGTTCGCTTCCAGTGTCCACCAGGAGTAGTAGTGTACTGCTTTGCCTTTGAGGTAGCCTTGCTCTTGACCTGGCCCAGCTTACTTTTGACATTTTCAACCTTGCTCTTGATCTTGTCCTTCACAGCGTCGGTAGGGGCAGCAGGGATACCAACGGGAGCAGCCTGGGTAGCAGGGCTTCCGTTATAAGTGTTCTCCCAGGATACGACTTGTCCATCGATGGTGGCAGTGACCCAGTCCCCACGCTTCTTCTTGCGCTGTTCGTGGAAATGACGATGGCCGTGGAGGTGGGGAGAGGGAGCAGAGTCACGCTTCTTCTCGCTAGACCCGAGATTGTAGACTGCAAACTCCTTGAGGTTGAAGGGGCCTCGAATGTGGACAGACAGCTATGTTTTGTTAGTTTATACTGTGAAATAGCTGAGTGACGGTCAACTTACATCCTCACCTAGAGGTCCAAGAGCACCGTCGTAAGAAAAGGGCTCCTGGTCACAAGATCCATCATCTCCCATCTTTGTAACAGCCTTGAAGCTTCCACTGCTGGAGAATCCCTCATAGAGAATCTGATCAATAACACCACAGAACCAGTTTCCGCCTTCGTTGACGGCGCTGCCAGAGCATTGCTGTGTGAGGGCTGTGGCGAGGCCCGTGTAAGCCAGAATGGAAAGATTAGTGACCTTCATGGTTTTGAGCCTTTGGTCTATCCAGTCTGAGTGACTATAGATATCTTGAGACCTATTATCGAGTCGCTGAGATCGTCGATATCGACAATTGCAAGGAGTGTTTCGGTGAATGTCTTCAAAGAGTGGACTCAAAAGACAACAGAGATTCCAACAGATTTTAAGGAGTGACTAGAAGTAAAGACAAAAGAGTGTATAGTTCAAGAAAACAAGAAATGCCGAAAATGCACGACTGATATGTTTCAGTACCAACCTCTAGGAGGAACTCGAAGGATGGGGAGGATTTCCATCCTTCAGTGGGGAGATGGGCGATATTAAAGAGGATCCAAATAACACAACTACTACACTGCGACTACTGCAGGACTCAAAGGGGCAAAAGGAGCACAGCGTCACTTCCAAGTCTGGGGAGCAGATCTCAATTCTGTTCCTGGCACAACCAAGCCTAGCTAGCAAGCGTAGCTAATAGTGCAGTATTACAAAGATGGCCAAGATAGGTTGGTGGTGTATTTGTTTCAGGCTACGAGGGGAGTCTAGAGCCTTGGCCAATTACAGACGTCAGATGACTTATTGAGAGTGGTTAATAAAGGGAACGGCCTGGCCATGCTGCTTTGGGAAGTTGAGGGCATCACAAAGAGCCACGCTTTGGCGTGTGGATAATGGCGCAGCGGTCTTGGCTTTGGGCCGGTCTCTTGTTTTAGTTTTAGGCTGGGGGCCAAGATGCTTGACTAGACGCCGAGACGCCATATAAAATTGCATTTCCCAGATAATATTTGCTGTCTTTACTCAGTGTGATTCTCCCGCATAGTGAGTGACAACAGGTCTGTGTGATACAAGTGATGGGCCTCATGAATATCAACGAATATCACACAACCAAGTCACAGCAGCTATAACGACGTGGCCAGCATCTCAACTACTAACTAACAAACGATCAACATTAATTGAAACAAGAAAGGCTGGTAGTAGAAAGTGGGTGTGGTCAGTTCCCCTGCAACACCAAGAAAGGCCAACGCTTGTCTAATCTTGGCTTTCCTTGGCGTGTCCCCTAATTTATTTTTGACTCGTAATCGTCACCAGGAACAATGAAGAGCATAAGAATGCCTTTGTTAGAAGGAAAAGTCGGTCTCTGGAATGTCCACGTGCTGCTTGACTCGAGTGCTCTTTTAACCTATGTTAGTCCATTTCCAGCCTCCTCAAATAATAATGTCACATTTAAATAGTGGATACGAGCATATCACTATTTCACCTGAACGATGCTAAAAGACGTCAGTCAGCCATTTTGATACAATTGTCGAGATAGTCACAAACTGTTCAGATGCAATTCTCTGTTAAGCAAGAAGACATTAGCTTAAGCCCTTGTCGATAATCATTCGCTGTTGAATCGCGCCTTATTGGATCTGTATGGCCTCAGTTCAGCCACGACTAAGTTATGCTAAACAACTCATCAATACCGAGTCCTCATCAGCAAGTCAATGTGCCATATTGAATATTTCGGTCCTTTTTAATCATGAGATTTCACGTTTCCGTCAACACATTCATGAAAAAGGCGGGAGTTCCATGAGAATTCTTCTCTATATCACATTATTCTGAGACATTTTATGCCTGATGCGGAACTAGCTATAAGTAAAACTAGCCGTCAAACTCGACTCGCAAGTCCAAGCTTTTCTGCTTTTATGATCTTCAGATCTTCAGGTTCCATCGCCCTATATTCCCAAATAACCATGCTTTTCCTTCCATACATGCAACCGTTTCCAGATCATAGTGATACATCTCCCTAGTCATCGAAACCACCCCATTCACCATCATCACCACTGTCCTCATTCACCTGTAATTTCCTCTTCTTGCTACCCTCAATAGCACCGCGGCGGTTGTTCTCCTTTCGTCTCTCATACCCACTCTTGGACGTGATCTTGGCCTTATTTCCACTCCGGCGCGCTTCCACACCTCGCTCCTTGAGCTTCTTGCGGTCTGCCTTGCCGACATTAGGGAGAGCATCTAGGAGCCACTTTTGCACCCCAGCCTCATCTCCTGTTTTGCCAGCCTGCTTCTCGCTTGCAGCGATGACATTGGCGACCATCTTGACGAAGGGAATGTCCTCTTTGGTGTAGAATGTGACCGCCAGGCCGCCTTCGCGACCTGCTCGGCCTGTTCGTCCTGCGCGATGGACGTAGCCCGCGCTGGAGCCGGGGACATCGTAGTTGACAACACCGTTGACACCGGCAAAGTCTACACCTCGTGCCAACACATCTGTTGTAATCAGAACCCAGATGTCTCCAGCACGGAACTTGCGCATGATGGAAGATCGAGCAGAGTCTGTGAGACCACTGTGAAGGGCAGCAATTCTTGCCGCACCACCAGCCTCAAGAGGAATGTCATATTGCAGTTCCTCGTGCAGAGCAGTCGCTCGGTCAATTGTTTGCGTAAAGACCAAGAAGGGGGGCCGCAGAGGAGGGCCCGAATCATCAGCAGCCGTAGGGTGCAGCAGCTGGCGCAATGCCAGTAGTTTACCTTGCTCAGTTGCGGTGTAGATAAGCTTGTGGGCAATGTTTGGAACAGCAGTATCCTTGAGACCGACGACTAGTCGCACGAAGGGCTTCGGTGTGATACCCAGTGACTGTGCTCTTGAAGTCAACTTTTCTGTAACCATAGACTCAATGTTTGAGCCCATCGTAGCCGACCAGAAGGACACCCTCAGGTCGGGGTTTGTACATGCTGACCAGTCAGACATCATGGCATCTCGGAACAGAGGATCAAGCAAAACATCCGCCTCATCCAATATCAAGTCTCTCACAGTAGGCAGAACCTTTTGTGTGCTTGGAGGTCCCGAAGTAAGAAACTTGAGTAGGAGGAAGGGTGTGGTGACCAGAATGTCAGCCTTTGTAATTTGCTTGGGCTTATCGTCTGCCTTGTTCTCATCCTCATCCTCAGAATCCGACTCCTTGTCCTCTTCATCCTCAGAGCCATCTTCTGCCATATCCACTTGCTCGGCTGAAAGTTGTGTATGCTTCTTCATCGAAACGACCTTCAGTCGAGTTCCTTGAGCAAGCTTCTGTCCTTCGCTAACAATCTGATGCACCAATTCGCGAGTTGGTGCAACAATAATCGCCTCGAGTTCGTGAATATCGCCGAGGCTTTGCTGCGAGCGCCTGCGCAAGATGTTGTTGATAGCGGGAACCAAGAAACTAATAGTCTTTCCGCTGCCTGTTGGGGCGATTGCGAGGAAATCGACTCCTGCTTCTAGTCCATCTTCGTCTTTCAGGGCAGCCTGGGGGTGTACGAGAAGAGGAAGACTGCCCATCTGAACTTCAGTAGGAACTCGGTATCCCTGGAATACAAGGTTATCGGCGACCTTGTTTGAGAGACCATAGGCATTGCGTAGCTCGCCAAAAGAGTCCAAAGGTTGCGGGAAGAGCTGCTTCTTTCCATCTTTCTTCACTTCAACAGCCGCCTTCTTCTTTTTCTTGCTCTTCTTGACCTTGGACTGATCCTCTGTCTTGGAGAGGAGAGTAATCTTTAATCGATGCGATCGTAGCAGCTGGCGACACTCATCCTCACTCAACAATCGAGACGGCCGTGTAGGTTTCGGTACTTGAACGGGTTCCTCTGTCTCAACAGCTGCCTTGGCTACAGGCTCTGCCTTGGGGGCAAAGAAGTCGACTTCGGGGAGCTCATCGTGAGCTTCGGGTTCGGGCTCATTCTTTGTTCGCTTTCGCTTCTGGCCGCGGACCTGATCATGGTAGAGCTGAGGGTTTGTAGATGTGCCAGCCGAGGGCAGCTTCTGCTGAGAATTGCTGGAGTTTTGGCTGTTCTTTTGTGTCTTTTTGGTTCCACGGGATAGAACCTTGAGGATATCCATTATGAAGGAAGGGTGTGCGCTATAACGCGTGGTTGAGCAGCGAGCTTCGGCAGGAGATCCAATGTGAAGAAAAGTGCTAGCAACTGAGAATTGCATTCAGAAATTTTGGTGGACCCATGTTGGCTTGACGGAAATCATTGCGGATAGTGGGGGTGGACAGTATGTGGCTGGTGTGTGAAAGGAGCCACGCCTGGAGCACCGCCACAACCGTTGAGATCTGCTAAGGTTACAGGCACCGTTCGTTAGTGTAAGTGGGCGCTATGGACGGTTCAGTAAATCCCTGGCCCGAGATCGATGGGAAATTGTTAGCAACTGAACACTTGTTGAGCATCAGGAACGCTCCATGGATGATCCATTATGGGGGATCATCTCATCCAATGAAACTCTCAGTCTGTGCAGTAAAACATGTTCGACTAGTGTCGATCTCCGTCATAATCTTATCCAACTTTTTGCTGCAGGCATGAGCATGATGCATCCCAAGGTTGACGTCACTCTGGCTGCCAGCAATCAGGATTTGGAACTCGCAAGCATGGAAAATACATGAAACTTGGTATTTCTGCTTCTGTTTCTCTGTATTTTATGTCTTGTATTCCCCATTTCCATTCTGCCCTGCATTGTCACTCTTGCATCTAAAAGCAGATCAGATCTTCAAACTAGTATATACAGACAACCGCCATCATGCCGACTATGCTTGGTCTCACCAACGATCGCTCGCCTCACGGGCTTAACGCGGAAGAAAGCAAATTCGGTGGCCCCTCCAGCCAAAGAGGCATGGAACTTACCCCGCGCCAACAGAACGGTAGCATTGTATCCGGCATCGAAGGCTCCGACTTCTTCAACGGTGGTGGCAAGCAAAAGGAGCACGACGCAGATGAGGAATCAGATGAAGAGAACCTCAAGACCATCAAGGGTCGTAACCTCTCAGCCGTCAAGGAGATGGAGACTCTTCTCTGGCGTGCCCTTTGCGACAAGCCCAAGACTGCCCTCAAGTACATCGCCAAGGACGCCGTCATTTCGAACCGCTTCCTCTTCGGCGACCCTGTCCCCCGAACCGCTGACTCTGATCCTTCTCTAGAGGAAGAGATCAAGCACTGTGAGGAGTGGCTCGCCTACAAGATGCACGACCCCCAGCCCGTCGAGATTGGTCTCATGGCTGCTGCCATTGGCTACAAGCTCACACTCTTCCGCCAACTTGACCAAGGAGACGGGAACTTTGGTATGCAGACCATTCAAGCTACATGTTCGAGCTCCTGGAGGCAACTTGCTAGTGGCGACTGGGAGCTTACTAGTATGTTTGCTGGTTAAACGGTTTGATGATATGGATGATTGCATGAAATGGACAGGCGTTAAATGATGAATGGAGTATTGGTTGGTGATTCGTGCCTAAAGGAGCTACATCATAAATATGGACAACATGTTGCTTGCACATCAAATATCTATGTAAAATCTTTTGTCATTCATTCAGTTGAATATGTACGCAATATGAGGTGAATAAGAAGGCTTTTATCATGTGACAAACACCGCTTTATTATCCACTATGTATGTAAGCTTCTTGATACCTTCATGTCAAACCAATCAATACCCACGCTTTAACTAAGATACTGGTAGCTGCCTCCAAACTCTAGCTTTCCAGAGTCCAGGATTGCCCGAAGATCACACATTCATCTAAGAGGTCCAACGTCTTGGACCAAGACTTTCAATGATAATCTCGAAAGTTGGATCTCCCTTCCCGTTTCGTGGAGTTTTCTCTTTCAATGTGTCAACAAGACGTTTGAACCTCTGCTGTAACACATGAAACCTCTCTTCAGTACGAGCTTTCCGTCGATATACCAGATCTTCTCCCCCAACAGTACACTCGAGGGAGATAGTTACGCCGCTATCTTTTTCGAAATGTACCTCTTCTATAATTTCTGCAAGTGACATGCCAAAGAAGCTTCGTGCTGGACACCATTGGTAACTCGAATACTATTCGGTTCGGTAGACTGTGAAGTCGATAGCGACCAGGCGGTCATTTGCAATTACTGTGACAGTAGAGTCAGGGGATGAGTGGTCACTAGCAGTTGAATCATGGCTAGGTTTTTGTTTTTTCTCATGCTTTTGTTCTTTGGCATGCTTTTGTTCTTTGCCGTGATCTACTTCTTTGCCGTGATCTTGTTCTTGATCGTAATCTTGTTCTTGGTCGTAGTCTTGCTCTTTGCCATAATCCTCTTCGTTTAGGTAAGAAGAATATGGTTCTTCATCTCGTAAGGACTCTGGTATAGGTGTATCAGGCCTTCTCCCTACGCCTGACTGGCTATCTTGAATTCCCACATCCTCTGTGATCGGAGGATTATTCGATTTCGACTGATCAACTTGAGAAGTCGATGATGATTGCCCAGGAATCTTTGGTGGTTCTGCATTGCTGTTCGAAGCTTCGACCGAAGAAGAGATAGGATGATCTTGACTTTGGGCATGGCCACTCTTTGAAGTTACATTGTGACTCGTGACAACAAGCTTAAATGAAGGTTTACTTCCCGAAGTTTGCGAGTATGTGGATGAAGAACTGGCGTGATCTGGCGCTGGATCGTCCTTGTTGGATTTTTTATCCAAAGCCATGTTGGGTGCCCCTTCCGTGCTACCGCGAGGCAATGACGATGACTGATCGTGGCTGCCAGATCCGTTGAGGTCCTTTGGACTGTTTTCTGACTGATAGAAGATACGTTAGTACTCAACGAAGCAGAATGGCAATTGTTCAATGCTCTGGGCATACAGTTGGGTCAATGCCACGGCTCCTGACTATATTAGACACTCCCACGGTATCTACCTGTTGGAGAGGAATGCTCTTGGGCGAGCTCTTCGAGAATGGGGAAGGGCATGGACAGAATTTGCTTCTCTTGGTGGAAGTTCGGTTTGGGTCAGAAGAACTTGCCATGGTTTTGCGGTGGTACTTGGATTGAAACTGTCCTAGCGATATTGTCTCGAGAATATGCGCTTAATCTCTGTATCTTCTGAAGAGTGCTTATGATGATTAAAGAACGTAGCCTTGCTGTTAGTGACTGATTGTGTTGAAGATATCGTCTTGTGATGGATGTAAGGACAAAGACTGGGTAGGGACTCAGAAACGATTAATAGCGAAGCTTCGGTATGGGCCAGGAGTGTTCCTACCTAAAATAGGCATCTTAGAATAACAAAGGCAAGTTGGTCCTCTGGAAGGTGCTACTATCACCTTGAGGAGAGCTTCGAAGTTTGTCAAGGAAAGAAGGCCGCGCAAGCTGTTCATATCACGAAAGAGTCATTGCTATTATCGAGCAGCCCTTGGGGGGCAAGAGCAGGCATCTCAGACCTTGAGTCAGAGCGCCGTATAATAACAGATGCACGCATGTAGCCAAAAGTCCCCTAAGACCTATTGAAGGCTTATCCCAATCGTTTTGTTCGCGTATCTTATGGTTAGGTTCACAAGTTCCCTTGCCACGGCTGATCACCTTGATATGGCGCCCAAAAGAGATCGACGGAGACAGCTGGACACTGATCAAATGATTACACCAAATACATCAATTCTCTAGCATAATAACAGTAATATTATTTGAACTCATGACTGTGTTAAGGCCAAAGATCGTTCCAGCACCGAATGCCATATTTCCGTGCTCTTGCTGACGGTGAATGTGCTGAAGCACGTCTATCCTGATAAGAGATTTACCGTGGTAGCTTCGGTCGAAATCCTCAGCTGGTAGATTACATCACCGTAGGATCCAATCATATCTTGACTAACCCAAGAGGCCTGTATCACGTTCTTATCCAAGCCGTGTGACGGGCAACGGAATCCCAAAAAACGAACTCAAAGGTTCCCGAAGACACGATGATGACCAACTCATCATATCCACTTCTCTTGTATTGCAAGAGCATTGCCGCGCGTTGTCTGCCGTTCCATAATTCCAACGTTTCAAGCTCTGATATCTTCAGCGCGGCGTCAGGGCGTCATGGAGCATGTTGCTAATATCTCAGGGACTCGTGTCATCATTGATGAGTTTTGAAGTCGACGCCGGAGATTTGTGACTCGTAAATTTGTTCCCTTCATTCATCGATCCATCTCTTACGGGAAATCTCTAAGTGGCTCAATACTAATCTCGTAGTCCAGCCTCTTTCCGTGGTTTTTCACATCTCGTGTATCGCTCTCAATACAACGCAGGAACTGCTGACGAATGTTCCCAAAAACATCCTCGTTGTACAGATACACTTGCCGGAGACAGAACTTGGGCCCGTATTGGCGTATGCATAGCCCTATTATCATTTCCTTATCGTTCATGGGCAGAACGTCCATGAACTGTCTGAGGGTCATTGTGAAGAATTCGACCGCTGAAATGCTGAAGGGGTCGCCGTGACTACCATCGTGAAAAGAAAAAGAGAATTGTAGAGGGGTAAGCGTACTTGTAGTGTGCCCACGGAGATGCGAGCTCAGTAAGCGCCGGGCCGCAGCTGTGTCATAGGAGATACTGCTGAGCTCTTCAATGTCTGGCCCAGACGTGGCAGTAGTCTCCTTTTGAGAGAGTGGAGTAGATCCAAGCTTTACAGGCTGGTCTGTGGCTGTCGTTTCTGTTTCATTTTCAGGAATGTGAGTACTGCTATCCCCTCCAGTAGGCGGAACTACTCGTATCGCAGTTTTGAACCCACAGACGATCTCGTCCGTGGTATTCCTCCCTGCCTCTGATGCTGGCTCCTGGGTGTCATTCGTCCCTGACCCTTCACCCATGGAAGCAACAGGCGCAGGAACAGATTTTCGACTTGACCTCCGAAGGTCTTGTCTGGGAGAAACTGCTCGGGCGACTGATTCAAGCCGAACATCAGCGTCTCGAGAGAACGGATCGGCTGTGGGTGCACGGAAACCGTTGAGACGCGGGCTTTTTGTGCACAACGGTGACGCCTCTGATTCTAATAGAGGTCTTTTTGTTGCCAGCACAGGCTTTCCAGTGTCAGTACAGTGGTGTCAGTACAGTGGTACCAGTATTGATCAAGAGAATTCTTACGCTTGTTGTTGAGGGTTGGCTAGATTCATGAGCTGTCTCAGGGTTCACATTCTCATCCTGAACCACACTAGGTAGCGACGTCACAGTATCTGAGGGGATAGTCTGACTCTGTACTGTACGTCGTATCTCCTCAATTGAAGGTAAGTCCGGAGAATCAGCAGGCTCTCTAAAGTCACCATGTTAGCAAATAGAGCTACCACATTTGTTGATACCAATAGCTCACCTCTTGAGGTAAGATTCACCAGACATCGGTGATGCTGGGGCATGAAATACTTGGTATTCGTAATCAGACTCATCGCTGGACAGATCAAGGGCAATAGGCTCGTCAGGCGCATCACCTCGCTCGAAGAGATTGGTACGCCTCTTTTCTTTGCGAACCTTTATTTTGTGTGATCTTCTGTTGTATAGCTGTCGAAAAAACAGCATCGTCAATGTTTTGATGATCCTATACAGGATAGGTACAAGCCGACTGTCAGTCACTCATCCAAGACGCGTCAGAAACAATAAGAGGAGATTAGACTGACTGTTGGGGATCCTGTGAATAACGGTACATCTTGGTGTTTGCAGGAGAAACCTCATCGGGCCAGAAATGAGGGCCATGGTTCTGTCTGACAAGGAAGTCTTTGGCCAGCCTGCGAATCTTTTGCTTGCATGGCTCGGAGGACCACTCCAATATGTCTTTGTCGTCGATGATCTTTTCGTCTAAGAAGCGGTTCATGTGATATTTACGAGCAGTGTTGAACTCATTGAGTAGCTGCTTATCTGCAGCATCGCCAAACCCAAGTTCGTCGAGCAGTTTCTTGATCGGAGGCACGTCCTTGGTAGTCCTCGTGCGAGAGGAAAAATGAAATGGCCCGGACCGACGCGCGGTACCTTTCTTCTTTGAGGTCATGATCAGGACGTACGTAGAGGACAATTCAGGGATTTGCAGAGCAGGATTAATGAAAGAATGGGACGGCAGAACGGGGGGTTATTTAGTTAGATTGGACTGCAAACCCCAGATTCCGATACCCCTGTCAGAGCCTCAGAGGAAACGAGCATGGGTCTTCAGGGAATATTACAGTGGAGGCATGGTAACTTTCCACACATTACGGCCACCGACAGTAAGATCGGCGGGCCATTGCTGGAAAGTATTACACCTGATGGTGTCGCGCGCGCGGATCAGGCGACGGTGGACGTAATAAGAGTTTCCGATTTCTTATTAGGGAATCGATATCGTATTCAATTAGACTTTTAATCTAATTGTGATAAATAAATCCATTGTTACATATGGTGTATAGACATTGCATTGTGTAATATTATGTAACCTACCCATTGTTTAAAGATGTTCCAGCAGCCTTGCCCTACTTCCACTGTCTGTCCTTATCTTGTTCTGCAGCCACAATTTTCCGTACCTAGGTAGTTTTCTCTTCTCTCCCACAACAAAAAGCAAACCCGAAGCTATTTCCCTGTTTCTGCTTCTCAGGAGGGCCATCTACCTCTGTGAGACTACGGCAGCCTGCATTGCGTAACCACCCGTTGCACTGTTCCCCACCATTTCCACAGTACCAAACACTTTACCGACATTCGAGTATCGTTTTGTTCTTGATTCGACCAGTGACTGTCCCCCATAACGAGAAACGCGTGCTCAGTACCTTATACACACATATAATCACATTCCCTCGCAGATCTCTGGGCCCAAAAGGATTTTCTATCGGCTGCTCTAAACTAAATAAAGGTGCTATACAAATCTGTTATTACAAAGTCTGGTACTTGATAAGAAACAAGAGACAAAAACCACAGAACAGAACCCTGTTGACATGTTCATACCTGTCTACCCATTAAAAGTCGTTAATCCGCCAATTTCCCAAGAATAAAGTACAGTACCATGAAAACACAAAGAAAGAAGAAAGAAGAAAACGAATTTGCACCCATCCATACTAGCTAAACTGTACAGTCCACTTCAGATAGAAATGGGCTTATCCGAAAAGTAAATCCTAAACTGTCGTCTCTGCAATACTAGAGTAGATGCAGCACCAGAATGTCGCTGCATAATAACTCCCAGGCACTCATCTTTGAAGGACTCAAATCCTTCTTCGTCACCGGTCTCGAATTCTTCATTCAAGTTGGACGTTCGGCCTCTGAGAGACATGTGAAGGGTTCGGCCGTGTCTCAACCCCAACTCGCCAGCCACAGCCGCAAGAGACATGTGGAATAAGAAAGATGACGGTTTCCAAGACGTGAAGTCAACTCCATTAGCGATGTCGGATCTGATGACTATTTCGCGCCCATTCAGTACTTGTCGCTGTGTGTCTTCAGGCTCCATATTCCCAGAGAGGCTGCCTTGTTGTCTCGCAGCACTGCCCTCTGGTCTCGCTGTAGACTCCGCCTCCCCCTCCCGACTTGGCCCAGCTTGAACTGTTGGGGTCTGCCTGACCGGCACTTCAGGTAGCTTTCCTTGAGCTTTAGCGGAGAGGCCGGTGGTAGACGTGCCGCGGGCATCTAGTTCTTGGTCTACACCCGCTGCTATGGCTGCCTCTGTAGTCTGCCTTTCAGCCTGGCGAGCTAACTCTGCTCTGATAGCTTCGGTTGGAGACTGGCCTTGCGTTTCCCCAGCTGAAGTTGTTGAGGCTGTATCATTAGTGGCGGCTGAGGGCTGTTTGCTTTGGCTCGTATTACTTCTGTGCTGAGGTCCAACTACAGCTGGGGGAGGTGATGGGGTTGGGGTTGGGTTTTCGAAGGCTTGAATCTGTTCTTCTGTAGCAGCCCCCGGTATATAGACTGGCTTGCTCTTCCGCTGAGAGCTTCGGACTCTGGGAGGTAGGCTCTGTGTCTTTCTGCCACCTCGAGTACTCTTTGGAGGTTGGCGTGTCGATTTCGCAGACGTGCTCGGATCTTGTCTGGGCACTTTGGCCTGGTGGCTGATATCATTGGAGTCTGGCTCGACCGGGCGCTTGCCATTAATCTGTGCCTATGAAAAGATTTAGTTTCGATAGGATGAGCTTGATAGAAGACACTCACAGTTTCAGTGACCCCTGGAGGGCTTGGAGGCACTTCGTACAGGTCTGTCCTGGACGCACTCTCTGCTTCTTCCTGAATCGGCATCATAGTTCCCTCTGTGTCAGGGACTAATTGAGAAGACGAGAAGGGTTCAGAGCTCGAGCTTTCCTCTGGCGTATCCCGTCGTTGTTGTGCAAGAATAAAATTGAATGTCATTCCAAGGCCTGCAAAGTGATCGTCTCTTGGGACCATGTCAGAAAGTCGTACTTCTGAGGCGGTGGAGATGTTCTTACGTGGACGGCCCTGATGTGTTGGTTCTAGACTGCATGCTCTCAACATCTATAGGGTTGTCGATACTCTGGCCTTTGAGAATATGCGAGTTACTGAGAACTTGGTGTTTGTCGTCACTCGGCGTGTCCGGGGGCTTTAATGGTGAAGTGTCTCTATCGCTAGGCTGTGATGGTAGCTTGGTAGCGGTAGAGTTTGAGGGCTTGTTTCGCTTGTATTCTCGGGCTGCACGCCAAAAGACTTTGATCATGAGGCGACGTATCCTGTTTGAGTCAGTAATAGCTCATGTCTGGGGAACACTGTATGTTTAGTCCATCTGGGTCTGAACACTCACCGAGAAGAGTCTTTAGAATACTCAAGACACCTTGTGTTAACAGAGTTGTGCCTCGCAGGCCAGAACTCGGGCCCTTTTCCCTTGGCATCGAGAAAGTCTTTGGTGACCTCTTGGAGTCCTCTCTGGTGAAGAGGCAACCTCCACTTGGTGAGTTTATATGCCGGTAGTTTGGTGCTAGGAGATACAAAAGACTCTATCTGGGTTCTAACAGCTCTTTTAAAGGCGATGTCCTGGTCTTGGCCTGGGTTGCCGTAGCCAAGGGCCTTGCGAAGTTCTGTGAGATGGGGGATAGTGGAAGTTTTTGTAGTTTTGAAGAGTCTGTCAAGGACTTTAGGGGGGCTTCCCTGACCTTCGACTGGTTCCATAGTGTTGGCAACAGAAATATATATCTTTGAGGCGAACGCGTGCATCCTTTTTATGTGTAGGTAGGTCGCTTTTCAGGTTGGGGACGAATCTTGCCTGGTGGACCGAATGAGAGATTGCCTTATTAGGGATATGATCACACGCCTTGAATAGCTTGAGCACTCAGTAAGCATTCTACCAATTCGTCTGAGGTGAGTGCTAAGCTTTTGGACCGAGCTGGAACAAGGTGAGATCTGTAGTGAGCTTGCGCTTGAGCTCTGGCGCAAGCATCCGTAGACCGCGGAAGGATAGGGGGGATCCGCGAACCATCTGGGGGACGTAACGAGGCAGATTCGCGATAAATTTGCGTTCAGTTTCAACGGGACCTCAAATGCTTTTCCCTGGCTCACAAGTATATGTCTTGTACCTGTTGTGTGGCTCAATTTCTAAGAGTGTCAGTCGCTCGATTAACCCCATTCTCAATGCCATTGTATTGAAAGATCGGCTTCTCAACAACCACCTCAAATTACTCACAATGTTCAAACTGTTTTGGCCATCTAACTATAATTCATTTTATCTCTTGCACAGTGAGCAGAAAAATTGAGGGTACATTTTGTTACTTGTTCTGTCCAACCAGACTGTCGCCTTGTTCACAGAACCAACGGCCAACATGCATAGACACAAACCGCAGCAGCAGGGGTATCTGATAAAAATGTAGAAACTCCACTCCACCATAACAGGCTGAGTGTGCTCTTGCAAAGCATCTTTGCTCTTTTCTCCTCCTAAAGCCATATTATTGGTCCCGTTACCACACCTGTGGCCTCTATATAGGCCTGACAGGGGGGTTGCTATAATTTCAATGAGAAGATTCTAGGGATAATTGCTATCTCTGGAAATGTTTCAGCTCGTCCCAAACGGGGTGAGAATGGTACCAATCTTGGCTCCTTGACGCCTTGACAGCTGGCCAGGTTGTCACTCTTGCGGGCACCATGATCAACTCACCGTCTTTTGTCTCATAGAATCTGCTTGACAGTTTCGTTTTGCTTTTTCCCTGTTGACGTGTCAGGGCGAGGACAAAGGGGGGACCTGCTTTGGGTGTTGACCACTGCAAGATGGTTCGGCACACTTTATCCTATCCTGGCAGTCACAGATCGCGACTGTCCACTCACACTTTGTCGTATCCCTACGGTTTTAACAGCCATAGATCATCTTAACTTGTGAAAACTCTTCAAGGCAGATCATTGTGAAACATAACATCATCCTGTCTCTGTTGTCGTCATCTGTTACAACGAGGCAGCTTGAATCACCAGATTCTCCAGCTCATAAGGCTACCTATCGAATTTTAGACAGCTGCCAAAAGGATCTAGGGCTAAGGAGACACGGTTGTTTCCTAGTGAACTCCGCAATAGTAGTTTAAACGTGAGGTAGAGTCTGGCAGGTTGCATTGAGTACCGACTGCAAGGCAACGGGATCTCAAAAGGGAAATCACCGGACTCTGGGGTCAAGACTCTACCGTGCATTATCTGGTCCCTTGTTCCTGAAGACAAGATACCTAACATTGTTACGTTTCGTCCAAGCTTCTTGGATCATAGGTCTCCCAGCAACCCTCCATAGCAACAAGATGCTATTCGGACTTGTATTTCCTGTCTCCTTAACGCTACAGATGCAAACGCAGGTCTTATCTGGCCCGTGCCAAATAATTCATCTCTTTTGTCCTGGTCATGAAACAAGAGGTGCTTGCTTCCCAGGTCCTTGGATCAGAAGCTGCAGCTCTGGGGCGCGAACCACTACCAGTAGACGGTACCTGGAGCTGAACGGTACATCAACTTAATCCTTGTTCAGAAGTATCTGTATCCTCAGCCTTCCGGGAATAATATGTTATAGTAAAAATAGCACGGATGGTGATGGTGCCACATTCTTACGTGTTAGTGAGTGATGTGCATAACGTGGATAATGGTTATGAAAGGGTATGATTGTATAACTTTTATTGCACAAAACCCTTCTTTTGCTGACACTGGGAAATGTTGCAAAAACACTCCCTACGTTAGCCAAGTGCCAGCATATGGAATGAGCACACTCCTTTTTTCCAACAAGTCAAATAGCTGATACTAAACTCCCTCAAGACTATATCAATTATCACACTAATTATGAGCTTATTTCTAGTTATAAGATGGACTCTCTTACATCAGTCGAGATCTCAAGACTCTGACATGTCGTTTTTATGCAGTATCTCTAGGGTAGACAGTCGGTATCAATTAAGGAGCACTAGAGCATATAGGAAGACATCCATTTCATATGCTCCAATTCTCGATCACCATAAGCCAATACAAGCGAGTCCTAGTCATTTAAAGACTCGGTCATCATTTGTAGTAGCCAGTCAGAGCTATCTTCACCTTTAGCTTACAGTCCTTAGTCATACTGCACATCCATTCAGCCGCAGCTATATATACCGACTCATTATTCCAGTCTGAAGAAATGCTCATTTTAGAGAGACAGACAGACACAGTGTGTACAACATGTCTATAAAATGCCCCATAGTAGAAACACCCGAAGCTCGTTCCACGCCCCGAACAAAGGATGACAATGGCAGCTGGTTATCTGCCGATGGACCATATCTCACTTACATCAAGCAGAGCTGTTCTCGACATCCCAACCTCGAGTTACCCGATGGACGCAATCGTGCTATTATGCTGTGCGACAGACAGCATGTTCGAGCGGCAGTTCTCGAGTTGGATAGTGAAGGCAAAATGTTGTCGCCTGCGGAATTCCCTCATGTTGCACAACTGAGGAATCATTTCTCTCAATTGCGAAAGTTGCGTCAAGATGGCCAAAGTCATCGGATGATATATCTTGTCGAAGGCTTAAACACGGAAGTTATAGCACTTTTAGGTGACGAACTCCAGGTCGACCCTATGTTCTTTGTCACTCATGAGAGAACATCGACATATCTGCGATGGCCTTATGAGCCCAATCTAGCACCATGTTTACCTTCATTGACGGGAATCGATCATTTACTGCAAGCTACTACGACATTCGAGCTCTTGGTGAAGAGTTCGGGTCATTCAGCGTAGGATGTGCAGAATCTGGAAGAGACGCCTTGAGGACTAAGCTCGGCAAGGATTGGGAGCCTACAGTTATTCTTCACCGAAAATGTTCATTCTGGAAAACGACATTTTCTAATGAAAACGACTGGAGTAGTAAGTTACTGTTACCATAGTCCGAGAATAGTCAAATTGATATTCTGTAGTTTTAATCCTCTGCGATCCACCCTTTCGAAAAGCTCACATATGGCAAAAACCACAGCCAAAATCTGAGACGTGGTCGCTCAAGACTATAGGATTTTCTGCACCTCCGTTCCAAGGAGGTTATGCAGATTTTATCCCCAGTCCCTGGACTGTACGGAGCAGAAGATCAGGGCCTTCACGGGAATGTCTATACGACGACTTGCTTCACTACTACACCGAATGCTACAATGACATATCTGCCAGGCAAGCAGCTCAGCTAGACATGACTGTTTTCATGAGGAAGATCATAGCGTCTCATTACATACTTTTGATTGAATACCACGATGCGCTTCTATCGTCAATGGCATTTCCTTTGCAGCAAAAAGACAATTTTGCATCTGTTCAGACAACATCTCTCGAAGCATCGTGGAGCAATATCCAACTTTTATGCAGTCGACTCAGCAGATATATCAAGGATGTTTCACAAATAATGCTACAGTTACACATCAAATTTGACGACCCCGTAGTTCCAACCGATTACACACAGTGGACAAAATCCGAGTCAGATTTTCAGTACATTTATATGAGACTGCAATCTCTCAGACAAAGAGCAGAGTTTCTCAGCGAGTCGCTTACTGGAGTGACAGGTATCAACGGAGCTGCAAGGTCTATTCGTGAAGCAAAGACCATCAAGACGTTTACTATTGTCGCGCTCATTTTTATTCCTTTGTCATTCTCTACGAGTCTGTTTAGTATGTCTGAGCGGTATTTACCTGGCGAGAAGAACTTTGGGGTCTTTTTCAGTGTGTCGTTACCACTCTTGGTCTTCATTTTTGCTGTTATACTATTGTTTGATCTGGGATATGATGAGAATAGTAGTTGGACGTTCAAGACATTTACAACCAGAACATGGAGGTCATTATTCTAAGCATGTTGCGAATAAACAGAAACTGTCACATCTCATCATCTACATACATGTCTTCACCGTCCTCTCTTCCCTCTCCATACAAAACCTCACAAACACCCGCCAGCGGAATATCCATCACCGCATCCGTTCCCTCACTCCAAATCTCCCTCCATCTCAATCTCCCATCTCCATGCACCTTTCTCTCCCTATTACGACTCCCCCTCAATCTGCCCTTCGCATCAATCTCCGCCAACTTTCCCGCCCCATCAACGACAGTCTCAACACTCGATAGTGGAACTGTCAGCATCTCTGTGTTGAACGCAGCGAGAGCTACGTAGATGTACACCACTGTCATGACGATAAAAGCCGGTATGGCGAGCGCCCACCATCGGTTGGGATAGTAGTATATCCCCAGGGCGTGCAGAAAAGGTGAAGGGAGATAGCCCCAGAGGAGGTAAATTAGGAATGTCAGACTGCTGAAGAGATACAGCACAAAACCGTAGTATTCGTACGTCGGCACCTTTGGCGCGGCTCTAGGTACAGGCGCGATTGCATCGTCATCAGATGCGTCTGGTGTTGTTGGCCGTGAAGGGCGTAGAAGAGATGTGAGTGAGGGTGAAGGGGGCAAAGGCGTTGGAGGTCGCCCATAAAACGGAGGCGCAAACAGATTCTGCGACAATTGCCGTGGGGGAGAATCTTCGTCTTCTCCGGACGAACTGGCTGATTGAGCGTCTGAGAGGATATCGTCCTCGTCATCTGAGCTGAGTGACATGTTGATTGTGATTTGTCTGTTTCTGTACGAACAAGACCTGTAGGTAGAGAGTTAGAAGTGTCAAAAGTTGAGGTTCAGCGCAATGTGACAACGTTACTCAGTTGAGTTTAGGCCAGGTACCCGCTACAATGGGGTTGTTCTAGTGCCTCGTCTAACTAGCACGCTCAAGCTTCCAGAAAGCTTATCCGCACCACCAAGAAAGTCATGAAGCAATTGAACTGAACAGAAAAGAACAATAATAGGACTACTAAATAGTTTATGATCTGGATTATTTATTTATTAGATCTGATTGCATCCACTATCTCATCAGGGTAACATCCAGTATTCATGTGCCCATAGCTGCCACTTGACCACTCTCCTTTCCGCTACCCTCACTCTGATTAAGCTATATCCAAGAGTCATCATCATTAATCCACATCTTTAATATCTAACTATGTCATACACTTTGTACAAAAGAGCTCTCTCTTGAAGAATACTTTAAGTCTCACCCATCAATAGGGCATCTATACTCTCTCTCAACAACACCTGCAACTCCATTCTGCTGCCTTTCCTGCAACTCATCCAGACAGCTCTGGTGATAAATGTGCCGGCAAGCCAATACTACCAAAGGCCCCATAGGCTTGTCCTTATTACTACCCACGCCGCTGTTGGCGTTGGTCTCGATGAGCATGCTCGACGGTCTCGTGTCGACTCCCTTACCCTTAGCCTTGAGATCCGTTTCGCCATCATCACCCTTAGCGCGCTCCGCTGCGTTGGCCTGCCTTTCTTTCCTTCTCTTTTCTTCAATAGCCTGTTTATCCTCCCACGCCTCGAAAACTGCTGTTCCAGCGACTCCAGGTCCCCACACTCTTCGGCTACATGCCTCACACGTTGATCCTCTTGGCCGCCACCCCCTTTGACGAAGCTCGACTGATTGATTGACGCTGACAAATAGACTGCGCTCCAACAGACGATTCGATAGCTTGAGGATTGACTCCTCATATGCATACGCTGAGAAGATGGACGCTAGTACACCTCGAAGATCTGCCAAGTTTGGAGATGACGCAGCCGCTTGTGTCAAGAACGCCCTGAGAATGCGTAGAAAAGACAGGTTGGAACCGGCATTCGATACTAGCTTCGACCCCGACAGAGCTGTTGTCTGGCTGGATGTCGTTGTAAGCAGCGCCGTGAATGTGTGCTGAACCAGCGAGCGAAGAAGAGCCACTAGCTTCTCCTCATCAAACTCGTCGTCATTGATATTGTGCTCAGCAGCAGCGCTGAGAGCAGGTGACAATTTCTTGGTGATTTGCACACACGCATCGATCAGACTCAGCCATAAAGCCTCGTCCGGTAACAGTGCCTCAGTGGCCGATTTTGGAGTCTTATGTACCAATTTCGACTTCTTAGTCGATGGTTTGGTCTGGCCCTGACATAACCATATGCCAACATGAACATATTTCTGAAGAGCTTCGAGAAGATCCTCAGCGGCGAACCCAAGACTTGGTCCTGAATGCTGTTCCTCAGCACCTGTCAATAGTCCATGCATTGCGGACTCCAAGGTCTTGAGATGCTTGACAAGTCGTTCCATAGCGTCCTTGACTTGGCCTTCCCGAGCCATCAACACAACGGCCGCATCAATCACACCAGTCTCCTCCATCGTCGGCAGCAGCTTTTCAAGCCTCAGGTCAGTTGACTGCACAAGGCCAACGTAATCGGATACATGAGACGGCTCAAATTTGCACATGAGCTGCACATAACGTTCGACCAAGTCACGAGCGGCCACCAACTTATGATCTGCTGTTGGCTCCTCTGGCTCCAGCAATGCCTTGAGATATGTGTGCTGTAGGTCTGGCGCATCCTCGGCAGAGTCGATCATGTGCTGATGTAGCTCCAAGCCTTGCTCTGCTAGAGTCTTCGCAGTTAATGCGGCATCAAGTTCAAGTAATCTTCGTGCATGTTCCTTAACGACAGTGAGCACTTCCTGAATCTGACGTCCAGTCAGCCCTGAGTGAGGTCGCAGGCATTCGCGGAGGCAGTCGAAAACCAACTCTTGGTCTTCTGGGTCCTCAAAATACGTCTGGACCAGATTTCCATACTGTTTATCTGTCTTGTATATGCGTTTCAGGATACGATAGAACCCTGCCTTCTTGAACAACGGCATCAAGTCAGGCATGTCTGACGGATGATAGACAGAGAGTAAATATTCAGCGCTGAGCTGTGCATCCTCAGCCAGGTCGAGGCCCGGATAATTGCACAGACCAGTCAAGACGCGCGAGAGTGTTGTGCCTGAAAAGAGAAGATATTGTGGGAACTTTGGAAGGTTCCGCGCAATAAACATGTCGAGGTAGATGGTATCCTCAGGGGCAAAGTCGTTTGGATTCATGACATCCAGCAAGATAGAGAGAACGTATTGCCGGTTTATGGTTTGTCCAAAGATCTGTTCTTCCGGTATGTCTCCCCTAGAACCGTTCATGTGTTGATCGGTGGAGTCATTCAGGAAAGGGTCCTCGAATGCCTCGTTCAATGCGCTCAGAAAGCTAGGGGCATCCAGTTTGAGAATCATGCGAAGATAGGGAAATGATGGCTGCGACTCAGAGTTAGGGATGGTACGGAACTCGTTCCCACTGCTTTTGGGCCAGGTAATAGTTCTTCCGGAAAAGAAAAACCAGTAAATCTCGGATTTAGCTTTGGTTGCCATCTCTTCACTCATCGCTTCATCGTTTGGATACACCCTGCCAGTCAGTGTATAAGACAAATATGGGAAAATCTTGAAGGCGTTGATGCTGAAGAAGTCATCTGCTGGATTGTTTGCCGTGAAGTCCCCGTCAACCATGAGGGGTATCAACAGAGACAGAAGATCAATCATAGGAGTGATATAGTCACCAAGTGCCTGGTTCCAGACGTAGATCAGAGCATCGTACAAGCTGTGTTGCTTACACAGCAATGTTATCTGGTCAAGGTCCAGTGTCGCTGTCTCCATGTGGCAGATCATCTCCTCAAGTCTACTCTCCCATCCTCGACTGACGTAGTGTTGGACCAAATCTTTCACAACAGTTGGAGGCACCATCGTGATGGTCTTCTCGAGGATATATGGTTCGAGACACTCAAGAAATATGCCTCCAATATCAGCATCTTCGTACCAGTCATACATGTCCTCGAAGAGGAAGTCCTGATTGTCGACGGCTTGACAAGCTGTGAAACAGGTCTCTGCTAATTGCTTCATGTGCTCATCGTCGTAACTCTCGGGATCCTTCTGACGCTGACCAAAAGCATACTTCAAAGAGGCACTGATGATCTCCATAATCTTGTCACGAACCATGGTGTGACGCAATGAAGGATCTTCTGGCAATCCAACCGTGAGCTTGTCTACGTCGCCAGTATAGTAAGAAGTGGCGAGCTGAATAGCGCCTAGGTAGTCGCCATTTTCCATCATAGCAATAAGTCTGTCGGCCCAATTCGACAATGCGCCAATTGAAACTTCATTGAAGCCAAGGATAAATATCCGCCCCTTGTACGCTTTGAAACTCATGTAGAAAGCATCAGCTACAACGCCATGCATCGAGGAATCGTTCTCATCAAGCTGTTCCACAAGAGTGTGCAGCTGCTCTGAGAACAGGTCTGCGTGGTATATGTACTTTTGCACAAGATCGAAGCCCTCTGTCATGCGCATGCTCCTGTCTTCAAGTACGATCATTCTTTGAGATATCGTAAGCACCGCTAGTACTGAACGGCTGAGCCATTGCACAGCAACAATCGCTTCTTCGCACTTCCACCTGCTTCGTGCCTTGAATCTGTACGATGCAGGCTGGTCTTTATCTTCACGGGGATACTCGTCTACATCCAGCACTGTCAAGATATTGGACCAGCAGTACGCAAGCTTCACCTTCGAAATATCGCTGCCGGTTTGAGGGTCAGGAACCTTCAGCTTCACTGCTGGGAACCATGCCAAACAGCCTGTCATCGCGCTGTGAGGGGGAACATCCTTAGGCCGCGCCGACTTGTGTTGAGTCTGTGCCACTGGTGTAGTTGACACAATAACAAGAAGATATGGCGTCAGCATAGCTGTCAACCCTAGGGTGTCTGTTGAGCACTCGACATTGCCAAGGGGTAGAGGTGCGAAGGCAAGGACGGTGCTAGGCTTGACCGTCTTCCCTGGAGGCATTGGCGCATCCGGATATCGACCAAGAATCCGATGTGTTTTCACGGTTCGCCCAAGTGCACCGGTTCCTCTAGTCGCCAGATGCGAGAAAGCCATACCCTTGTTATCAGCTGAAACAAGGGCTGTATGGCGGGTTCCCAAGAACCCAAGGTGAGTGATAGCAACGTCAGGGACATGTCCATCTACCGTGCGATTTTGGAGCTGCGATGGCTCCAAATGTGGTATTGTTAGGAAAGGTCTCGAGGCACGGCCTGTATCCCAGGTAAAGATGTTTCCACTCGCATGCCCTCCTGCAATTGTAGTATGATCTGCGGATATCGCTATAGCAGTGATTGGCCCAGATTCGACAGCTGAACCATGTCAGTTTCATGCAGCGCAGCGAGCGGATTGTAACCTACCTTTTGTCCCTGGACCAATAATCATTTTGAGATTTTGGTTATAATCGAACACTAATATGATACCCTTGGACGTTCCAAGCACTATCGTTGCTGATACAGCAAGACAAGTTGGGGAACCAAAGTTTCGTTTCCCTGCCTCAGAGAATGCATGGCCATTGAGCTTCCGTAGCTTTGTCCAACGAACCACCTCCCATGGCGGCGTGGGTGTCTCTAGATCGGCTTGGTCGAGGAGGAATTGCGAGCTTAAAGAGACGTTACGGCTATGGCTGGAAAGAAAAGGAAATGCCGGAGACGACGAGCGAGGTGTATTGATTGTCGAGGAGGAAATTCGCGACTGAAATCGGCGATCGAAAGGTCGGAAAGATGGTGAGGGACTGCTCAGGCCGGGACGGGAGGCTACAGACGGGAGAATGCTGCTTCCAGGAGAGGAGACAAATGATCCCTGTGGGAGGTTAGAATATGGCTCGAGATCCTGGAATTGGTGCTCCTACTTGAACAGATGGCGTATCGTCAGGTCCCGACAAGACCGAATCTATCGGGCTACCAGCACGCTTTGGTAGACCATGCAAAGAGCTTCCACCCAAAGAGCTCACATCCGAGCTATCCTGATGTTGCTGCTGCATGATCTCGCGATATCTATTCGTAACGGATCCGTTTCCTATAGGAACCGGCGTAAGATGACGGTCGGGCCCGTCACTATCCTCGAGTAAACCATCATTACCAGCATCAGCACCAGCATCCACATCAGTACCAACTATCGTAGGCGCATCATTTATCGTGTCGCCATTGTCCAAGCCCACGTCTCCCGCGAGCGACAAATCTTCTGAATCGGCCATTGCGCTCTGGATTCCATCACTGCATGCGCAAGCACTACCGCGTCGAGATCATGGCACTGCGGGAGTAAAAGCTGCAGATTGGCGATAAGGCAACACTGGTTATGGAGCTCGGTCAAGGTATAAGATGAACCAGGTCGGAGGGGCAACGGAAAAACGTGGAAAAGTTGCCTTTTCTGGTATGATTGGACTTTCGAAGGCCTTCGAATGCTTGGCTCTTAACGGATCGATTCGCGTTGCAAAAGACGAGAATTAAAAAGGTATTGCGCAAACGAAGTTATGGTGAGCTACGTAGGTAGGTAGGTCAGTAGTTCGTTCGTTACGCAGCCCCCATCTTTTGGAGGTTGGCAGCGGCGCAGCGAATGCACATGCCAAGCCCCAGCCCACTCCAGCTCCAGGTGCGGGCCGTTGGATTCTCCGGACTGCGCTGTGACGTCTGTTACCGATGGGACGTCGCATTCGCGACAAGAAGTTCCACCTTGAATCGAAGCTTTAAATGCTACACCCCTCGCAATAAACATACTGAAACACTGGAACCGAACGTCATTCGCAAATCATACTCGAAATGTCTTCGATTGGGCCTCAATTACCGCCGCACCTATCGAAACGGAAGCGTACACCTGATGAAGACTCAAACTCCAGCAAACACCGTCGCAGCGAATCTCCAGCAAAGAATACAGATGAGATTGACCTAGAAGACTCGGACGATGATTATGGTCCCAGTGCACCTCTACCGCCCAAAGCACCCGTCGGCCCAGCTCTACCGACATCAAATAAGGACGAGATAGATCTCGAGTCTGATTCCGAATCTGATACAGGCCCAGCACCACCAAAGCCCACCGTTGGGCCTGCGCCACCTCCCGCCGACATTTCGCAACGCCCAGCAGCATCTCCCGACTCAGATTCAGACTCCGAAGATGATTACGGCCCTGCACTACCAGGCTCAGCCAAAGCGAACAAACCCACGATAGGACCACAGCTTCCATCCGCTGAACCAGCACCCCAGCGCGACTCGTGGATGCTTGCGCCCCCCACGGCATCGGGCTACTCAGAACGTGACCCAACCAAGATGCGCAATCGTAAATTCGCTTCCAAGCCGGCGTCGTCTTCTGGTCCCTCGACTGTATCGACAATATGGACTGAAACCCCTGAAGAGAAGCTGAAGAGACTACAAGACTCGGTACTAGGACGTGCCGACAAGAATACAGACACAGCACCGAAGCCAGGGAAGTCCCAGGAAGAGGAAGAACGGAATCGTAGAATTGCAGCAAATATTGAATCGCAACGAGGTAAAAGTCTATACGCAGAGCATCAAGGGCGAAGAGAAAAGGAAGGCAAAAAGGTTGAGGAGGAGGAGGATGATCCCAGTAAGCGGGGATTTGACCGAGAAAAGGATATGGCTCTGGGTGGAAAGATTGGCACGGCGCAAAGGAGAGAGTTGATGAATAAAGCTGCTGATTTTGGTGGCAGGTTTTCAAAGGGATCTTTCCTCTAGCATATGGACGACAGATCTCAAGACAAGAAACTAGATCAATACTTTTTTTCAATGAAACTCATAAAGCACAGCTCTTCGACCGACTTTCTACATCAATCATATACCAATAGTAGGTAATTGAACCATTCAAAATCTAGGAATAGCTTCAAAGCCTTTATAAGGTGAAAAACGGCCAGCCATATTCACTCATCAGAGTCGGTGTATCACTCATACAAATTACCTATCGCTTAGCCTTTATTTCTATCATTCGCCATCCCTAGGTGCCTAGTCAGAGCAAAGTGTGTATGCAGATGGAACAAATATTCTATTGCGCCATCTAACTATCAAAGACCCAGAACCCATAAACTCCGCCGCTCCGTTCCCGTCCAGCTAAAAGCCATGTTTTCTAGCCCAATGCAAATACAATAGCTGTCTTACAGATAGACAACCCCCAAAGAGTATTGGTAATTCCTCCCTTCGCGCTACCTACGCCATCATGGCCTGCGAACCATGATACAACCACGCACGCCGCCTCAGGGGTATATATAGCTCGCCGAGCCTATACGTCCGTCCTCACCATCACACAGATATACACCTCACCGACCTGCTGTCGCCCCACGTATATGTCATGCGGTATAAAATAAATGCTGTGTCGTCAAAAGTCAATTGCTTTATGATTTCGAGATTCGTGACGGTTGTGCCCAGCACCTCATGCTGGGGAAAAAAATGAGAGAAAACCATCGCTAAAAAAACAGTCGGGTACTTTATATAAGAATAAAGGTCAGGTTCACAACATTACGTGGCAGCCGGTGTGCGGTTCGCCGCTTCGAGTTGTGATGGTGTTACAGTCTCAGAACCATTCTGGTTATCTTGTGCTTGTCGCCTTCGGCCGAAACGCAGAGCACCTCGAACGGACGACAAGACACCACCATTTGATGTTTGAGTAACTTCTGGTGCTTGGTGAGCCTGTTCCGGCTGTTGGACAGGCTCTTGCTCAGCTGCAGCGTCTCCTGTCCGACGTCGACGACTGGCGGGGGCTGGAGTTTCGCTGCGGCCACTGCGGGGACCCCTGATCCATGCAGAGCGAATCGCAGCAGGGAGACCAAAGCGTGGGTTATTTCGAGGATCAAAGCTTGAACCGTTGTTGGCACCAGCTTCGTTGGCAGCATCAGGAGCCGGCCGAGGCTTAGGAACATAGTAGTCGGCCTTGCAAAGAGGGCAGCAAGCTCGTCGACTTGTCAGCCAAGGGTCAACACAGACGGCATGGAAAGCATGGCCGCAAGTCAATCCGCGAACGTCGTCGTCGTCTTCCAGTGTGTCAATGCAAATAGCACATGTATCACCAGGGTTCTCGAGGCACTCGGGTGGCAAAGCGCCATCAATGTGGTCATCCTCATCGTCGGTCTCCTCACTAGAGATTCGCTGAAGTCGATTATTGTTTGCTGTCTGTTCGGTTGAGGTTTGGCCTTCAGTTGTCTTGGGCGTATCCTTTGGCTTCTCAGTCTCCGGCACAACAGCTGTGGCGGTAATTTCGGGTGTCGATGTTTCGGGGGCATTGCTTGCTCCCGTTGTCTCTCCCTGTCCATTCGTCTTTGGTACGGTAGTCGCCGGTTGCTCGTCGGTCGAATCGCGTACCTTTGCTGAAAAGTCCGGCACAATTCCATCCGCCTCTCGAATACTGTTAGGTCGAGTAGGAGGTGCAGAAACGCCACCAGTTGTAGGAAGACCCTCCTTTGCGCGGTCGGAAACCCATGTTTTGTACTTCATCATCGGGAACTTGTCGTTGACTTCGTCCATAGTCATCAACTTCTTCTCGCGGCGTCTGCGATGAGGTCGAGGCATGTTTTCAAGGGTGATAGGTTCGCCATCTTCATTCATTCGCATTTGTCGATTTCGAGCGTTATAACGGAAGCAGTATTTAACACCAACGATGATCCTGGGATAGTCTGTTAGAGCCTTTTCAAGATATGGCCCAACCATCGCCATTGGACGAGGCCAGATGTGGGTGTGTAAGCCAAGTCTCACCATAAGTTTGTAAAGACAACACCGAAACCTAGAGCAACAAAGAAGAGAAGAGGCGAGTTCGACCCGCCTCCGTTGTCTTTCTTCTCATTGCCGCTGTCTGTCGTCTCGGCAGCTGCGTGAGAGGTCGTCGATGAGGGATCTTCCGCGGCAGCAGCGCGAATGACGACATGAGTGACCTCGGTCAGAATTTGATGAACGGCGACCATGTTTGCTTCCGGGCAAATGCCAGAATAAATGCTGAGCAACGTGAGGCTGGCTCGAATTAACTCGCGGGCTTCCGTGCGGGTACCATGGACCGTTCAAGAACAAACGCTCGCAGATGCAGGCGGCAAATGATGCACGGGCAATGGCAATTAAAGTTAATAATTGCCAACCCTCAGCAATCGCCTTCTGAATGCAGAAAATGCGATGTCTGTGATATGAATCTCCCTTTCTTCACGGAAGAAGGAGAAGATACTCGACTTGAAGCGAGTAGTTGGTGAGGTGAGAATAGCCGGAGGGCGAAGGTGGAGTGGCAAAACAGGCAAGGCAAAGCAAGAGGAGACAGATCCAACGGCAAGTGCGAAAGTGGCCGCGTAAAGGATAAAAAGAGAAGGGAGGAGCCCAAAGGAATGGGGGACGGGGCGAGCGAAACCGGGCCGGGGGGGCAGTGACAGATGGTGATTGGCTGCGTGAATCTAGTGGGTGGGGCTCAAGCCGTGAGGGGCACTGTGAGCCGGTACCTCTATAGTTGCAAAACTTAGACCACTTTGAGGGCTAGAGGCTAAAAAGCCACGGCGCGGGCTGGAGAAATCCTGGAGAGGCCCTGGCTACTGCTCTGCGCTGAAGCTAGTAGAGGTGGAGAGAACTGGAGCTGCTGAAAGAGGGAGGTCGCTACCGATTCCAATTGGAGTAGAGGCCTTGACAGGGGGATTCAGCGGGTGGAACTGACGGGGTGATTTGTCTGTGGCTGGAACGACGATTGAGTGAGTTGGTGTGCTGAGTTTTGAGTGCGAGGTTGGCGGTTTGGGGGTGATGGGGGGGAGGTGGTTGGTCGGAAAGATTGCCCGTTTAGAGGATTACGAGACGTTCGATAGGTATCGCCGTGTGATTGTCTGAGTTGGAAGATCCTCAACGGATGTGAGTTAAATGAGCATTGACTTGACCTGAATCAAGACGTGCGACAAATTTCAGAAATGAATGAGGTAGGTGTTGGATGGCCACGAGATAATGAGTAAATGGCGTTCCAAAGCTCAAAAGTCATTGGGACACCGGCATTTAAGAGGAACTGTATGTCCGAAAATGTCATGATCGATATATCTATAAGGGTCCAGAGGTCAACGGAGGCATCCGTTAAACCTTGCCTCGTTGCATTTACAATACAAAAAGCGGTTCTGTTCCGTATTCGCGGGCGTATTTAACGCAGTACGCTTGCTTTACTCTGTCGCTCAAATCCGTAGGTGATCCGTGGCGCAGTCCGCGGGGGACGATGAAGTCTGAAGATAGAAGCGCAGTAAGTGGATACCACAGAGCATCATTCAAGCGCACGGGAACTCTGACTGAACAGGGGTTCCTCTGAGCTTTTGGGCTTTGTTCATTTTTGGGAATCTTGATTAGATTTTTCCTTGTCTTATGAGACAGGGCAAGTTTCTGAGATGGGATGAACAAGATTAACCATTACCAAGAGCCTGGAAGCCTGGTTACATTTGACAGATCCGACTCACGTTACGGTTTCACTTTAAGCATCCTGTCAGCTCTACTCAAGTCTAAATCAACTCCAGATGTAGTCACTCACTATAGTTCACTGCCGATACTAATCTCAACAGTTCCAATTAGTTTACCAAATATTAAACTTCGCCACAGTAACATACCGTTCGCAAATTTCCGAGTCACCGGTTTACGCCGTTGAAGCTTTATCTGGCAATTAAGGTGTATTGGGCACTGGCTTTGGCCGCTCAGAAGGCTTTGTTTATTTATTTATCCTTTTTTTGCTTGCTTTTGGAGGCCTAAAACTTTGACCTGATATCGACAAGCATCACAGCGCTTCCCACCGAAACGACTCCACTTGTTGCCGACTTAATTCGTCTCAAGCCCGGCCCGCATCACGGAGCTCCTTGTTTCTGAACCGCTCCACTAAGATCGTCATCGGCAAAAAGAAGGATGGTAATTAATGCGAAAATGTTTAAAGAAAATCGCCCATTGAAAGGTTTCGAGGGAAAATAGGACCAAAAAAGGGGGGCAAGGTTGTTAACAGGTGATGTGTTGAGACTGTCAGCTGTGGCCTCGGCCTAGGTGGTCTAGATAAGCGGCATAGCTCAGCCGTTCATATACGATTAGTGGGGGACGTATTCGATATCTTGGCCTTTTATCTGTGGCTGAAAGTGTATATAGAGTTCATGTGCCTGCGTATTGATGGTGAAATACGCGGTGGCTCTATGCATAAGCCCAGGTTTCACGGTGAATTCGGTAATGTCCATTCGCCTGTAGCAGGTAGCTTATTATCATGAAAAACAACAACTCAATTCGAATGACGATGTTCCTGCAGTAGGGACGTGTCATTGTACGACACAACCTTCGATCGAATGGCTCTCATGCAATCGTCAACCCATCACAGGCCTCCAATGCAGCTGGCCTCGGGTGACAGCTGTCTCAAGACTGGGGATACGACAATCTTTAAACAAACAAGAGAATATCAAAACAAGGCGGTTTTGATAATATGACAAGACTTATTGAAGCAACCTCCAGCGATGCTGAAACACTTCAAGGTGCACAACACCAAGAGAGAAAGTCGGCATGTACACTACAGTGCATCATGTTAAGCTCTCACACGGCTCCCTAGCGTCGATTTGACTTGTGTGGGTTGTGCTTTTGGGATGGTCTTACAGGGATAATGTGCTGCACCCCGTCCTCTCTGGCGGGTCTTGGCTTACTGGCTATCGTCTTGGCTTGTGGCGATTGGATCCTAAATGCCTCGCTGTGATGCATTAACGCTCTGACAGGAAGAAGGTCAGCGGGGTTTGAGCCTCAAACAACCGGAATCTGCGGGAGGCTCGGCTGCAACGGGTTCGTTGGTTGTTTTTTTTACCTCAATTTTTTCAATTGTTGAAGAAGTTTCTTATGTCCTCGTGCCTCATGCCTCGTCATGGTTTATCAGGTCATTGCTTCGTGTGTGTTCCGCGCATCCCGGTAGTTGGTGCTTGATTCTTTATGGGGCTATGACGCAGTCACTGAAACGTCAAATAAAAGCCCTCGAGACAGTTGTGAATGTCTTGTCAGACACCAAAGCAAAAACCAAAGATCCAATCCACGTAAGATCTTCGCTGATTAACGTTACTTGCTAAAACCCGGAACTCTCCAGCATCAGAGAAGAATCAACTACCGAGATGGGGGGATGTCGTCGTCAACACCAGGCTGTGCAGATATATCCCATGTAAATGCGTTCGATTCTGTTAAGGTGAATTACAAATAGCAGAGTCTATGATGTCTACACCATGAGGCTATGTTGTCTTGGCTCTCGATCTTAACATCGACTGCATAGCAATCGCCATTAGTGACATGTTTGTCAAATCATACTGATATGCTCAGAACCTCCCCGTTAGTGTCTCCAGTCCTTCCACTTGTGTCAAATCACGGATGGATGGACCCTGACTCTTGTTGCATGAGCATCGATATCCTTAGTCAGACGTTTTGACGATCAGAACGTTCCCATCGATTTGGCTTGTTCGGAAGCTTTCGACGAGATGCACACTAAATTGCATGTGCTTTGACGAATCAGTGGTGAGCCAGGTAGACTTCAGCCATAGATATTAGGGCAACGGCAAGGCCGTTACTGGCTTTCTAAGATCCTGGGTGATGCTTTAGCTTGAGAAATATTGATACAGAAGTCTGAGTTGTGATACTCTTGAATTGTTCGAACCTGAGGTCTATGAATTAGATAGACACATCAAACATCAGAGAAGATCATTCAATTTGAAGTATCTACAGTGATAAATCCATTTCACTACCCCTCAGCTGTCGTAACTCTTTCACTTGGCTTTGGCTTGGCTCTGGCGTGCCCAGAGGGCGTCGAATGGCTTCATAGACCTAAACCCCGGATGCCACCCCCGCTTTGCTTAGTTGATGGCCTGGTCGAGATGCATCATGGGGCACTTTAGCGGAGATGTGGTGTTAGATCTGGATCCGAAGCCAAAGACGTACGATACTCTTCAATATGGTCATTTTCAATGCTCTAACCTGTCTCAGTATTGACCACTGCAGTCGTAAAACGGATTTACCTACAAAGAATAACCAGGAAGTATTAGAGCAATGATAGAAACTGAAAGAGCTTGGTTGAGCACCTTATCGTTCCTTCTCGAGTTGATCAACCAATCATAGATCCCCAACCTCCCTCCACACTGCCTTCCTAATCGGGGCCTTAGACAGCTCCACACTAAAACACAGCAAGAAACAGGCCGCCCGATTAACGCTGCATTTCACACCATCTAAAACAACTTGACAAAAACGTATAAACAACTTCGACTAATCACACAATCCCTCAAAATGCCTCCGACAAAGCTCCCCGAGTCTGGAAATCCTCTGTAAGTCCCTACAAACCTCTCAGAATAGAGTGGCGGTGCATTATACTTCTACCCTGGTGATTCGAGGTGGAGAGACGATGCACCTCGCAGCGCAGTTTTGAGTCAGCTCCCCAATAGAAGAGGGTGTGTGTGGGCTGACCTTTGCCTGGCTGTTTATAGTGTCTTTCTTGACATTACTCTCGGAGGTTAGTCTTCCCGTGTGCTATCCGAAGACGGAGCACATCACTGCCGAAAGTGAGGCTATTCCCAGTGATCTGCGGAACAGGCCGTGGTGACCCTGTCTATATCATTGTTGACTATGGGCACCCAATCAATGTTCTCTATTCAAACTAACAATATTAGGTGAACCTCTTGGCCGTATCCAGATCGAACTCTTTAAGGATGTTGTACCGAAGACAGCTGAGAACTTCCGCCAGTTCTGCACCGGCGAGAGCAAGAACAGTGCCGGTCGTCCTCAGGGTTACAAGGGCTCCAAGTTCCACCGCATAGTGAGTTTCGTATCTCCGATGACAGGTGCAACCATGGGCTAACTTGAGGAACAGATCCCAAACTTCATGTGCCAAGGTGGTGACTTTCTCAATAACGATGGTTCAGGATCGACCTGCATTTGGGGCTACAAGAGCTTTGAAGACGAGAACTTCACTCTCAAGCATGACCAGCCTGGCCTCTTATCCATGGCTGTGCGTGGTATACCCCTCTGCTTCCATGAAATTGTCACTGACAGATTGATAGAATGCTGGACCCAATACCAATGGTTCTCAATTCTTCATCACGACTGTTCCCACACCTTTCCTCGATAACAAGCATGTCGTCTTCGGCAAGGTCGTCGACGGCATGGACGTGGTAAAGAAGATGGAGGCTACCAAAACTGGCTATGCTGCCCCGGATAGACCGAACCTCGACGTAGTCATCTCCCAGTGTGGTGAAATGTAAACGTTCATGGTGTTGCCGGTTTTGTAGAGTGTCTCTTGTTGGAAGTCACAAGGAGTTACGGGACAGTAAAACACGATCTGGTGCTGGGGAGGCCGAGATCTAGATCAGTATAGATACCATCCCGAATACACATCTCGATGCGCCCTTGGCTCGGCGCTTTTCATGTCTTGCTTTGTTACACTCGTGTCTCTCGAGGTAAATTAGATGCAGCTTGCATCTCAAATCATGGCTCGGCATCTGATATCATCCTCCTTATACCAGAAGTTGGGCCTGGAGAATCCTAAGACATAGAGATTGTAGGAATTCATGTATATCATTGCAAACTATCTGCCATGAAATAATTAGTTACATGACCAAGTTGACGATATGCTGGTGAGCCAGCATCAATGCCTCCCGGAATGGCTCTCACCACACAGTGTCAGAGTGACTGCCGAGATGATATATTACAGTCCACGTTAACACGTTCACAAGAACAACAAACACGTTTCACTTCACTAAACACAGAAATCGATGCGAACTATTTTGGAATTTTTATCTTAAACTCTGGTTCCTTAGATTCCCGCGTACCCATCGCCCACCGGCAAAGCACCCAACCAAAAGCAAAATCATAACGCTGCATTAAATCATGTGTACATGCCCAAAGAAATTGGCCTGCCTTCTCGCTCGCCCCTTTCTCCAACGCCCATAGACATTGAGAGAAATGGGGGAGGTGAGAGGCGCGTAAAATCAGATTGGTATCTATATATCCAACGCCGTGAAATGCGACCGGCGCCCCTTTTTTGCTGTGTTGTAAACCCTATACCTGCATCTCCTGGAGATGATGAACACAAAGCCGTCTATATATATACTTGAGAGACGAAGGAAGGAGTGGGGTATATTGAGTAACCTAAAAGTTACCAAACACCCAGTTTTGGCGGCGGCGGAGGAATGGTGTGGGAGTGGGAGGACCATCGCTCTGTGTTTGAGAGGGAGCACCGCTGCTGGTGGAAGAGGTATCCTCGCGGAACTCGCCGCCGGGCATTGTATGTTGAGGAGCGTTAGCTTCTCCCGAGGAGGTTGGTGTATTAATGTGTGTCACGATGGTCTTGATGACTGTGGAAGGCTGGGGTTGTTGCTGCTGGTCACCACCAGTAGGTTGTTCCTTGGGTCGGGTGGTGTAGAGAGTCTCGTAAACAGTCGAGGTAGTTGGTGGTGTAGGCACGGCATCGGATGGATGAGAAGTCTTGCTTCGGGTGACAAAGGCTGTTGTTGTGATGGTCTTGGTGCTAGGTCCTGCCTCTGTAGACTCAGGTTCAGGCGTAGCAAGAGACTCAGCGGGCATGGTAACATAGACAGTACTGATAATAGGAGAAGGCTTCACCGTCGCTGTGACGGTAACTGTAGCGACGCCACCACCATTGCCAGCGCCTCCATCAACGGGTGCAGTAGTGGTAGGCTTGACAGCAGTTGATGAAGGAACAGTATCGTCGCCTTTGTTGTCATCCACGTCGACCTGGAAGTTGGACTTCATCTGATCCTTGATACCAGCAGAGTAAATGTTCTGATTGTTGACCCATTCAAGAGTTTGTAGGTTCTTGGCAGCGAATGGTTCGGCGTCAGGTCCAGTAATCTTGATGTCGATAACACTCGAGTAACTCTCGTTGCGGGCGATGGCATCCATGGTGAAGCCATTGGGATCCTTCTCACCACGCATAAATGTACCAGCCCAAGGGAACTTGCCATTCTTGGTGGCCTCCATATCAATCTTGTCCTTGTTCAGGTCTGGCCAGTCCCAGTACCAGTAGATGGTGTAGATATCACCAGTCTTGAGGTTGTCGGGCAGCTTAATGTCGGACTGGCAGGCCAGCTCCTTGGTGGAGAGAGCGCCTTGAGGAGCGAGTTCGCTAGAGCGCTCAGTGCTGAGTTTACCAGAGTTTGGCTGATAACACTGCCCATCATCGTAGTTGCGCGTGGCGAGAAGCTTGCCACGCTTGTCACCGCCTGTGCCTTGCTTGTTCCAGAGGAGATGAACGTCAAAGAGCTTCTCCTGTTCCTTGGGCTGAGTAGTGCCATAGAAATAGATAGTGCCGCGGTTTTTGGGCTTGTTGGGCTGGTTTTGAGGAAGGGTAGTGTGGCCATTCTCAAGATGCATAATAGCAATGTAATCGCCAGGGGCAGCCTCGAGCATGGGATATTGAGGCTTCTTCTCAAGAGAAAACTTGTTGAGAATTTCTTCGCCAGAGTAAGCGGACTGGCCTGACTTAGGGAGAATGTTCTGGGGAATTGTGTCGGTGAATGGAGGATTCGTAGAGTCGCGAGGCACGTATCCACGAGGATATCCTATATTCCCAAACATTGTGCCATTTCGAGCGAGCTTGAAGGCATACTCAACCCAGGAGTGCGCCAGGGCTGGAGAAATCAGCGTTGTACTCGCAAGAGCGAGACCAGAGGCCTGGAAGAATTTCATGCTGAATACTGATGTTTCGTAAGGTATTTAATGGTTTTTTGCTGTCGCAAAATGCGAGTTGGTCGTTTTTCTTTTTCTTGTGTTGAAATAAAATTGCAATGATATTTCGAAAGGAAAGTTGACGAAGAGTGAACTCCGGGGAGGAGAATGAATGCGTCGCGTTTTATGCACCAAGGAGCGGAAGAGAGGCAAAGCCCGTCACTATGGAAATTCGCAGATGATGTTGTTATTGTTGATGAAAATGGAACAATTGTTGTGTGCGAGCGAACAGTGAATAGGGCTTTGTGTGGTGTTAAATGGTTGACAGCTGGCGAACACTGGCAGAGTGTGAGTGGCCTTGGTTGATAGGCAACGAGCGGTGACTGAACACTGACCAATAACGAACACTTCAAGCAGTCAATGAAAGAGCCTTGAACCTCTACAATCAATGGTGATTGTGGTCTGTTTGACTTGGGTTGCAGTGTAGGTATGTCGTTGGAAGACTGAGCGAGCGCCGGCGCAGGTAAAGTGTTGATGATTTGGTCAGTCCTGCTGAACCTCAAGTGAAAGAGGGGAACACAAGGAAAGAAACAAAAAGTATTTTGTTCAATGAAAAAGAGAAGAGAGAAGAAGAAGAGAGAGGTGACAAAGGAAAAAAAGAGAGAGGTTGTATACCGCTTGCTCTAGTTCAGCATCTTGGTGTTCGTGAATCACGAACAACAAAACGGGTGATGCGTGCCAATTGTGACCCGAGAGCGCAGGAGCTTGTCGTCAGAGGCTCTTACAACCAAGAGATCACGACAGCGAACGGATGGTATGGCTTGGATCGGATGGGAGGACGAGTGGTAATGAAGAGATTGCACGAGATACGGACAATCAAGAACACAAGCAAGTGGGGGTGTTTCGTAGAACTCAAGTGAGGTAGACAGACACAAGTAATGCACGGCAATCAAACAGAGATGACAAGCAGGCACCCGAAGGACGAAACACTTTGTTCTTTTAGTCTGGAGAGAAACATGAGATCTGGGACGGGGGATGTGAGGCATTGTATATCCCCCTGGTGGCCCCAGGACCTATCGTTAGGCATCATATTGCGGTCCAGGAAACTGGCCTCGTACAGATGGAGTCGAAACGCAGACGGGAAGAAGAGAAAGATGCAGGCATGCAAGGTACGATCATGGCAGGACAGGGCAGGGAGAGAGGCGAGGCGCGGCTAAGAGCATGTCATTGTTGAGATGGCGCAGAGCTTGGCGTAGCATCAGCTAGTTCATCTCATCGTATCGCGCATATCTGATCGCGGCAGCTCATACATGGGCATAATACAGCCACTATGGCGCGTTTAGACTAGGAAAGTGGGCATAGAAACAAGAGCACCAAGATCATGTTCGTCGCAGCGTCGTCTGGGGAAGCGCTCAAGGGGGCACAGACTTTGTCCCGAGAACCACTCAACAGAAAATGAGCTCTGTGGCCCAGTGCAAGGGTAAGGATCCCAGGTTGAGAATAGATGTTTCCCACGAAAGAGAATCGTTTCGAGACTGGGATCTTGATAGCCGCCTGAATGGTCAAAGAGCTTCATGTCAATAGCTCAGGCAACGCGTCTGGGTCGAGACTCACAGCCCAGCGGCGGTTGGCTATCCACAGAGACGGGACAGTTCGATTCAAAGCGAAAACAAGGATATAGCAGGTCTAGAGTCTTCAAAATAATGCCCGCAGTAATCTGTTACCAGGATTATTAAGATAGAATAAGAAAGAGAGAAAATAGTATGAAACGTCTAGATACGAAACCAATCGGTTGGATGTCGTTGCTCGGTTGGCGCCCACACAACGCGGGCGTCTAAGGAAATTAACTGGCGACGGTTGCAAGCGCGGCTGTACCTGTTTTAGCGGCCAGGGACCAATTGGCTGTGGCTTGTGCTCTAAAAATAATCGATACAGGGATTTGCGACAGGGGTTGGTTCGCTGTAAATTTAGCAGAGGAGAGCAGTAAAAAGAAAAAAAGTAAAGAGGCCGACGGGGGTATTGTTGTCTCAGAATTGCGTGGACTGACCAGTCGCCTGAGGCCTACCGTCGTGGCCAGTGCCGCTTCTTCGCTTAAGCTACCTGTAGGTAAGTATTCAGTTGTGGTCTTGGAGCAAGGCTACGGTGAGAGTGGCTTACCGTCCATCAGTTAAAGATTTATTTTAGACGCCTTTGTTGGTTATGACTATTATCTCTCACATTTATCTATATGAAACCCGCAAAGTCCTCTTTTTTCTTTTTTCTTCTTTTACTTTCTCACAATCTCTCATTTCTTTACTGAATAGTAGTCGTCATCGTCCCACAAGGTCATCTCTACGGTCGCTCCATGTAAAATTATCGCTGCATTGACGACTTTGTTTGATCAAGCGCCCGACTCAACTCCACCAGAATAAGATGACGAGGCCAGCAAATATCTTGGAAATCTCGTGTTGAACCTTGACGAGGTCGCTCAGCTTGTGACCGTAAATTTTTCTATCAAATGTCTCTTCGTTATGAGCTGTTTTCTCGTCTATTTCCTTCTTAATGGCATGCTATTCCTTGACACATCTCATCTCCACTGATGAACCCTCAAATGCAGTGTCTCGTAGTACACAATCATACATACCAGCAAACATCAAAAGAATTCTATATTGCTCATTTCATTTAACTAGGGACTGCTTCAGTAACCGATACTCTCCTCCTTTAACATATCTCAGCTGTTCAAGGCACATTCACTCCTTCAGTGCGTCCCTTCAATATCTAACCCTCAACTCGATTCAATATCAACACCAAATAACACATCGTCAACTCCTTCAAATAAATATCGAATTCTTCTGCACTAACAATAACAAACCTCCTTCGCTCCTCAGAAACTCCATAAATCTATCATCTGAATATTCAATACCTCCGCACTCCCTCAAACTCACTCATCCCTCATCCACGCCCCTCCCTTGACTTCTTCTCCTCACACGCCCTCTCTGTTCATTCAGTCTTTTGACGTCTTTTAGAGAGGATAACTTACGTCAAACGCCTAATTATAAACTCTTAAGTACTAAAAACTTCATTATCTTCAGAGTATACATCATGATTACAGTGTCAAACTCACAACTTCCACATTTCAACAACTCACGTGCCTGTGAGTGTGGCTATTTCGTTCCATCTCCATTCTTCAATGGCTTCTCTCAATGTCTCACTTCCCCATCCTTTCCCACCCTCCATGTTTCTCTCTCTTACTCCTTTCAGCTTCTCCAAGTTTAGCTTCCGCAATTATTGCTTTTTCGACGTACATGGCGTGCACCGACTATTTAAGTCCTTTTTTACTCCTTCAGATTACCTATAGTCCACCTACGTAAAGGGAACGGGGAAAAAACCGTTGTTTCACACCCTCGGAAGCTTTTATTCCATAACTCAATCTCGAGTGGATCGAGATGAAGAAACGCTAAATTCCATCTTCGCCATCTAAACCTTCACGACGCAGATCCTCCTGGTGCCTGCATGCGTTGTGAATGTCGTCACTGTCCCTTACCTTAGTCTCTGTTGGTGATGTAGTGATCGACCAACGAACCTGTCACTCTAAACTCTCTTTTAACCTTTGATGAGCTGAAATCCGAGACGTCATGAGGAATTTCACTGAAACGGATAATCATTTCCATACGCGGACAATGCATAACCACACTTCTATAAAAAAAGAGGCATCATACTGAGGGCGAAAGGTGACGAATTTGATGAACTAATTAATTTGATTCTGTAATCTTCCATGAACTACCAAACGATATGCCTGTCGTATCTATAACGAACTTGGTATTACTGTACTCTCATAACCCAATAACTCCGAAAGTCATCCCGAACGCCACCCAAATTACCACCGTAGCAAACCAACCGTCCCAATCCAAACCCGTAACATTACATGACTATTGTGACATTAAACGCGTAAATGCATGATCCATCTCATCAATGATCTCGTTCACCATCCTCCTGCTGCTGCCATTGTGACTGGCACATGGCTATCCATAGCATCTCCTCGTCTTCGCTTCATTGGTCTGGGGCTGCCATCACGATCAGCTCCAGCCATAGCCCATTGTGACTGTGTCCATAGAGTTGTCTGGTTACTGCTGGCCTCGGGCTTGTGGTGTGATCCCCATTCTGGTCCACCAGTGCCAGCAGACCATCCATCCAACGCCGGCATATCCCAGCCTTGTAGGCTATCTTGGTTATCGTAACCAAGTGAACTAGACAGATCCAATCCTGATGTGGTTGTTGGGCTCTGGAAAGAGTTCACAGTGGAGATGACAGGCTTGAGATCTGCCAGTGTTGTTTGCGCATCGTAGTATCCCGCCGTCTGGCTGTGTCCGTGTCCAGCAACCGGATGGCTATCATTTGCTGTGCTGCCTGTTGAGGGCATGAAACCAACGCCTGTGCTTGGAGGCATACCATGGTCAAAGCTGGTCGGGTACGACGGCTGTAAGCCTGCTGTTGGTGGCGGTGTAGCGAGACCTCCAGAAAAGGACTCGAACAGTGTAAGTCCACCATTGTTTGTCGCGGGAACAGTTGGTACCTGACCCAGGCTCACGCTGGGATCCCATGCAGAGCTAAAAGTCTCGTTCATCGCTGCTGTCATGTGCTGGTTGATTGAAGGTGTGGGCGACATGATGGCATCTCGCGACATGGAGGTAGAAGGATAAACGAGGGCCTTTTGTTGGTGGTATCGGGACATGGGATCGTTGACTGTCAACCAGCGCCACGAAGTACCAGCCGGCTTAAATACCGGGTTGTACTTGTACCATTGGTTGGTTGTGTTGAATCGCCAAAAGACGATGCCCTGGCGAACCCATCGGTTGGAGTCGGGAGCACACGACCAAAGTTCTTGGTACATGGCAACCTTGCAGATGAGGTCGCTTCCAGTCAGGTCACGGCGAGCCCAAGAAGCGGCATCCCCGTCGTCCTCAGATCGCTTGCGCTTGCTGCCAGAGCGGTCGAGATCGTGCTTCTTGCGGTCATCTCCCTTGCTGCGCTTGTCCTTCTTGCGCTGATGCTCAACATCAGGATATTGAACAGCCATGCTGAGAATGCTAGCCCACTCCACGGCGGGGAAGGGAACATGAATATCCTGACGAGGGCGCGAGTGGCAGTCACAGTCAGCCTTGGAGTCGCTGCAGCCCCTGCGGTGAATGCCGGTCTCATTGGTGTAAACACCCTGCTTCTTGTCATCACCGTGAAGCTCAGATGGGCGAGTTAGACGTGTAACACACTTCCATCGGTGGTTCTGGAGGTTGGGGTTTGTGATGGCAACCTCGACAAAACCAGTGAGCTCAGAACCTGAAGGGAAGCGAGCATGCTCATGCAACTCAAGAGTAGCGCACATCTCAAGAAGTAAGCACTCCTCATCTCGAGTGGGGAGATCAAGAGTCTCGTAGATCTCGGGCGCATCCTTCTGCCATCGGCGAGTTACCGTCTTGACACAGGCAGAAGTGGTTCGATCCAAAGAGCGGGTGTACTCATGAAGTAGCACATCCTTTCCAAGTACACTGGGGCTGTCATCACAGTTGTTGTACTTGTTCAGGTGGGGAAAGGACTCTGTGTCCAGAGCGTTGTCCTGAGCGTCATACGCGATCTCATCCTTGAACTTGACCTCAGAAGAGGAAACATAAATCTCCGCTGTCTTGGGGCGGACTGAGATAAGAGACTGGAGAGCAAGGAGTTGTGAGAAGTACTCGTAGTTGGGCTTCACATCAGGCACTCGGCCTTCAGCGAGAGCAGTCAGGACAGGGTTAGACTTGAAGGATTCTTGCTCCTCTTCGTCATAGTAGTCCTCAGAGTTTGTGGAGCCAGGCTCCTTCTTCTCCTCAGCAGGGAAGAGGAAGTGGACTAGTGATGTTAGTAAGAGGTTTATATGAGGCACATGGCAGTGACTTACAGCATCGCAAGTCCTCGAAGAACTTCTTGACCACTTGCATATGACTTGAGACCTGCTTGCGTCCCATTTGCTCAATGCTATCGTTGCTGTTGTCGATTCGGAAAATCTCTTTGCTGCCAAGAATAGCAACGCAGATTGTGAAGATGTACTCGCTGATGAGCATGTTTCGACCATGGAGCTTGCCACCCATAGAGAACTTGCGGCGGCCCATGTGAGGCATAAGAAGAACGGCTGAGTCCCATTAGTATAGGTCAAGTCTAGCGCAACGCGAGGGTATTCTTACAGTCAACAAAAGCATCCTCAAGCTCTGGTCTTCTCCAAACACCACCCTTATCCTTCTGGGTGTCTTTGTGTGCTTGTCGGTTGCGGTACTGGCGGAAGGCAGGCCAGAAGTATAGAGGGTTGACACCATTTCTGGGTCTTCTTTGGTATCGAGGTTGGTTTCTGGGTGTAGGTACGCGGTACAGGCACTCGAATGATTGTGAGGGGATCATGGGAGCTGGGAGGCTGACTGGTACCGAAGGCGAGATGCCTACTGTGTTGGGATAGCATGATACCATGCTGTTGAAGTTGTGTGACTGCGCATTGCCGGCCTGTTCACGTAGAGGTAGACGGCTGTTGTTGTGATATGTTCGTCGAGCATCTTGAAGATAGTCTGGTGAAGGTGTATAGCGTTGTGAGGACAGCACCGGCCTCGGGTGATAGAGTGATGAAGACATGGCAACAAGCAAGTGTTTGGCAAAGGAATGCCGACTGGAGAGCTCAATAAGATAGAAAGACTTGAACCAGCTGAAACGAAATGCCTTTGAGGACTCTACGAATGCAGACAATGAGTAGACAAGAGATGATGAGAATGTTGAGAGGAATTCAAGACGTGGAATGGTGGGATAGATGTATGCATCTGAAAAAAGGAGTGTTCAGGCACTGGAACGAAGAATCACCAGGAGAAATCTAATAAACATCTATAAATCCTAGACTGGGGAGTATATCAGTGATAGTCTGCGGACCAGGGCTGGAGCGCCCCTCTCAATTCAAACGATCAAGATCAAATCCATCATAAACCATCCTATACTGTCCTAACCACCAAGGGTAATGGGGTCGTGATGGATGGGGATGGGGTGGGGGTAGGGATAGGTGGGAGTGGGAAGGGCGCCGCTCCAGCTACAGCTTCAACTCTAACAACAGCGGGGAACAGACATGGCTTTGCCCGGAGGGATATCTGCTGTCGGTAGTCGTGGCGGCCAATTGTCAGTGCCTGCAGAAGCCACCAGCACATGGCAGCTTGGAGACTTGATCGAGGGCGTTAGCATGCAAGGGAGCGTCAGGGCGGGGCCGCGATATCTGTGTGCTAACCCGACCTAACCATCAACCAAGGGACTGTGGAGGGGGGCGTGTGTCGAGGGATCTCAGAGACATCTTCAGAACGAACGGCGCAAGGTACAGAAGGTTTGGTATGTGTACAAGATTAGAATCAGACATTAAGAGGATCCGCAAGCTCCCCTGGCCCGTCAACTCAGGGCATCGAATTCTTCTGTCCAGATCGTAGCCACTCCGAATAAGCGTTGCGAGTAATGCATGCTATCCGCTCTGCAGCGATCAAACGACCCTTGCCAAGGGAGAACGGCGCAGAGCTCATGGAGAGCGAGATCAGCCGTGCAGGCACAGGAACAGGAACCCTCAGCCTTGTCGCAACTCTCTGTCTCCCGTGCAAAGGCAATAGTATCTCTGTAGTTTACTATTCCATACTTCACATATCCATCTCATCAGTTTCATTGCCAATATTGACCCTACGCCTCCCCTTTCCAGTCAATTGCTGAAGGGCCACCTTGTTCACCTGTCCTCCAACCTTCTTCTGCATCTTTGCGATCTCCTCCTCAGCATCGACTGCCTCTGCCTCCGCAAAGTCCAAGACAAGCTTACGACCAAGCAAGTGGGTGTCCCTCAACGCATTTAGTGCGTTCTCGGCTTCGCGGGGAGTGACAAAGTCGGCAAAAGCAAAACCCCGAGGGGTATAATCAGCCTTTTTGGGTAGGCGTACCGATCTAAGCTGGCCATAGGTTCCAAACAGTGACCTGATATCCTTCTTGGTCGCCTGGAAAGGCAAGTTCTTGACGATGATCTTGGTGCGCTGCCCTGCAGCCTTCTTAGCCTTGTCTTCCCGGCGTCTCTCTTCGGCTGCGTCATGGCCCTTGTGTGATGCCTTAACAGCCAGGGCATGATCGTCAAGTACATGACCATCCATGACTTTGAGTGCAGCCTGGGCTTGGCTCCTTGTGCGGAACTCCACAAAACCGAATCCCATGCTAAGTGTCTGCCCTGGTTTCTTCGGGTCCATTTTAGTCTTAACTCTAGCAGAGACGAATCCGTCGAGGGACTGAAAAGCTTCAGCAAGCCGAGATGTGGAAGTCGAAAAGTTTAAATTTCGCACAAAGAGAGAGGTGGTTTCCAAGTCCTCCTCCGGCTTATCACCGCGTGACAGCAAGTCATCCACACTAAGATTTTGGACTGTCGGAGCCGGACGATCTTTTAGTGACACGGCTTGATCCAGTTGGTCGCCGCCTCTGAAGATGTCACTTGGCGCTTTTTCCAAAAAGAGCACACTATCTCCAATCCGGCGATATGCCAGCTTCCCAAAAGCGGATTTGGCGTAATTGGGCTGCGAGAACTGCACAATGGCGATTGTCCCGCTCGGCGGCATCAAAACTCTCAGCACGGGCCCAGACTCCTCGAAGAGCTTACGGAGCTCGTCGATCGTCGTCCCGTAGGGAAAGTTTTTCACCAATATGGCCGTATCACCCCGCTTCTTTGACTTGAAAGCCTCGAGGTCCACTCCATTAGCGGTAAAATATGCTTTGGTCTCTTGAATGACGCTCGTCTCCGCGATGGCCTGCTTGATGGCAGCATCGGCCGAGGTAGGGTCAAGAAGTTCTGATTTTGAAACACCAAGACGGTCGGCGACCGACGCGTTGACGGCGTCCTGGCTCATATACAGCGCATTCCAGTTAAACGTAGTAGCAGCTGCCTCTTGTTTCTTCCGAATCATGTTTTGTTTCTTGAGGGGGAGTTTGGAAATTGCAAACTCATCCAGACCCATGTCTCTCTTTGCACTCGCAGGAATGATGTGAAGAATACGCCCCTGAAACGTCGCCCCGTCCATGGCTTGGAATGCTTCAACAGCTCCCGACGGGTCAGTAAACAACACCAGGGCGAACCCCTTGCTGGTACCTGAATTGCTGACCGGTAGATGAACCTAGTATTTCAACAGCTATTAGTTGATATTCAGACTAGTAAAATCCTCAAGAAATGTAATAAGATTGGCAACAATTCAGTCAATCGAAGCATCTACTAAAATATTCGCTCAAGTTCTCATCAAATACCGAAGTATAAGCTGTCCCTATCTGAGCTTCATCACGTCGCCTTTGTTTTGTAAACAAATAAAAGAAAATCATTTGAAACATACCTCTTCAATGGTTCCGAACCGCTCAAAGGTCTCCCGGAGATCCTCCTGGGTGGCGCTATAGGGCAGGTTTCGGACAAAAAGTCTTGATGTTCGGCGGATCGCCTCAAGTGAGTCGTCCTTTGCCGGTTCACCCCCCGATGTCTCTATCGTGGTCTCATTCATCGCCACGTCAGCTGTAGCTGGCGGGTCAACAGAAGTGAGTTCCATAGCTTCGCCTCCCTCCGCATGATCGGTCTCAGTTGTTGATGGCCCTTGCGCGGGAGTTCGTTCCAAGTCATCGGGATCAACAAGGTCCAGCAGTCTGTTTGTTCGTGAACGAAGCCAATCGTCATCCTCTGCGACTACTTCCTGCTGTTCCAGACTTGATTTTGCCGCTGCTTCTTGAGGCTCCACAGTTTCGTCGCCTGCAGGAGTTTCCGCCTGCACATCAGAGACCACCCTTGCTTCATTCAGCTGCGATGGCAAAGATTGAGAGACCAGCGGTTTTTCTGGTGCTTCGATCCTGCGCTGCTTCTCCCTTCGAGTCGGGATCTGCTCGTACTCATCATCGCTCTCCTCTTCAGGAACAGCGGTGGCAGCAACAGCAGCAACGCCGTCGCCGATACCACCGCGGACACCATCATCGAGCGCGCCCTCTCTGCCTTCCTTCATTACGTGGAGAAACTCGCGTAGCTTCGGGTCCGCCGGCTGGGGCTCATCTCGCTTGCGCTTTCTCAAGCTCGAGTCTGACTCCTTTTCGGCGGGCTGCTCATTGCCCTTGATTGTTGTGGATGGTGTTGATGCAGCTTTGGAATGCCAGGCGCTCTGGCCTTTGCCTTTGGTGAGGGCGGGGTCTGAGATCTAGCATTCCATCAGTATGAGAAGTCAAGACATTTAGAGGAGTCAACTCACGGGTCGCGCAGTCTCGACGGCGATCTTGGACATGCGAATGTAAGACCTGTTGAAGTACTTGACTGCCTTTGAGGCATCTTCGGGTGTCTTGTAGCCCACATAGCCAATGCGTCGCTGGGGAATCAGCTTGACATCGGTAATCTCGCGACCTTGGGCGGAGAAGTGCTTCCGAAAGTCAGCCTCCGAGATACTGGGTGGCAAACCCTTGATGAATATCCTCGATGAAGCCATTATGATGTTGTTGTTTGTTGTTTATATCTCCCGATCGATGGCGAATGGTTTCACCGTGGGAGTTGAACGCGTGAAGTCATTTTCAGAACTTGGGCTCTTTAAGAAGGGAGAGAGGAAAAAAAAGTTTCTCTACCACATTCTTATTGCCCGAGGTTGGGACCCGAGGTTGGCCCGTGCACCGGATTTTCTAACAGTCCAACCCCACCATCAGCTTCCAAGATGCTTCTATATTCAGTTGTTTTTCTTCACCGTCCTGAGCTCAGTGATGGGAGAAATTCCAGTGAACAAGTCAAACGCCACTATAAACAGTAATACAGCACTGAGAACGGTCGATTATAGCTACCTAATCAACAATCTTGATATCTCTTTCCATCAAGAGATTCTTCTCAGCTGAACATGCCGAGAGTTATTGACCAGTATCAGTCATGAAGCTGAGAAATTCTGCCATCTCAGTATTCACTTTACAGCCAATATATATCAACTCAAAAGCGTTATCTGTCCATAAGAGCCTTATCACGGAAGAAACCACTTCGTATTCTCAGCTCCCACTTCACGCCTTCAAGAATGTTGGTGTGGAGGGTATGGTTTTGCCTGCAAGACTCATCTTCCACATAAGACCTGCATCTTGAATGCCAAGGGCGTAATTCTGGAATCCAGTGGCTTTCTGGGCTCTTGTGATGCTTCTCTGATTTTGATGCTGCTGCATGTTTTCTGCCTTCCATTGCCAATCATTGTATGGTTCATGTCGAATGAAGTTGTCTGTCGACCAACAATCCGTCGAGACTTCTCGGCATCAATACTGCACTAACCGCTCCCACAGCACTCATTCATGTCTATTGCTTACTCGAATATGAGTATATCATCGATCGATGAATGACCGAGTAACAGTAGCGGATCGGAGGATAGATTCCTCATCTCCGACATGTAAGTCAGATGGCGGGGTGTTATACGTTTGTTAGACACCGATCAAGCGCACATCTCCTCGAAGACTACGAGACAATGAGAGCCTCAGTTCTCTCCATATGAGCTCTTGTTCTTTGACTTGAGGTTATCTTCTTCAGTCTTCACTTCATTCATGCTCAAAAGGATATTCTCCATACCAGGCTCATCGTTTGCAGAAATGTGTTAGCCAAATGCAAGAAAATAGAACAAAACATCAACTTCTCCGCCTGGTTCCCTAGCAACTTGGAATTAACTTTCAAATCAAGTAGCGGTGAGTTGACATCTAGAAATATTCTAAAGTTTATATGGCCCTACAACTCTGAATTTGGTTCTCCAACATTCCTAGCCTCCCACCTTTCAGCTATCATTGCACAGTCTGGCAAATATTGGTTCTTCGAGAATCGTGAACTTGATACGAATCTAAGAGCTTCAGCTTCAATCAAATATTAGATATTTAATTAGAAGTGCTTTTTATATTCTAGATCTGCCAGAGGGGTGCTAACATGTGCATTCTTGATGTGCATTCTGGCATACGTGAGATGCACACTCCACACCAGCAGCTCTGGAATGACTGGTGAGGGAATGCGGATGCAAGCCATATTCTCTGGAGAATTCTTGTCAAAGTTTATGGAGGGCCATCTGACTTTCAGCGTGCAGGAACACTCGGAATCCATAAGTATAAGAAGACCTCACTGCTCACTCATCAGTTCTTCCAGGAGCGTTGTTTAAGGAACACTGACAATTGTATCTCAGATGCATTTCCCAGTAACTCCAACACCGCATCTTGAGAGACACATTGGTCCATTGTTTCAATGTATCTAACATCGACTCCATGGCTGATCGATTGGTCTTCAATACGGCAATAACACTCCGGAATTACGATCTTGAAACTCATCGATATGTCACCGAGAACCCGATTTTTCACCAAAATAATTGCATTATTCCCGAGAGATGGTAAAGACATTCGATATACTGGACAGCGGTTTTGATCACAAGAGCTTGGGAGTCAGTAGTGGTTTGGTGAACAGGTCGTCTTGAGTCATGATGCGATACTTCGCCCATGACCCACGAGCAAGAGTTATCACACTATCCTCCGGATGCGGCAACTACTCGACTACAACAACAACTATTCTTCTTCCGGATGAACTTTGAAGTTTATTCACGGTTTAGACCTCGTTTCTCTACCATGACTCCGGTGTCAATCCATCATGAAAAACTCTTCATCGCTTCTGCCACGGTCACTGTCACATTTAGCGACCGAAAGATATCGCGAGTCCCAACAAGGTTCCACGGCACCAGTTCCCCTCAGAAATAATTTAACGTTGTACTATCACTGGAGACCATGGGGAGAAGAGGTAAGAACTGCAATCGGCGTGCTGATAGTCCTTCATGCGAACTTCGTGGGCCATTTACTTCGTGAGTTTCTGTATATGTATGACGCCACCAAAGTCTGTCACGGTCTTGGCATACTCTGATGCCTTTTTGGGCTGTGATGAGAGATGGGCGCAGGAGACTACCTCGGAGGTTGGTCCTTTTGTCGTTAAGCGTTTCTACTACAGTGTGGACCTTTGGACTTCTTGGAACCTTCATGATAAACGGGACGGTGCTGTAAAACGTCGTGTTGACATGTCCGTGATTTTCCCTTTGTGGTTCTAAATTTGCGCCTCTATATGCCTGGTGCCTGATTGACATGTAGTCCTGGCTTGAGTGTACTGTAATGGTCTGCAGTCAGGGCCAGGAACTCATCCGCTTATACGCCCTGGCGAATTCGCATTATGGGGGGGGTGAACTCGGGATGTTCATGGTACCTATCTATCAGTCGTACCTCGTCTTCGTTACCTACCAATAACTACCATCTCATATGTGTTCCTGGTTGATAAAATTGGAGCTGTGCAATATCGCCAACAAAACAGCTCTACCGATGTGACGAGTTGTGATTCGGCAGACCAGAACTCTCAATGAACTCCACACATGATCGAACATGGCAATACTTTGTGAACTATACCCAATGATCTGACAAACTGGGAGTCACAATTCACCAAGTATTGCGTGCAGAGTTGATAGGGTGTGGATTGCTTACTAACTCAATCACTGCTGTCAATGTCCATATGAGTAGGACCCTTGTTATTCGGTGTCCTTGCGCCTTCAAATGGCAGGGCCATGGCATCTTTGAGTTCTCATGTTTGCTGGTCAGAGTCCTTAGCACCTGTTGATCTGTAAGTGCGAAGTATGAGCTGGAATTGGTAGTGGAAAGGTTGATCCAAACACAACATGTTACATAGCGACCGAATAAGCATGAAATATGAACCCTGAATATACATACAGAGCAACAATACTGAAAGTATGACTGTTCAATTTCAGCATATCGGAAAGTAGAGAACAGAATTGGACGTAAAACTGTATGTACAGGGTAGGCTATATCGCAAAGATGAAGCATGTCAAAGGGTCTGGTACGTACACAGATAGCTACGGACGCGAGCCGCGCCGCCCCTGGCGTCGTCACAGCAAAAGAAGCATCCAGTCCCATCCACCATGAAGTGCCCGTGCGCTTTATTTCCAGGGCAGCTCCCACTGAAACCGACGCTGATGCTGACGAGGCTACAGCTTGGCCAGCGACAACCCAATCACGAGCATCAACACGCGACTGTACACTTAATCCGCTCCACAGTCACCACAAGGCTTTAGCATTTGCGCGTCTCATCCAAGTCAATCAACGGCAAAACTCCAAACACAATCAATTGTAATACTAGTCGCTATTATTTTTACTTTATCGGCCGAAAGCATTAACGCCTCGTACCCTCCATACATCCCGTATGTACTTCCTGAGCATCCCGTCCCGTGTCCCTCAAGAAAGGGGGCGCAAACCAAGGCGTCGTCGAGCGCCAGCCTCACGACAACAACTCAGGCTAACAAGACTTCACAGATCGCCTTTGTTTCCTAAACCGAACACGTTCCTCAACCTAAACTCAACACAAGATGGCCGACGCTCACGTTCCCAAGGCAGAGTCTCCCGTCGCTCGGGAGAAGCTCGAGGGTAAGCAGCACCCCCTTTGGAGCTTGAGAAGCATCATACTGATATAATGCTAGCTCAAATCAAGTCCGCCGACATGGTGAGATAACCCGACCTACGTACCGATATTCCGGACGCGATCGCTGACGAGAGAGTGCCAAAGACGGAGGATATGCAACAGGAGTCTATCGAAGTTGGTATGGGGAATATGACAGTTTTGGGCCAGCTGCAGGAAGACGATGCTGACGCGACGATAGCCCAGGAAGCCATGGCTAAGTTCACCATTGAGAAGGTTTCCTCACCAAGTACTGCGTCTCTGTAGGCACCCAAGCTGACATGCTATGACAGGACATCGCACAGCACATCAAACGCACAGTTCGTACACGCCAAGCCTGACACGATCGATCCCATACTTACAGAGTGTAGTTCGACGAGCGAAAGGGACCAACCTGGCACTGCATTGTTGGCCGAAATTTCGGTAGCTTCGTTACCCACGGTTCGTCAAACCTAACACGCCGATCTCCGACTCCATAGCCCCGGGCACGGCTGGCTGGCTAACGCGCGACGCAGAGACCAAGCACTTTATCTACTTCTACCTTGGCCACTGCGCAATTCTACTATTCAAAACGCAATAGGCATGGGAGAAATGGCTCACCGGTGGGGGCCTTTGGAAGAGCTTGCTGTAGCGAGAGGGACGGGTGTGGTAGGACAAGAAGAAGGCAAGGACAAAAGCAAGAGGCAGCGAGGCAACACGATGGCTGCTGACTGCTGTATCGTCCACCCTACCCTGCTGGATCTGCCTCTATGTACGAGACGGGCGGCCGTGGAGCTTGCGGCTGTACTAGGTTCATGATCAATAATGAGGGGCGCTCGCCCAGTTTTTCCAAGTCTTTCCGTTCCTGGCCCAGCCTGATATTGGGAAGTTTGTTGTTGGGGGTGGCTGATCAGCCGTGACGAGCTGCCAAGGTGTGCCTGATGCAAGGCTGCTGGTTTTTAGTTTGAGATCGGAGATTCTGACAGCCTGGTGTGTCGTGTTCCTGAGACATAACTGTCACTGTCAGACATGTCGGTCATCGTTCGATTTCTTCAAGGCTGTCACTGATGATGCTGTTGTTGGAATAGGCTCGAGTCAGAGATGTCACTGACAATAGCAATCGCCGATCATGCACGATCCCCAACATCGCGAAAATCACGACCATCTAAGGGTCTAGTTAACCGTCCGATCAACAGCCTTGACGATCTACCTCTAATCAGTTCACGTGGTCTCGAAGAGGCTACAAGACTCTTACCTTACTGTACATGACAAGGCGCGGCCCCAGAAGGATTTACTTAACCGATTACCCACGGCGGGCAGTCTAAGCAGTGTAGGCGACGGCACACCCGTCAAAGGATGGCAGATGGGCCTTTGGGATCGGGACAAAGTCAAATGCCTCGTCCGTCTTTACCGAGTCGGTCCTGAAGTCCCGCTAGCTATCACAAGTCACATCAACTCTTTAAGTGACTGAAGCTAGAGACACTTTCGGAACAGAGGCGGGGCTCCATATAATCGACGCCCTCTCGTTGGTGTTGGCGTTGGCGTGGGGGTGGGCGTTTATCAAGAGGACGGATGAGGAGGGTACGCTTACAATTACAGTTACAGGTACAGGAACAGGACGAGTTGATTTCCCTCTTTGGGGGGGGGAAAGTCTAAAGAGAGGATTCGAGGAGTTGAGGCTAGTGTGACGGGTAAGAAGTTGATGTGTCATAACCTCATATGGCTATTCTTTGTCTGTGAGAACGCCATTGACTAAATGGGAAGATCTTGGCTCATGATGAAAAGTGAAGTATCAGAAACTCTAATAGCAGGGATACAGTATGATGTTATCACAGTCTAAGTGTAAGTGCAAGATCATCAGGCACTATAACAATGACCTCAGACATGGAGAAATTGAGTAATTGGCTTAGAAGACTGGAATTGATCAACGTCTGGTGGTTTCTTATCTCAACTTCACTTTGACCGATAATAAATTCACTCAAGATAGACTCTTGAGGCATATGAAGAGGCTTTTTTCATTGGAATACAATGATCCGGGCCGCTGCCGTTAGAATCATCCAATAGCACAGACCCTCGGCCGAAGAGAAGAAAACACTCTGATCAGCACCATCAAGTCAAATAATGGCCAAGCCAAAGCCTAAAGTGACCGAGAACACTACGGCCCACTCACTCACATCCGCTGAATTGGGTTGGCTAGGGGGAAATAAAAAACGACCCCTCGATCCAGCGAACTTTGGTGTAGTTGGGGTCGTTTAATTTTTCTCCCAGAGGGTTGGGTGGTACCCCTCTGTGAAGATCCTGGTCGAGAAGGGTCCATATGGAAAATCTCAAAGTTGAGAAAGAAGAAGCAATTGAGGAACCATTGATAGTGTATAGTTGACTTTGGTCTAGTGTTTCCTAGTGAAGAAAAGACTGGAGAGAAACTTGAGCTCTTGTTATGATGGAATTCCAATGCTGATATCGTCTGGCAGAGCTGGACGTCTGTACGTGCGGTTGAACCGGAAGATGCACCACATACCGTGCTGCACCACATGTGCATCGCATGAGGATGCATTAGGATGCATTAGGATCAAGAGGTGCAGATGGGGGCGGTCCACCAGGCCCGATTAGACCGAATGAGCCGAGCCTATGCCGCTCGGTTGAGATATCTGATATCGTACTGTGTTGTACCTGAATGGAGTAGATGACTGTTGATGACTATTGTTGGTGATTCTTGACAGAACATGAGTTGTTATGGAGAATTGATGACCAACAAGGTGCTTGATCCTGCTGATTTTGGTATGATCTGACGAATATCAAAGTGCCGTGATAGGTAGGTAGGTTGTGTTGTTGTATCTCCCGAAGCCAACTACCCTAGAGTGAAGATGAGGATTCAGTCGAGCAACATCTTGCTTCACTATTGTTGGACTTCGATCCTGCTATGATTGGGATGAATACCTAGATATCTCTATGCATAACTCGCTCTCTGACAGTAGTTTCTTCTTTATTATGCAGTTTCATGACAAAACTGCTGTCTCGAACTTCACTCGATGGACTTCAAAGGTCCTCATTGCAAGCAGATACTGGCCAACAACCATGCTCCTGTTTCGTCTCAAGGTAATCAAATTACCATTAATTGCTAATAAGACCTCGCTTATGAAGCGAGTAACTTTATCTTAGACTTATAGCAGAAAATTTGGTATTTACCTTTATCAGAAAAGGCTCCCAGGCTGAAGGCATAGCGGCTCGAGCTCACTCATCCGAAACGTCAGAAACTGATGTCCTATGCGATAAAGGTATTGCTCATGACAAATAGTAATCACTTTTGATTTTCAAGCACAGTAAACTTGTAAGTCACACAAATGTTTTGCAGATTCGGGGTCCCAAGCGAGGGTTATGCATGGCGAATATTGAACACCATCAGACAACCACTTCGGGTATTCTTACAGGTTCAAATGCCGACTTGGCTGGAAGCAGATTGAAACGACAAATACAATATCTGTTGACTTGCTGATACAAACTATTGCCCTATGTCGATAAACTGGTGTCGCAGTTACATTGGCGTGGACAAGGGAGTTAGATCAACACATGGTATAACCTTTCAGTCTTCACCCCTCAAGACCTCAGCAGCCATTTGTAGATTGGAAAGATTGGCTACTAGAGGATAAACAGAAGGAAAAGGGCAATCGAATTAATAGCCAGTGATTTCCTTGGAAGCATGTTGAGGGCGCTGTGCTGCCGCCCTTACAATAGCTAATATCTTCAGCGCCTCCCGTTATATCGAACAATACAAGCGGCGGGTACTCACATCCAATCCGCAACGCTCAAATATGCGTTTCAATGTCTCTGTGCCCTGAACAAGGACCAAATAAATGAACCAAGTTGATCCTAATAGTCCTAGAGACTCAGTGCTATACTCGCACACGGTCAATACTGTATGTGACAGAAGGGTTATGATGAGGCAAATAAGCGCCCATGTTTGCCCAGTAAACTACACCAGCAGAAGCCATACGAGGTGACAGCAAAGGAGTGTCAGGGATATCAACCCTTGTCCATCATGGATGGGAATCGAAAAGTCAGTGGGTCCAGGCAATACCCGATTTCCACCTGAATCACTCGCCGAGAAAACTCCCCTTCTGTTTTGTTTGTTTTCTCTGTTGCAATTTTACTGAATGGCCAGTCATCAAGGGTGAGGCATCGACACAGTCCCTGTTACAGATGCCATTCCCTCTAATATCGGTAGTTGTTAGTATCGAAGAAATTTCTAAAACGTAAACCAAACACCAAACAAACATCAGACTCAGGATGGTCACGAGTCAAGAGGCCAGGCGTCAAAATCCGAGACATTCCAGGTTCTTTTTGTAGGATCACCGGCTTAGCAGATGCAGATGCAGATACGGATACAAAGTGGGAGATGTCAGCGCAGCCTCAAAAAAACACGAACAGCCGTGGCGCATGCATGGCCCACTCTGTATTCGTTATGGTAGAATATTTCTTGCATCTTTCAATATGTTGCATTCGTTCAATTGAATCGACAGACTTGCAGACCTACCTCGTAGCACAATAACATCATCTTACGACCATCCACTATGTAGCGGTCTGCAGAGAAACCTCGGATCACCAGGCCCATCATCCGGGTCATTAACAGATTCTAAGGACATCCGGACACCATAGACTGGCTCGACGTGGGATGTCCCGACAGACCAGGCGAGGCGAGGCGAGACGGAGAGAGGAGTCTCGATGGAGTCTGGAGCCATCTGCCAGCGTGACCATTTCCATAGCGCTAGACGGGCCTCCAGCACATTCACAGTATGGTCTTTTAACGGTGAGAACGGGAAAAGAGCAGTGTGGTCTTGTACAGCGAATGCTTGCTGTGGCGGTTGGTCTGTTGAAAAGGCTGGCGGATAAAGTGACAAGACAGGAGAGTTTCACCAATTGAGAACCCTTTCAATCACCAAATTTACATCGCCAAGCGCGATAACAAGCCACTGACAGTTGTACGTGTTGTAATTGTTCAGCAACGGTGCGAGATATGCCAATACAGCGGGATGCCACTGACTGTGATGTCAGCGATCATGCTTCGCCGAGCCACTCCCACTCTTGTGCAACTGTACCTCGAATGAGGCGCGTCACCAAAAGGTACATGACCTTTTTCAACTCTTCTCTTGGACTGAAAGGAAGACACATCCTTGTTGCACAGCACACAGCAGCGGTGCCCCCATGTCGAACAAGGGTCTTCCGCTTAGTTCCCCCGGCTGACTGATCCTGGTCAGGCCCAGCTAGACACACGTTCTCAGGCTGTTACTGGACTGTAATACTGGTATGTACTATTCGCGGACTCGAAATAATTGCAAATGTAGAGATGTTGCTGCTTAGGTTGGCGGGCATCTGGATTCAGAACTGCATTTTGTGTGACGGACAAGTGTCTTAGCTCAGATCGGTACACACTCGTTACCAGAAATGAGAAAACAAGTCGAGTTCATGTGTGATTAGAGGGGCTCGCTAATAAAGTAACCGTTGAAAGCCAAAAAAAAAATTCTACCATTATGATTAAGGGAAAGCTTAAATAAATCTACCGAGTGTGGGAGATAGGTCTGAGTGGTAGAGCTTTACGACAAGCTCAAACCACTGCAGACAGCATCTGAGATGATGATTGCTCGACGAACAGTCTACATGTCGCTCGGAAAGAGAACCCAGAGATTCGCCTATTCCGTCTCGAGAATCAATAGTCTTCAACACAAGAGGAGAATTATCGGCTTGGTGGAGTTGGTAAAAACCACCGGCGTTGCGGGGGCGGGGTATTTGGTGTTGTTGAGGCTTTCTTTTCGATGGAGATGTGCATATGTACTGTGTTCGATCATGCAGTGTCATCCGCAACCGGATCATATCGGAGACTTGGAGTGTGAGTGCGTTCTTTTTCTTCTGTTGGTTCGTCCGTTCGTTTGTCTATCTATCCATTTGATGGTGGTGGTTCGGCTATAGAGTCCGGCTTCTTCGGTGGCCGTGGCTAATAAATCCTGCTTTCCGCTCTTCAAAATGCTTCTTCCCCGCATTGCGGAGCGGAGGAGCGGGTGTTCCCTTCTTATGATGCCCATCTCCGGTTAGCAGCGGTCCCGAATCCTGGGATGATCAATATGAGGTTTTGAGAAAGTGTCAAAGGCTTCATGATATAGAGATATATTGGTTGATGACAGTTTGGTGATTGGTATATACCTTCCGCGTGTAGCTACCGGGTAGCTGAGCTTGACCCAAACGGCCGTAGAGAGGTGACATGAGCAGTAATTTATTGTGATTTATTTTTGCATCTGTCAATATATTTTGGTTCAATTACGGAGGTAGGTTTCAAAAGTCTTTGCTGGAGATGACTGTAGCTCATAGGCCCACTTTTGATAAGATACCAGAGGTACATCTAGTGAAATTACACTCACTGATCATAATTAAACCACAGTAGCTACAGTCAGTAATTAATTTAGAGAGACTGCCTAAAGGGCCTATACCTATAGGGCTATTATAGAGCAGCTTCCCTATCTCTCTTATCTCTCTTGTATATCCATGTATCTAACAGGGATTAGCAATTGGGGCGTAAGTCATCTTCGGCAAAGACTTTTGAAACCTACCTCCGTAAGACCACTGAAATGTACCATAATATTCGGAAACCAATTTCCGAAAGCCTATGGTACATGTCGCTCTCTGTCATGCAAAACATATTTCGTATTCTTGTAGGTCTCAGGCCATTTCTTCACGAGCCATCTTCACGAGCCCTGCATAATCTATGCATTTGCCCTTTTCATTCATGTCTTGAACAACTCTGGACCCTGATCCACCAGGATGAGATGATCGGCAATCATGTCCAGCTGCCACCAGACCAATTCATCTGCAAGGTCCCGACCACGCCAGCCAAAGGAGGGTCGCAGTAGATGATTTGCGTGGAGGGTTTTTTTAAGTCAAATTTACACAGCCTTGGATGAGCCTCGAATAAATCGTCCTCAAGCTCTCGAGGCCATTAAGAATATTTCCAAGAACAATCGTATTAATTCCAAGGGTTTCAGAGTCAAAACGTCAGCCTGTGACACTGCTGGGCAGAAAATAGAATGGCTTAGCCTTTTCTATGATGGAAACGGACAGCCCGACATGCATTCTGTAAGCCACATACGACCGTAGACTCACCGGGGTTCAGTCTTCCATGCATGCAGATGCATCCCTGACTGACTCTTCATCGGCCATCAGAGCCCAAATCAATAAATGGTTCAGACAAGAACGGTACCTGGAACATACCCTTCCGCATATCCCCCAATCAGCCTCTTCACACACTCAACACAAACAGAAATGATGGTGGCCGGATGCTGAGCTGTTTTTGAGCTGACCACAGATCACGGGGATGCCGCCGAGACGGGCAGACTCTCCAAGACATGACGCATTGGCATCTCTGCTTCTGTCTGGTCAGCAAGTGTAGTACGAACAATAACATCCTTTCGTATCGAGAAGCATAATAAATGGCTTAGATCAATGCCTGTATCATCGTAATAAAAATCAACAAAACCAGAATCATGGGGTGCTAGAGTCATTCAAGCCTCAGAACAGACCGTGAAAATCCCATCGCGGAAGCCATTCGGCACATGTCCAATCATCAGATCCCCCAAGTCCTCGGTCGCCATGTGGCAGCGTCACTGTGCTGCACCTCACATCACTCCCAGTCTGCCACTGGCTGGCTGAAGACATCGGGTTTAGCCTCACATCGCTCGATTGGAAGAAGCAAGGTTCCAGACATCCGCCTCTTGATTCTCAAGTCCCCTTCTTTCGCTTCCATAATCAATCAGGCAGGCATTCAGATAACGAAGCCTAAAAGAATCGTCGAGATTGCTTCTCTGCTTAACAATCCACTTGCTCAATCTTTCGAGTCACTGGAAATAGAGTCACAGATCCACTGTGAACAGTCAGTAGGGCCAAAACGGTCATGGATCCGTTGCCGGCTCGCTGGAAGCGCGGCGACAGGGGTTATGGGTATGGGGGTTGAGCTCGCGCTATTGTTATTGCAGGCATAACAAGGCAGATGAGATTGGGGCCAAGTTCATTTATTAAAGATCCATTTCAAGGGAGATGATAGATAACAAAGGGGTAAGAAAGAAACTCAAGCCTCAGCAAGGCTTGAATGGCTGAAACTCATGGCGATGGCCTTTTCAAGCTGCACAATTGTTTCAGCAAGTTTTGTTCCAGCCCTCTGAAATCTGACTGCCTGGCCAGCCGTTTCTGGAATGAGGCCTAAACAGATCAGATGGGATGGGATGCCCATCCATCCCATCCCATCCACGGCTCGGCCACGGCCACGACTGCGACTACGAATACAACCACAACCACAACCAGAAACCCCCCGGCCGGATGACAGATCCGCCGTGAACTCCCATACCGAGCCCTTGATGTCTCGCCATGGGTCGTCCAGACTTCAGAATGGGTCGTTCGTTCGCTAGGCTCGTAGCTCAACCTGCCCGCTGGATCCAGCCCGTCAAGTCCAGTTTCTCTGGGCTGACGACCTGACAACCAATTGGGTCGGGAAAACAAACAATATGCGACAATCTGAAGAGGACCATTGTCTCGCCTCTCGTCCTTTCTCTCGTCCCCCCAGCTTCACCTTGAAAGAATCCCTTCTTTCATGTTCAAATACCTCAAAGAGAGACAAAGATCTTCCAGAGGCCGGCGAACGGGACGGGAGGAACCCTTTGGCTTTTCGCTTTTCTGGGACGAGTTTACTCGACTAGCACAACGCCTTGCATGCATCCACCACCTCACTCGGTCGCTGTGGGCCTCTCTTCGTGATACTTGGTCCGCTCTTCGCCGCGAATGTCGTCATGAAGTACTGAACCGTGACCCGAAGCTATTCCAGGGCAGCTTGTAGGGTTCTACAGTGGCTCAGAGCTCGTAGGCAGTACTTAGCCTCTACCCCTGATGGGACCTTGACCGGTTGACTCTTCCACATGCACCATCAGGCGCACCATCAGGCACGCCACCGCAGCCACGGCCCCAGTGGACGCTAGCTAAGCTGAAGATATTTGTGTACAGAAAAGGAACATTGGTCTAGCAAATGATTTTGAGTTTGTTGCTGTAGGAGATAGAGTTGCAGTGCTTCTGGGCTGTGAGAGGCCACTGAGACACAGCCCTCCTGACGGCTTCTCATCACTGAGACCACTATAGAGCCTTGAGTAGTAGTCAAGTACTCTCACCCCGGACGAATTTCCGTAGCGTACCGTGCGGGTATCTTGGCACATCGGCCAAAGACAGCATCTCCCTGCTGGAGTAATGGTGCTGTCAATCGTGTTTTGCGCTGTCGGACCCCAAGTTTGGTACTGTGCTGCGCTGTGTTGTTCGCTGTGCTGTGCTGTACTGTCCACCCCGGTCAACTTCCCTGTTTGGCCGCACCCACTCCCGCCCGTCAGGTAAGGTCAAGGTCAGACGTGCTTGCTTGCTTGCTGGTCTGCTGGGTGAGGTAGCAGAGAGGCAGGCACGGGTACCTCCCCCCAGTTCCTTCCGCACGCAGTACCTTGGTACACCCTCGTCTCCCGTCCTTGACCTGGGCTCGCCGCTGCCGCTCTCATTCCCTCATCATCTCCGCCCTCCAACAACTTTCTCCCTCAACTTGTTTTTTGCTTCTCGACGAGAGTTGCAAATCACAAAGGGCGTTGGAGACTCTTTGTGTGCTTTGAGGTGTTGGGATCATTTGCACTGCCTGTCAGTGACAAAACCATCTAGCGCTCCCCTTTGTCCTCCTGAATCGGAGAACGGCCCCCATATGCCCATCTCATCAAAACAGCGGCCTCTCTCTCAGCTCACCTTGTTGGATGACAATGTGACAACGCTCCTCACGATTTCTTTTTTGACTATTGCACATTGACGAATCCTTACTTCCTCAGCTACGATTCTTCGATTTCTTCTCTTCATCTTCAACCTGCGAAACCGAACGATCCAACGCCACGCTTCCGCCCAGCTTCTGCATTGATCGACACAACATTCAACTCCGCGACATTTCCCACCCCACGGCCTACAGAGGCTCGTGATGTCCTCCAGTATGAACTCGCTCAAGGTTCCCGAAAGCGGGCTGCAGCTGGAGGGCTCGACTGGCAAGGATGCCAGCCTGCCTTCCCAGGCTTTTGCCGTCACCCTGAGTGACAATGTTATTGAGGACATGATCAAATGCGTCCAGAACGGAGATGGCATCCAACTTTCTCTTGGAGCCAATCCCGTAAGTTCAGATACCCAAAGCCTCTTGTCACAACGGATCCAAGATTGGACATTTGGCTCTTGTTTTCGAATGCTAATGTGCCCGTGCCAGACCTTGCTCTTTGGTTCCAAATCCCACGCCATTGAGCCGCCCTCCAACTCGAACCCATATGATCTTTACCTCACACGACCTTTCGAATCGACACGAACTGCTGAAAAGATACCATACACTGGCTCTCTCTTTGAAAAGCCACCGGGCGCTACTTCGAAGAAATTGAAGACTGGCAAGGCCGACAACACCACTGACGGCAAGACCGCAAAGTCCAGCAAGAGCGCCCAATCAGGACGAGATTCTGACATCGAGGCTCTTCAAAATGGACTTGCGGCTCATGCTGCTTCTCGGGAGAAGTCGGTCTCACTTGCATATAGTTTTGGGATGATCATACTGACATGTTTTGAAGGACTCGCGTGGTCGATAGGTTACCAGCGAAGAAGGCAGCTATCAAGAGCAAAAGCAAATTGCTCGACTCAACTCCACGATCGATCCCCCAGTCACCAGGTCAAGTTTCGCTCGGGTCACTTACACCCAACCCTACGACATCACAGCCCCTTGATCGAGCCAAGGGAGACCGAGCTATGCTGGTGCATGAGCTCGCTGTGCAGGATCGCTCATTTGATTACCTGGCTAAGAAGTGGGAAGGCAAAGTGGAAGACATGGAGCCGACGCTTCGAAAAGTTGCTGATGATCTCGAGGATAACAACAAATGGTCACTGAAGAAGAAGTCCTGGAGAGACCTTGATGTTTGGAATTATGATTATGATACCCAAGAAGTACGACAGAAGGCGATTGACAACGCCGTTCGACAATATGACAAGCAGAGAGTCACTATCTCAGAGCCAGAGTGGGACAGACTACTACCCAAGGAGGAGCGAGGAACTGGCAAGAGTCTTAGCCGAGTGCAGGCCAAGATTACAAAGACTGCCAGCACGCCGTCAATCAATGTTGAAATGGCGGATGGCGGCACAACGCCTCGAGATAGTGGGGATTCTCAGGACGCCAACCGGCCAAGGGTTGGAGGAGAGGCTATGTCGAGGTCCACCTCAAACCCTCTTTCTACTAAGCCCAAGAAGCCCACTGCCCAGGAGGCCCAGGTCAAGCGCCTTTTGGGTAAATCCAAGGCTAAGACGACTGCATCAGCTGCATCAGCTGCATCCTCCAAACCGACATCCAAGGTGTCTTCCGCTAAAGCATCTCCTACCAAGGCACGGCCCACCGCCGCGCCCAAGGCAAATGGGGGAAGGGTTCTATCGCAGGCCATCATTTCTAACTCGGACACCTCAGAAGATGATGCTGCTCCTATGGTCAAGCCTAAGCCGAAGGCTGTGCCTAAACCGGCACCCAAGATGAGAGACACGGTCGTTGCCAAACCTCGACCTGTGGTAAGGGAGCCAATGAAGCAACAGATTACGGCCAAGCGACCTCGCGAAGACGACGACTCGAGCTCGAGCTCTGGAACACCATTGTCGAAGCGCATCAAGCCCAAGCAGCCTCTTCCTGCCCCCCGACTTAAGCATCGACCATCGGACGCAAGCCAGAACTCTCGCGGAACGATAACATCAACCTCGATGAAGAGCAAGAACACGTCCCCAACGAAGTCTTCTCCCCTGGCATCATCGCCACCCACCAATGCCTCGGATCTGGAGAATGAGGCACCCGCTGCATCAATTGTTGCGAAGAAGCGCAAGGTCGAAGGCTTCAGCAAGGGTGGTGTCACAAAGCGACCTGCAGCATCAAGATTTTCTGATGATCTTGTACAGAAGGCACAGGCGTTCAAACTATTTTATCAAAAGTATGAGACGCTCCACCATGAGATTTCAGCGCTGGACAATCCTTCAAGCAGGAAGCTGGGCCATCTGATGGAAATGAGAGACCGACTGAAAACGATGAAGATGGAGATTTACAGCGAATGTCCCCCAGAGAGGAGCTAAAAGGCGGCAATAATACGACAGAACAAGGACAAGATAGTGTGGGGGTGTTTGATTTCAACGGCGTACAGCATCACGACCGGATAACTTTTACAGTTGCATTTTGCATTGGGAAAACAGGATCTGCATGAACGAGCACCTGTGGGACAGGAACGGAGCTCTCTTTGATATTTGCATCGTTTTTCTTTTTCTTTTTTTGATACCACACGAGAAGACAAGATAGGCCAAACGCGGCCAGAGACAAAGCCAGGCCAAGGCAGGCAGTTAGATTAGGCAAAGCAAAAGCCAAACAATACAATACAGGAAATGTTGAAATTGAAATCATGATATTCATATACACAACATTGAGTGACAAGAGAAACCTGGTGTTTGATAGAGAGCCTGGTCCAGTCGCGAGTAAAATCAGCAATAGTGACAACGATAGTTGGGTACCATGGGAAGATGAAGTGGTACTATGACGTGAGGCGCATGTGATGGGGGTGCGTGATTTACTTTTGGATTTACCAGATTGGGCTCCCAGGTTTGATATGGATCCAATGCTGAGAGGATTGGTTGCATTGGTTGGTCTTTTGAGTTTTGAGTTTGGTGGGGGCCGTATATCTGTGTGAGAGCTGATTCAGGACAGGACCCTCCGAATAAAGAGGGATTAGCAAATAGCGGCTGATCATGGATGTCTAGTTTAGAAATGGGGCTGTAGAGGACATAGGTATGTCAAGGCAGAGACTGTCTGTGTGGTAATTGTAGCACGGTGCTTTATCTAGTCTTTGTGCCGTTTATGCGACTGGCCGTTGTCAACAGGCGTTTGCTTGAATGCTGTAGTGATAGACAATGAACTCTTGTATGCGACAACGCAGCTTAAAGACATTGAATGAAGAAGGGCAGAATTCACCAACGTATCTATGTCCTACAGGCAAACTTGTCTTGAAGATGTATAAATATCTGCCCAGACGCGAGCATCTTGATTCTAGCTTTCTCATCAACTTCAGTCTCAGTCTCAGTCAAAGCAACAGCTATCACCCACAATGACATCCAGACGCTCCCAGTTCATCAAAGAGGCGCCTCCTGGAGCTTACTTCCAAGACCCAGCATACGTTTACACTGTCCACCCTGCTCAGACTCAAGATCCGTTCCGAAACGTGCCTGCTCGCATGACCGAAGACTACAGCCAAATGTACCCTCCCTCTTCAGCTGCAACAAACATCTTCGTTCCTGGCTGCTGCCGTCATCGTCGCCGTGCATCCCGGTACCCAAAGACCTATGAAAGTGAAGGTTCAACCAAAAGCTATGCTTCTTACGAAGACGTTCAGCCTGCTCAGCCTGTGGATCGTCTCCCACCACGCATCGCTCTGAAACAACTCTCTGATTTTCTTCACGAAGCCAGTATCTTCTACAACACGCAACTCATGGACTTTGCACGTGAGCATCAACGTCAAGGCCACGACACATCCAATGAAGCCCTCCGACAGTGGCTCTGGAACGACTGGACTCGATCTCGCGATAACCCTACCCGTGAGAACTTTACATCTACCAAGGCGAGCATTACACTCTTGCTTCGTCAGGTTGAAACCGCCATCGCGACACCTTGGCTAGAGAATGCAGACCTAAACGTCAGATTCGAGTTCAGCTACAAAGCTCTCAAGAGTTCTTGTGATGAGATTGTCAGATTGTCAGGCAATGTCATGAGCGATTGGCAAACTTGTCGATTTCTGGCTGTTGAGCTCAAGAATGCCCGTGTTTATGCCGAGCCGGAGGGCCCTGTTCTGAGACATTTGTTTGTGGGGTGGGAGAAGGGCGAGCCTTGGTGATCCTAACGAGAAGAGAGATCGTTCAAGTTGCTGGAGTTGTTTTCTTTTGTCTCCTTTGTTGGATACTCTTATGTGTTTGGTTGGAGTTTACCAAGTTACCAGGATGAGATGTTACCTCTTGTATCTGTACTGTACAGACATTGCTAGGGCGACCAATCGGGAAGACGGTGGATTTTGAGGTTCATAGCTCCCTTTCCCCTGGTCAATCAGCCACGTGGGCCATGCCGATCACTCATTCAAGGTGTCTGTGGCGGTGCAATACTGCATGATGTGGCTTTAACACCAACGTTGATACATACTCACGAGTTATGATAGGAAGATAGACTTGACCCAATTAGATGTTAGCCAAAAATTCGCAACTTTTTTTTTTTATTGTTAGGAATTTTTTCTATTTGCCGCCAGTAGACGAGACAATGTGTGGATTACCATAGCGTTCTTTTTTCCCCGGACTTCTCCTTTACCTCGGAAAAAATCCTAGTGAACGGGGACTATGTTCTAGACTCAAGGTGTCTCCGATATGCTCTGTAGCATACATAGTCTTGTATTCTTGCTGAGGGCATGTTGAACAGTTTCCTGATCAAAACTTCTGTTCTGAACTTCTTAGTCTTGATTTCTTTTTTTGCCACACCGACAATTTCCTTCTCTCACTTTGATTATTCCTCTGAGTTGACCTCACCATAACTGGCCAATAAGTGTGGAAAAGAGAGGCCTAGGCTCATCATCATGGGTATCGAAGCACTCGATTTCCCCCAAATGTGGGAACGTCCCAGCTACACTCAACTCGCAGGCATTCTCCAGAGTCTCGAACTTAGCCCTCCAATATGGAACCACAAGCGTCGTCGCTCTGAGATCATCGAGGAACAGGAATCTCTCGCCAGCCAGCGCAAGGCAGAAGTTACTCGATATCTCTCCTCTATCATCAAGAGCCCCTTATCATGGATCGACGACGATGATGAGAAGGAAATTCTCTGGACGCAGGCAAGCAAGCGCATGTCGGAGCGGTGTGGACGTACGGCTATGGGAGAGGTTATTCGCAGATGGCCCTTTGGAGAGGGGAACGATGAGTTCGAGTTGATCATTCGAGAACCGGCGCTCACCGGAGATTCTTTGGGTTTCAAGACTTGGGGGTCTTCATATGTGCTATCGCAGCATCTTCCTCGCATGGCGAAAACATCACTATTTCGATTATTCGATGAGACGCTGGGTCAACCACGACCTGATGTCCTCGAACTCGGCTCTGGTACTGGCCTCTTGGGTCTTGCCGCAGCAGCTCTATGGAAAGTTCCTGTAGCACTCAGCGATCTTCCCAACATCGTTCCAAATCTCAGAGAGAACGTGGCCAAGAACACTGAGCTTGTCAAGTCCCGCGGGGGATCACTCACAGTTGGCGATCTCACCTGGGGAGGGAGCGAAGACGAGGTCGATCAGACCCTGTTTGGGCAACCGAATCAGTTCAAGGTATGTTTTTGCTCGTAGAGATCTGTGATTGCAGGGCGATGCTTATATGACTCTTGCTTACAAACGATGTCTGACCCCCCTGGTGACTAGATTGTCCTCGCGGCTGATCCCATGTACGACGATGAACACCCTGCGCTTCTCGCCTCAGCCATCAGCGACCACCTTGCTCTTGGCTCCGATTCACGCGCTGTCGTCATGGCCCCGCGTCGAGATACCACCACAGAACGCCTCCTCGAGTCGTTCCGCCAGGCTATGCTTGACCTCGACACCCCCTTGTTCTGTGAAGAAGAGGACGAACTTGCGGGGCAGGACGACTGGGTTGAGGACGATGACGCGGGCAATGTGCGGTGCTGGCTGGGTGTCTTCAGCCGTGGTGGCTCACCGCCGTCTCAAGTCGGTGGTGCAGCACCCATATAGCACTCTGACTGGCCACGGCAGCCAGTGATTAATAGAGAAAAGGAGAGTCAGGTGCTTGAAGAAGAGACGAAGTTGATAGATACAGTGGAAAATATCAGACGAACTACCTTAGACAGAGACATTGAGCGAGTGAGGAAGCATAGCCACAATAGAGACCAATGATTTTATGCAAGCAATTGCACTGTTTGAGTCATGGATCTCCCGTGAACAATCAGCAGACGCTGCTTTAGGGATTAGTTCATAAGGAGCCCTTTTCTTCCTCTTTTACGCTTCTTCTTCTCCTCTTCTTCTCCACTTCTACGCTAGCACACCAAAACACCACCTCCAAAACTGCTTTTCTCTACACATACAACAGATTCTATTTTCTTTAGGGAAGCATTGATGATCAACCTTGATATACGTTCTTTTATCCAATTGCACAATTTCATCCACGCTCAAGCTACGTCAGGATTCAGTGCCAGTTGTCAGTTAACTGGCAACTAATCGAAGCCTACAACTCTCGAACCCCTAATCACAGCCTTTAGCAAGGGTATCAACGACGCTGATTAACCCTCAATCGACCAAGGAGCCCCTACCTACTTAAACATCAATCTCAGACATTCGTTGTCTTTCTGTTCCCCCTGAATAACAACCTTTGCTCAACCGTCTATCACCTACAACCTCACAAAATTCATCATCGCTGACCACTTAGACATTTCTTGGACAGTTACACTTTAGACTGCTCGACACCTTCAACACTTGTTCCACACCTTTGCTTATTTTCTTACTTTCTTCAAGATGACCGGAAAACCAGTTTACAAACCTGACGAGATACGCTTTGCTTTAAGCCTTATGGAGAAAGATTTCTACAACGATGCGATATCTAACGCTTTTCGGGAACGATTCAACCGAGCACTGACAGACAACCAGATTCGATATTTGAGAAACAAATATGGCAAGGATCCTGACTATGGGTGAGTTGCCTTGTGCTAAAAGGGTCTTGCCACTTGCTTTTGAAATCAACTAACCCATCTTTGCTCGTAGAGCTCCCCTTTGCAACAAGCAATCCAAGAAACGAAAGGAACGTCGATCTGACTCTGGCGCTGGTTCTTCCGCTTCGCCGGGCTCAGAGTACGTTGCGAACACCGCCCCGATGTCCCTTTCCACGTATCTCTCTAACCTAAGAAACAGAGGATCACCGACTGAAGCCAAGAGAGCTCGACAAGGGTCTTTCAAAGCTTCAGCAGGGCCTTCTCAACACACACAGAACCAATTTGGGTCTCTTCCAATGCAATCACCAGTTAAATTCGAAGACATGAAGTCCCCCAGCCCGTCTTCTGCCCCCTTGTTCCACGCAGCACCAATGGCTCAGATGGGGAACCTTCGTTCACCACCTACAAACTCATATAGCCTCTTCTCGGGAGCACCAGCTCAGGCAGGATTGGGTGCTATGCCTTTAGCTAACTCCTGGCAGATGCAAGCTAGGGCAAACTTCAACACCAACTTTTCCCCGATCAACACTCATTTTGGTCAACACCAGATCAAGTCACCAGAACAGGGAAGCCCCGAGGGCTGTAACGCCGCACTATACCAGACACCTCATCAGTCACCTAACGTCCAGCCTTCATATGCCTCTTATCTGAGACAGCAACCAATAGCTGGCTCTAACGCACCAGTCTTATCTCCGCAGCAGACCGTGGTCGTGGGGGGCGGAGTCTAGGAGCCCTCCGCTACCCAACACTCACCGTCCTTTAAGATGGATATGCCCCTATACAACTTTTCTCAGCTCTCCGATTTTGTGTATCCTCAGCAGGTATCACACATTGAAGAGCATAAGCAGGAGCAGGAGCAGTTACCTGGGACGCCCAGACGAGATGATGTCGCCCCGATGTATTGTGAGGAGTACTTCGAACCAACTCAGCAAGCGGCTGCACAAAACGAACCGCAACACACCCAAGATCAGGATGAGGAAACTCCAGAGCAGAAAATTCCACAAGATCGTAAGCAATCTGCTGCTTCGGGCACTTCTGGCGACAGCACTGAGCACCAAGCTGCCAAAGCAGGTTCCTCACACGACTCCAAGAACTAAAGTGGCGACGATGGGGATCAATGTGAACACGATCGATCCCAAGGTGCTCAGTACCACCTGGGATCTGAAGTTGCTCATCACCAAGTCGTACTCCTGAGGTGGTGGCTGAATTGTCCCAGATTGTATACTATACTTGACATAACCCAGTCCCTGGGGACTGGCGATCTCTCAAATACCCTATTCCTTCTCCGTGATAGATCTGGGCCTCTTTGTCGCTCCTCAAGGCAGTCATTCGTCTTCCTTTGTTTGACCTATCCATAGGTAGGGTCATACGTTTGGCGAAAAACACCAGCTGACCGTTCTGAGAATTGTTTCCCAAGGCTGTGGACTTAATGCATATCACGAGGCGTATAGGCCTGCCGCATGTGTTAGAGTTGATACCCAAGCTGAAATCCGCAGAACTAGATAGGCAGAGACCCGGTTTGGATACCTAGTTCTTAGGCCACTTAGCATAACTTATTAAATAGCTTGCCCTTATCTCGATCCACTCGTGCCCTTTTAGATTCCTTAATTTCTGATGTGCCATACAATAAATCATAACATCTTGATATAAGCTTGGAGAATTGATTTATCCAAATATTTCTGGCCTTACCCTCCAGCTCTCTCATATCATCAACTCGCCCGCTAGAGCCTTCCAACAGGGTATCTCGTACAAGTAGAAACGAACAGACCATCGCATAAACCTCTTCAGGATGCCTCTCCAATCTCCGATACAAAAATTGTGATGTGCGCGTAAGCATGCTGGCATAGAATAGTCCCTAAATCCTTGTGACCCGACTCCCGAAAAACTCTTCATTTATGAAATAATAACATTAGACGTAACGTGGCATAAATATACGCAATTCGACGCAACCATTGCGTCGATGTAGAAGGTTATGAATATGGTTGAATAGTATGTTTACACCACAATGCTGACGTTGCGACGGGTGTCGACCTCCTCAACCGGGAATTGGAAAACGACCTTGAAGAGATCTCGGAGATATGCATACCGCTGTGAACTCTTCATCATCATCTGGATACTCTTGGCCATTTCCTGGGCAGTAACGCGCTTGCCTCGGGCTGGCAAGGCGTGGTGTCTTGGAATTATGGCATCGGTAAGGACGGAGTTTTTGTACTGTGATAGCAATGTCGAGTGCGAGATGAGAGACCCAAACGATCCAGGAGGAAGATCCTGCACAAATTTCTGTAATGCAGCAGCAGCAGCTTTGGGCTCATGGATGGTATCACGATTGAAGCCAAGATTCATAGCAGCTCGGAGAACGAGTACCTTTGCACGCGTCACATTTGCATCTTCCGATGCAGCTGTAGTGGTGGCTGTGCTTGAAGTCCTGGTGCTGCTCTTTGAGTAGCTGGAAAGATTGGACGCGCTACTCGACCACCGGCCACGGCTATTGTCACTAGGAGTGCCTAGGACAAGAATGTTGGGCATTGTTGGCGAACGACTCTGTGGAGAGATGGGCGTGTCTTCAAACTCGGTTACAGGGGTTTCTGGAACAGCTGGGTTTCTTGGTTTCTCTTCCTGTCGCCCACTCTTGACACTATCGTGCCTCGAATGGACTGAAGATGGGTTCGATCCTCGACTCTGTCGGCCGCTCTGGTCGTTAAGATGCTGAGGGAATGCGTGTCCGGCTCGAGGAGTTCCCCTATCAGGTCGAACTTGTGTCCAGCTGTCTCGGAATACATCGCAGAGCTCCCAGCAGGCTTGGACAGTAGAGCTCAGCAGCTCCTCATCTGGGGGTCTTCCATCCCTTCTGTTCTGCCTGAGATTGAAGAGCATCTCTGCAAGTGCCCAACAGGCCCTGAGCAGCTGATCGGTTTCCTCGGCCAGATCACTCCGTTGCTTCATTAGTCGATGACAAAGCGCGATGTAGAAGTCCAATGTGCGTTCTCGGAACTGCTCCGGTAGGGTACCATCCTGAGCACTATAGAGGCTGCCAACTTGTTAGAGTAAGATCCATCACTTATTTTGTTGCACTTACTGGTTGTTGAGCTCAAAGCTAACACGCAAAACCGAGTCCGCTGCTTCATCATTACGCTGCCGGACATCGAATAGCGCTTGACAGAAATCGCGACACAAATCAAGGTTGACCTTGACATTGAAATTGCTCACGTCCTCATCTCGACTATGGTAAAGCCGCTGACAAAGTTTCCAGCATGTCCTCCATGCTTTTTCGTGGGCATCAGGAATGCCATTTTTGCCAAGAGCGCGGTTACGATTGATTGAACTGAGCTTAGACAAACTGTTGCACAAAGTCCAGCACTCAGCAAGAGTTGTTCGTAGAGTCTCGATCTCATCTTGTTGCTGTGGTATCGGCATGGCTTCTGATTCATAGTCTTCGTCGTCACCCTCAGCCTCGGTTTGTTCGTCGATTTCTAAACAGATTAGCCATATCCAACCACGAAACTAGTATTTACTTACTCTCGAGACTACTCGTACTACTCGAACGCAGCCGGGCCCCATCATCCAGCATGGATTGCAGGTCCTGAGCTCGGGGTGTGGCGCTGTCGATGCTGTACCGCACAGGGTTCACATCGGTTAAAATCGGAGGTCGAACGGGATGAGTCGATGTCTGATGACCGCTTAGTATATGGCATAAATTTAGGTCAAGGGTAGCAGACCTTCTCTTGTCCGCCATTGAGAGAGGCTAGGCTTTCGGCATCTGATTTTGGAGATGTCCTTGGACTTGGCCCTTTGTGCTCCATGGCTGGAGGTGCAGCGGCAGCTGGAGCAGCCTGAATGGTGTTAAATGTGTTGGATCTAGAATAGCAATGAAACTTACCCAGCTGGAAAAACTTTCTGGAGCATGAATGACAGAAATAGCCTCCTCGTTGCTGGACTGACGCACACTCTCCGGCAAGTTGGTTGTGAGCATTAAGAGCTGTGGTCAAGTTAATTTATAGCCCAGAATGTCGGCGGTACCCATCATGACTGACCTCTGACCGACGGGTAGCCTTTCTATCGCTAACTTCCTTCTCAATATCCTCTGAGACATCGTCCTCGATCTCGGTCGTTTCAGTACCATTAGATGTGACTGGAGAAGGGCCCACGATGTCACTAGGACTCATGACATTGTAGGAGCTACTTGACATTCGATTGACAGAATTGGGTCGAAGTGAGGACGAATCGGTAGCAGGAGGAGGGGAAGAGCTGAGACATTGGTTAATAGAGATTCCAAGAGGTTTCACGTTAAGCGCATAGCTCCTAAGGCAACATACAATGGTCTGAATGGAGAGCGACGGCTCTCAGTCTCTGTGGGCGCAGACATGTCTGTCTGAGGGTAAACGAAAGGGAATTGTAGGCTTCCTGTCGATGACCTCAAAGGGGCTTCAAGGGCCATGACGGGAACGTAGAGTTTCTAAATATTGAGCTACCCAGACGGTGGTAGTTGAAAGCTCCGATGGCAGAGGGGACCTTAAGACAATTCACAGCTCCAACCAAGCGTCGACGCAAGAAAGCCTTACGATGCAGCTGTCCCCAGGTTGACAGATTATCGAAACCTGATGCAGGAGACAGACTCGAGATTACCAACAGCTGTCGTGACGGCAAAAGAATAAAAGCTGAGCTTGTCGGTCGGCGGTTGATGTGCGGTCGCGCGGCCAATTAAGGGACCTACGGAATCGAGTGTGCTAAGATCGGGAGGCTGCGTGACTAGTCTGATCCAGTCGAACAGCAATAAGGAAAGATTGATAAAATGGAAACAAACAGAAGGTCCAAATGCTGAATGAAGGGCTCAATGACACTCCGACGATGAAGCAAGCAAGCAAGCAAGTTCGTCCAACAAAACCAGCTCACCAAAAGCCGAACCGCAGAGAGAGAATGGTTAGAATGGAGGGGGAAAGGTTTAAAGAAACAGGCAGAGCCAAAAGCTGGAGCATCAGCGGTTGCAACAACGGACTAAGGCAGACAGACAGACGCCAGTTTGACAGGGGTTCGTGAGACCGGGTCCCTTGTTCTCGCAGCCCTGCTACATTGGGGTGTTATGGGTCAGGTACTCAATTGTAGCTCTTGGTACTACGATAGTCAAGTAACGAATAAGCAGACAGCAGCGCTCAAGATATTTGTTGATGCCACCTCTGGTAGCTGTGAGCTGGCTTCAGAAGCTTGCTACCTTATTACCTGTCTGCTACCTGTCCCGGTGAGCTGCCTTGAGTTGTTATGGAGGGGACCGTACATGCGGCCGGCGCTTGTCGGGAGCGCGATGGTTGGCGCGGTGGGAAACAAAGAGACGCGATAGTTGTTGAATAGGTATTGTGTAAAGGGTCCTACAGAAATGCTTCGTCAATGGAATTGAAGCAATACAATTCTTTGAGTGATCCAAAGACTGCAATTATGCCTTGACCAGATTTATGTTTGTTGACGGCTACCAGACTGAACAGGAAAAGATAGAATATCGGGGAATGTGAACCAAAAGACGGTTGGATCATGATTGGGGCATGGCCCAGCTGATGGAATATGGGAGGTGTGGATATCGATCAAGCTGGTAGCAGGAGGGGCTCTGCGGCTAGGACGCAACCTGTGACACTTGATGCTCCTGGAGAGTAGCTAAAAGAAAGTACATACAGCCAAGACAAGGCAGCGAGCGGGTGGGCCAGTTGTGTGGATCAAGGCGCAAATGGGACTTTAGAGAGGAGGGTGAAGTTGGGGGCCAGAGATGTTGAGTTGTTAGGTAGTTGCTGGGTCTCTTCTGAACAGTCTGACCAAGAAATTCTGCCGAGGTGATGGGTTGATGCTGATGAGTGCCAATGCGGTCCCGAGATGGGTTTCCCAAGTGATTTGAAAGGCTTGGTTGGATCTAAGTTCAATATATCGAGGTGTGGCAGAAGCCGTCGACTTGCAGCATCGGGGTGTTGAAATTGGATGCTTAGGGTGAATGGATGGAGCGGCTAATCGTGAGTGGTCTGTCCTCCTGGACCACTTCAAGCGACTTCCAACAGGGTCTTCTTGTCTCTGGCTATTGTGTTGAGTACGGTAGAATAGGGTGTGGTCAATGCAATCTGTTGATGACTCCCCTGTGTGTATTGCTGCGACTCTTATTATGCAGAGAAGTCGATTCAATCAATGTACTTGCGCATGAAAAAAGCCGAATTGAATCAATTGCAGATGACTGGCATACATATACGCTGAGACTGGTGATGGGTTGAGAAAATATGTATCTCTGATGGAAACGACTAACCTGACAACACCATCGTGTAAGTCTAAAGCATTACCGTTGGCGGAAGGAGAGGCTGGCTGGCTGGTTGACGAATGGACCATGGATCAGGGGACGGGAGGCCCACTCTGGTTAGCACCTGCCCTACGTACAGATCGCAATCATCAGTGTTCCCGCGGTAGGTACATTCGATGCCAGCTACCTTAATCAAGCCAGGTGGCTGAGGTTAGGGAGAGGGACAACTTCCACCTTCGGGATGTCTTTTTCATCTTTGAATCAATATTCCATCTTTCTGTATAGCAGCATAAGTCAGTTGCCAGCCCCTTCGTCCCGACTTGCCGATCTTGCTAAATAACTGACAGCAGCTACTTCTGCAAGTATATTTGCCCGTCACTTTGCGCTCAACTAAACAGCTCTGCACCGCTACAAGACAACCATAAGAGAGAACTTCCAGCCGCCCGTCCATGACAAGGAGCCAGTCAGACCCCAGACAGTTGGCCAGGGTAGAAGGATCGTGGCTCCAAAACTCGTGGGGCACATTAGAAAAAGGACAGGCGTCGGCGCTTAACTCATGGTGGGACTGGCCAATCCTCCGAAGTCCCCCACTTGCATTGCTTCCACCAACGACCTGGAACTGTCCAATGCTATGCTTCATGGTGCTTTGTGTTCGACAAGCGACAATACACTTCCGAGCTTTCCTCCCAAGTTCAGCCGTACAGTAATATGGGTACAGAGTCAATGCCATGTGCCATGGCCCGCTGCACGGCATCAACGGTACGGAATGTGACACCCAATGCTGTATACGTATTTAGCATGATCGACAACCTAAAATCGGAATCCCAACCAACTTCATGTTTAGAAAGGACATAGACTCTTGAGTTTTGGGGACAACGCCCAACATGATCATGAGTTACTTTGCTTGAAAAAGTGTGCCGCGACTGACGATTCAGCCGGCTGACAGCGTTCCGGCTTAATGCTTTATCAGTGGCCCTCAAAAGACCTGTTGGTTCGATACAGTCTCCATTGCTTCTCAGATAATACTCCATCCTCAGGTAATTCGGATGGAGTAAAACAACTGTGGCCGGTGAGGCAGAATTCCTCGTCCACTTCCACCGTTAGCTTGAGGAGTGGCCCTCTCTCCTCATCACTCCAGAAGTAAATGGCAATACTACCCATAATGCTAGGCCTTCACGATGGTGCTTCTAAACGCCCTGGGCTCGCAGGGGTACGACCAGGATGTAGAACAAGCCAATCAACAACCCAAACCTCAGAACCCGGCGAACCCAGCAGTCTGGTCACGGCGGCTTTGGCAACGCTAAAACGAGCCGGTGGCCCCACCACCCGGGATTGCAGTATGTCCTTTGTGACGCACAGTTCGCTTGCTCAAGAACTTGACTCTCGTGGCAGGCAGTTCAGCAATGTCCAGATGCCAGCAGTTTGGCAAAGCAACAACATAAGATTCGAACAAATACTAGAATATGCTTGAGCTAGGCCCTCTAGTCAATCTCTATTCCCCCTAGCTTTTCAACCCTAATCGCCATGGCCTCTAGAGCCTATCACTCACTCACTGTCTGGTCACTTCAAGGTATGGAGAACGGACAAGGACACATACATAATCATCTTCAGTTCTTTCTTGTTTATGACTACCAGAGAACTAACACCATAAGTGGATTCTGTCCCCATTTAGAGAAAATGGCAAATCCATTCGCTTATCATCAGACCAACACAATTAGCCCACGAGCTCATGCAAACTAAGAGGAGGTTTCCAAAACTCTTTTTCGGACTGAACCCTCAGCTAGGTTTACAGCAAGAGGAATGACTACGAAACCAAAGGCTGTATTGTTTGCTACAACCCATGTTATGACAGACGGCATCGTCTGGGATCTGAATCCAAGTAGCCAATTTAGCGTGGTGATAACCCAACGCTTGTTGCGTTGTTTTAGTTATCACAGCGCTAGACAGATTCTCGGAATTGTATTAACGATCGCCAATCCATCCAGCCGGTGCGGGGACTCCCAACCCTTGTTAAACGGTTGAATAGGTGTTGATGCACCCTTGACAGCTCCACGAGTTCACCTCGAGATTCTGAATGGTACAGGCTTTGTGCTCCTACTGAGCCGGGGATCTTTCTCGATTTTTTTCTCGAACCCAAGAGCAGGGTTGCGGTGTGGATTTACCCCTTCCGGAACACATCCGGCGGTCCACCGCCGCAGAGGTCAGAATGTGCAGATGTGACCCAACAAGGAGGGCTACGTACATCGCCAATACACAACATATGAAGATGTGCTTTTAATATATGGAATAGATTTACCAAACACCATGACAAGAGCTTTGAGCCCGAAGTGGACTTCCGAGTATGCACGAAAAAGCCATGGAGGGAAGCACAGAATGCAGTGCATAAGCGCCAGCCTGACTAGACCTTTGGCACTTTGACACTCTTCTCTTTGGCTCGAGGTTGTTTGTTTATCGTGTTGTACAGCTCGATGACTCAAGCTTTCCACTTGCGGTAACCAGTCCGTCTGTGCTGCCTGTCTAGGATCAAGATCGTGTTGGTCGATCAGCATAAGAAAAAGAAAAGCGCGATTGTTGGCCAACCTTGTTACTACACAACCACGTCGCTTGGGTGTGGTACATAAGTGTTTTCTGACTGCTTGAAGTATCTTTAATTGTCGTTACTATTCCACAGCACGTCTGTCCATGGCGTTGCCCATGAGCTTGCGGCCCGAACAACCACACACAGTAGACGGGCTCTTCCGAACCAACGCCTCATTGTTTTATTTTCATTGTCTGCTCCATGACTCTGAGATGTCCACGCCGCCGATAGCAGGGCGGCTCGAGGTACTGGATAGGTCGAGCGACTTAATGACAGCCAAGATTGGAAATTCATGACGGGCCTCAAAGAGAGATCACCCGCTAGTGCATTGGCGTTCAGAAACTCCCGATCTTTTGGAAGCCAGGTCCAAGTCACACGTTGTGAGACTCAGGCATGGTGACTGGCTTGCATATAATTGTTTCTACCGTCAAAGTAGTGGAAGAGTCGGAACTCAAATGATGGGTGTGAATAGAGGTAACTCTCACGCTAATATACTAGAAAGTCATTACCATCCTTGTCATTCACATAGCAAAAGGCCAGCCAAGTTCTTGAGTTTCTTTATGACAAGCTTCTCATTGCTTTGGACCCATAGATTAGAACAGCCTTGTTGAATTGTCCTCAGTCTCACTTCAGAAGGGAAACTGGATTCACTTTAGCCCTGGTAGAGAGGTATCACGATGTAAAGCGAAAGCGTCACATCCCCTTACAGCGTTGTCAAGCACTAGGGCAATAAGTTACAGGATCGACAGCAAAAGGGTAACCCTGCTATAATAGAACAGGTATAGACCCCAGAGACATGAGAGCTTCAACCAACATCCGGATGCGTTGTCATATTTGTTGGCCTTGCAAGAGACTGTTGGCTCGATGCAATCGCCCACTTCCTTCTGCAAGCACACAATTTTGAGGATAACCAACACATTTGAGTGAATTTTCGAGGTCTTCAAGTGAGGCCAGATCGTAGAGGCAAACAAGGAAACCCAATTCCAGCATCTTGTTAATCAGGTGAGACCGAGAATATGCGTGCCAGTTTAACTAGCCTCTTCTGGCTTCCCATAGATGTTGGCACGCTGTCTAACAACATGGGCCATCTCCTGATTCCTGCTCGCTGTTCCTCGCCGCAACTTGACATCCACCGCTCTTTGCGCACAGGCCTCAACAAGGGTGGAAGTGTTGCAGTTGTAGTCTGAGGATTAAATCCTAGTAACTAGTCAATGGCATAGTGCCCTGAAGAAGCAAGAAAACTTAAGACCTCTATCTTAAGTAACGAAAAGAACTGGGTAGGTTTAGTATATCTTAGCAAGCCATTGTTAGACCGGTTTATTTTAGCACCCTCACTTCATGTCAGAAGTTTTCTTGCTCCCTGAGGAGTGCATAAGGACCTCCTGCCAGAAGGGAATACATGCAGGACAAAGGGCCTACCAAGAGCCAACCGTTTCTTTTGGAGGGAAGCATGAGTAAGGATGGAGGAGAAAGCTCCAGTGAAAACATAGATGAATATCTTGACAGTCTCGAAAGTGTCTGTATAGGGCACCGTAGATTATGAGGACTCGTGCTCTCGTATTTGAAACTGATCAATTCATTGCCTTCCTTACGCCGTCAAAGTGACATATTTCGGCAAGATTCCCTTAACGCCAAACCATGCACAACCATTCTTTCGCTGCTTCTTTGCCACTACGCATTCTACGAGTACTGAACGCCAAGGTTCTGCTTCTTCTCGCTTCGTCCATCAGGAGTGTACCTAAAGAGAGTTAGAAATCGCGTACGTAATGGTATCTGGATGGTTGTGTCCGTACTTGAGAAGCTTTTCGATAAGGTCAACGTGGGTCATGATCATGCGGCGGCAGCAGTATCGCTTCAGACCGAGCTCGTCCATAGCATCGCTACACTCGTCAGATTTCCAACAGCATAAAGAGAAAAGAGCCAGCTTACCCATCGGTCTTACGGGGATCTGCAATCAGTTGAAGATAACGCTCCCAGAGGTCACCAGTGACCTGCGTTCCAAGTTAGTAATCAGCGTCTGGCGCATCGCGGCTGAAGATCCTACCTTTCCACAGGAAAAGCAGCGGATGGGAATGATCATTTTTATGTAATATCGTGAGTGCGCAGGTTCGTCGGATGCGTCCAAAAGAATTGCGACAAGAGCAGGAGGGCACGTTACAAAGAAAGCTTGCGATAGTTTGGCGTTGTAGTAGGACTACGAAAATAAATTCTAGCTCCGTTATTTTTCCGAGGGAGCACTTATCTTATCAGCAACTTTTTTCGCAAGCGGGACCAAAATTTCTGCGAACCTTTAACTAGTAGAAGCGTATCCAGCAGGACAACTTCGTTACTTTTCTCTCCGTTGACGAATTGTTGAAAAAACCGTCGCAAGCACAAGAAATTGATCTCGTGCAGAGAGAAGAAGGTGGCGAAAATGGCCGGCCACAAGAGCCCCCGAACAAAAAACGATCCGACCAAGAAGCGCAAACGCGATGTGACGGAAAACGATTCGAGAACCAAGAGGCTAAGAGCTGAGCGAAAGGCGAACAAAATCAATGGAATTAAGCTTGAGAACGAAAGTGGAAATGGCGTGGTTTCTGAGGTGAACGGTATCTCTGGAGCTTTGGCAGAGGCTGGAACTCGGGAGATTGAGATTGTTCGCCAGTTCGACGATACAGAGGCAGGATGGCGCGTTTCGAGGCCCATGGGTGGCAGGATGCTTGATATCGATCCCGTATTGACAGAGAATGAGCAGTAAGTCTCAATTCATGCTAGCACTGGTCTAGCTAACCTTCATAGATTCCTCATTATTGCATACAACACATCTATCCAGGTGTACTCGGCAGCCGATTCACTCCTTGTTCGACGAATTCCCATCACTGCAGCCGAACCTTCCGACGACAAGGCTGCAGCACCTGCGCATATCGTCGCCATGAGGCAAGCAAAGCAAAACTCCAATATCGTTTGGGTGGCTACCTCTGACGGCCGCGTCTGTAAAGTCGACTGGACAACCTCCAAGACCCCCGAATTCTTCCAGACCCAATCCAAGACTGCAACTGCCATGGCCCTCGTTACGAAAAAGGTCTCTGGCAGAGTCCAGGAAATCATCTTTGTAGCAGAATCAGATAAACCAGGCCGAATTGAGGTTGTCGCATACCCAACCTCAACAACGGATTCTGAGCACAAGGTTCTCTTCGTTATGAAGAAGCCTGGCAATGGCCTGCAGTTGCTTGAGACTAGTGAAGATGGCCACCTGGTTGGCGCTATTAACGACCGACTCTTCTTTGGCGTTCCATCACAGCGACAATTCGATAACTTGGCTTCTTTGGATTACGAGATTTATACCTTCGATATTCCCGACTTGGTCAGCGCCCTTGACCTGAGAGTGTATCCTAGACCAGTGACGAGCGGAAAGAAATCGCGACAGGAAGCCGCTCCTGTTCTGGATATCATTGTTGGTGGTGCCCGTGGTTCAATTTACCTCTACCATGATGCGCTTGCTCGAAGTCAGGCGCTTGCAAAGTCAGGATCTGATAAGGAGCCTATTCAAGCGCAAAACTTTCATTGGCACCGTAGAGCGGTGCACGCCTTGAAGTGGTCGCGTGATGGTACGAAACTCTATACTGCACATGGAATCTCGAGGATTGTACTGACATATCGCAGGTAATTATGTAATTTCAGGAGGTTCTGAAAACTCTCTCGTTCTATGGCAAATGGACACAGGAAAGAAGGATTTTCTTCCCCATCTTTCTGGCAGCGTGGAGAACATCACAGTTTCTGCCAATGGCTCCGCATATGTTGTTCACCTCGACGATAACTCAGTCATGGTCATTTCGACCGCTGAGATGAAGCCTACAGCATACATCGCTGGTATCCAGTCGGCCGCCATCAACGTCACTACACCCAAGGATCTTCTCGTTCAGCGAACATGGACAACACCTGCGAGCGTACAACGACCTATCCCAGCCGCCATTAGCCCTACTGATCAGTCGAGATTACATGTCTGTGTGGGTAATGGCCGGCAGGCTACTATGTCAGGAGGGTTCTCTGCACCTTTGCTTCAGACCTTTGATCTTGAGACTTTCCGAAGTGTCTCCAAGCAAGCTTTGGCTCGCACACAGCCAACAGATGTCAACATCACGAACAAGGGCCACCCTATCGAAGAGCCCGTCATTACTCACCTAGCTTTCTCAGCTGACGGAGCGTGGCTTGCCAGTGTTGACACCTGGGAGCCATCACAACGAGATGTGGGCAACGTTATCAGTGATGCCAAGGACCAGTTCATTCAAGAGCGACGAGAGGTGTATCTCAAGTTCTGGGAAGCACAAGAAGGCGAGGAGCAGATTGCCCTTGTCTCCAGGATTAATGCCCCTCATGCTACAAATCGCAACGAGGCAGTTCTCGACTTAGCCTCGAACCCTGTCTCGACATGCTTCGCAACTATTGGTACCGACGGCAATGTTCGATTGTGGCGCCCCAAGACAAGATCTCAGAATGGAGTTGTAGTGAAGGGGCCTAACGGTCGCGAGGTTTTCACTTGGAGTTGCTCTCAGATTATTGCTGTGGGTGATGGTATTTCTCAAGGCGGCGTGATTGACCTCCCTGAGTCTGGTGTTGCTCAAGAGCCCCAAGGAAGTATCGCCTTCTCGGAAGATGGCTCAACTCTCTTCGTGGCTTTTGGAACAGCCGGCTCCGGCGTAATCTACTTGATTGATGCTGCGTCAGGCGATGTGGTTAAGACCCTCGAAGGCCAATGGAAAGGTCAATTGCGATCTATCCGTGCCCTTTCGCCTTTCGTCATTATCCTATCAGACGAACTGCGCGTTTACGACGTTGTCAGTGATGAGCTGCGATATGGTGTTGTGATATCACAGTCCAAGGCCAATGCTCTTCTTCAGCTGGCTGTTGATCACACTTCCGGTCACTTTGCCCTAGCTCTGCCAGCTAATGAGGGTTCTCTCATTGCAGTTTTCCAGCCTGAGGATATCGAGCCCCTGTTGGTGCGTAGCACGCCTCAAAGGATCGTCAGCTTGGTTTCTGCTCCTAAGACAAGTGGTTTCATCGCTCTGGATGATGCTGCTCAAGTCTGGGTGGTTGCCGAGGGATCAGACCCTTCATCTCTTGCAACCGTCCAGCCTCTTGAGGACCTCCGCCTCGAGGGCATTGATGTTAATGGCAACGAGGCTGGTCTTCTCGATGAAGATGAGGATATGGCAAGCGATGTTGACGATGCCGAGGCCGAGCCTGCGGCTGAGCCTGAAGATGTCGATATGGAAGATGATGACTCTCACCCAAGCGTGATTCAACAACAACATCTAGCAGACATCTTCGACGCTGCACCAGCATTTGCTGCGCCTCCGATTGAGGATTTGTTTTACAAGGTCACGGGCCTGCTCGCGACAAAGCCTCTTTCAGCATCATGAAAGGAAGAAATTGGTATATAATAAGGCGTGTTAAAAAAGCTAGAATGTTTTTCTTGTTACAGAGGAGTATGTATAAATCAAACTAGACAGTCATAGTCTAGTCGCATGGGGTCTTGGGTAGTTGGATGATCGCAGCGCCGGCGTTGAGCAGGTCTGGAATACTAGCTATTCACTCAGTTTGTATATGCATCTGGAGTATGGCCGACATCGGCGTGATTGAAAGAAGAAGCAATCGCCAAAATAGCCCGGCATCTCTCGGGAATCGGTTACTGATGCGGGGACGGGGCTTGACTTGGAGACGAAGGAGAAGAGGAGAAAAAGGTGCATTCGGGTGGACCAATCGCGCCATGGCACAAGGAGGTGATGAGTGATCAGTCAGTCGATCTATTGACTTGACTATGACTACCTTGGAGTGAAAGATACCAAGTTATTTATCAACAAGTTACAACATCAAGTCTTTTGCTACCTACCTACTTTGCTTGTCCAACTTGGCATATAGAAATGTCGTTTACATCTATTCCAATTCTGGACCTAGCTGTGGCTCAGGATCCTGCTACTAAGCCTCAGTTTCTAAAGGAACTTCGCCATGCATTGATGGAAGTTGGCTTCTTGTATCTCAAGAACGTTGGCATCTCGGATGAGTTGTTTCAGAAGATCATTGAACTTGGAAAGGGTTTCTTTGACATTCCCGAGGAAGAGAAGTGAGTGGCGATGAGTGGCATTATCATGATCTGATGGTTCACTAACTCGTTCAGACTCAAGATTGAGATGAAGAATGCGCCCTCTTTCCTAGGCTACTCTCGTCTCTCAGCGGAGATCACAGCTGGAGAGATTGACCATCGTGAACAAATTGATCTCTCAACAGAGCATCCTATCCCTGGGCCCGATGCTCCTCTATATCGTAACCTGTTAGCACCCAATCAATGGCCATCCGAGGACTCGTTGCCTGAGTTCCGCAAAGTCTATACGGACTACATGGAACGCATGGGCAAGATCTCAATTCAGTTTACGTCTCTCATCGCCGAAGCTATTGAACTTCCCAGCGACGCCTTCAATAAATACTTTGATCAAGATCAGCAACACAAGCTCAAGATTGTCAAGTACCCTGATGCAAAGGAACTCGGGATCGAAGGAAACGTGCAGGGCCAGGGTGTAGGTCCCCACAAAGATAGCATGCTTACAAGCTATCTCCTCCAGGCGACATCGCACAAGGGTCTTCAAGTACAGAACGTTCGAGGCGAATGGATTGATTGCCAGCCAATACCTGGAACCCTCGTCGTTGCTATCGGCCAAGGCTTAGAGGCACTTACACAAGGCGTCTGCGTCTCTACAACACACCGTGTCCTCTCCCCCGCTGCCGGCTCAGGTGCACGCTTCTCCATTCCCTTCTTCCAAGGCGTGCGCATGAGCGCTGAGTTTGAAGATCTGGAGAAAGTCGGCGTTGGACTTGTACCAGAGGAAGTACGGGAGCAGCGTCGCAAGATCGTGGAGCGCAATGGTGGACGTGTTGATGATGTCGAGTTTACTTTCCGAGCTGGCGGTGCTTCAAAGACGCTTGGTGAGGCAACACTACGGAATCGGGTCAAGAGTCACCCTGATGTTGGAGAGCGTTGGTATCCTGATATTCTGGCTAGCATCCGCGAGGAACAGGCAAAGGCGAAGCAGCAGAAGGAGGCTGCAGCACCAGTCGTGGAAGTGCCCCCAAAGGCTGTAGAGGCTCATTAGGTACCGGTAGTGGATGGCAAACACAGAGGCATGGCAAGAATGCGCAAAAAAGAGCCGTGTAAAATTTATATCCATCATGAGTCCCTTGATCTCGTCTTGTCTCGTCTCTCCATTCTCGTCTAGGCTATCACGCCAGAGTACGCCTCGCTTCGCTAAACATTTCCCATTTTCCAGTTGTTTTCTTGACTTCTCTCTTCTCGTACGATACCGTCATGTAAACACCTCGTGTTATGGTCTATGCGACTTGGACGTTGGGGAAGCAGTCGGCAATGGTCTTGCTGTGCTTGTTCTCGGCATGTTCTTTCAGACTGGAGAGGAAATATTTAGTTAGGATGAAAGGAGAAACAGAGGAGATCGGTGGGTATTTTGGTGGACATACGCAGGGGCCTTTGTGGTCTTGAGGAAGGTAGATTTGCAGATCTGGCACTGGATATCACAAGCCTTCTCGTTCTATTTGGTCAGGTTAGCAAAAGATACCAGAAATTCTAGAGTACAGTCTGTAGACTCACCACCTTGAGCTGCGACTTGGCAGTGTTCTTGTCCTTAGCATTGCGCTCGCGCTTCTGTTGAGCCTTGGCACCCTGAAACCTCCCATGTCAGCACGAGGTATCGTTTATGATGGCATCTGAATCCTCTTAGCTTACGTTACCCATGTTTGTGATTTGGACTGGCTGTTAAGAAGAGGGTGTGTTGCGTTACGTGGACTAGGAGAATCGGTATAGACTTGGCGGTGTTGGAAGGTCAAAGGTGTAAGTGAGTAAGAATTAAGAGGATGGATTGGATTGGATGCGATTATGCAGAAGAAAAACCGTGAAAACGGAAAACGGAGGGGTCACCTTTTTTTTTTTCTTAGCTGTCGCCCTTTTCGGACAGGCCGTTATCTAACTGCTCTCAAGGTCTCGACCGTTCCATCCAGGGATTGGTATTAACGGGCATTAACAGAGGCTAAGAGTCTACAGTAACAGAACAGAGCCGAGGCAGAAACTGTATCTATTTATGTTACGGAGTTGGTGTCACCGCCGTCTCAGAGTCATCCTTGATTGTTCAATGTGGTCAAATATCATAAAATATACTTTTACTAAGTTACAGCTGAAAACATAGCCTCTAAGTGCATAACCACTTTTGGTAGCTCTGATCACCTTGCACCACTTATCATCAACATCACTGTCAGCGCCCCTGCCCACACCATAACTGGCAAAAGCTTCGAAACTGACCCATACGAGCCTCAACTCTCAGGAAGCTAGCTTATTCACGTCCCCGAATCTTGCTGAGTAGTGGAGAATCCTGGGGGGAGCTACTGTGCTGTGCCTTGAGCTAGTGTAGGTTCTCGTCAATCGTATTGAGCTGACCTCTGGCTGGCCTAAGCCCTATCAATTGCGAGGATCCCGCTTAGATAGAAGTCAATACCCTGCTTTGCTTGATCCTGTTCAAGAGTACTGCCTAGCTAGGGCAGCTAAGCGGGCAACCTCTGCTTTGCCGCTGACGTTCATAGCAACGAGGATTCGAAGAATCGCCAACAATACATCATAATATGTGCAATGTTTCAAATCAGGATAAATCAGGTTTATCAAATCCTCCCTTTATATCGAATCAAGAAGCTCGAGAATACAGCCTCTCGTCTAAATATCCAATGTCCGCCATAAACGACGCCACGTATCGCCAATGGCGCTATACAGCACAGCCTAAACGCCCGTTCTTTCAGCTTCACACCAACAACTCCGCATCCAATTTGATAGCTCGTCTGGTCATCCCAAACCGAGTAAGGTATAGAATACATATTGGTATGTAACGCTATACGTGTAGTTGGTGCTGAGGTGAGACGGCGACTCTTCAAGTCGGACAACCGGCCCTGTACAATAGTATATAAGGCTGCTGCAAAAGCACGATAGAATATGCACACACACCATTATAGATAACATTCACTCGTCCAGTAACCAAATATGACCCAAACCAAGTTCTCATCGTTGCGCAACAAGCTGGTTCAGGGACGGCTTCTATTCCCCGGAGACGAAGGATTCGAGGAGAGCCTCCAACGATGGAGTCTTACCTGTGTCAAGCCTGCTGTACGCCAAACCGTCGTGGCTCCCCAGCTACCAGCTAATCAATTCACAGGCCGCTGTAGCCCAGCCCAGAACTGCTGAAGAAGCCAGTGAGGTCGTCAAGTTTGCAACATCTAATGGCATCAAATTCAATGTCAAAGGAGGTGGCCATAGTACCTCGCAAACTTCTTGCGCTCCCTCACCCGAGGGCATGGTCCTGGACCTCTCTCTTATGCGCGATGTCTCGGTAGACACCGAGGCAAACACTGTCTCCTTCGGAGGAGGTTGCTTATGGAAAGACGTTGACGAGGCACTATGGCCTAAAGGCCTAGCTACCGTTGGTGGAACTGTCAGCCATACTGGCGTTGGAGGCCTTATCCTGCATGGCGGCTATGGCATCTTATCTGGTATTCACGGTCTAGCCATCGACGTCTTGCTTTCATGTCAAGTCGTTCTAGCCGATGGAAGCATCGTGACCGCATCCTCCACCGAGAACGCAGATCTCTTTTGGGCTCTCCGAGGCGCCGGCAGCAGCTTTGGCGTGGTTACCCAATTCACCAGCAAGATATTCCCACAAGGCGATATCTGGGGCGGCATGGCTTTCCTCCCTCCCACGGCTCTGCCTGCAGTGATCAAGTTTCTTAACCACTGGGGAGAGACAAACGACGGCACGCAAATCTTCCTCACAGGCTACACTTATGCTCCTCCTGGTCCAGATCCCAATGTGCCCAGGCCCCTCGTTGTCCTGGTTCAAATGGCCCAGATTGGGCCCAATCCAGAGGAAGATGGCCAGAAATATTTCGCTCCTATACTTGAGCTCGAGGCATTGATGAAGCAAGTTGGGCCTATGCCATATCCTATGATCAACCAGGGCGCAGATGAGGTCTTTGCCAAGGGCAGTAGGTACCTGTTTGGTGGCGCCAACTTCACTCTTCCCATGGAACTTTCCACCGCCGAATCAATCCGTGATAAATTCACGGGGTTTGTCGAGGACACACCGGGTACAGAGGGCTCTGTTGTCATGATAGAGTGCATTCCCCAAAAAACCATCCGGACGATTCCTGTTGAGTCAACATCCTTCAACTCACGAGGTAACTACTACAATGTTGGTATCAATTACAAGTGGATGGATGAGAGTCTTGATGCCAAAATTCGCCAGTTCAATCGTGGATTCCAGAAGTCGATCCGCGAGCTTGGATACGACGACAAAGCCATGTCAGATGGCATTGGTCACTATCTGAACTATGTAAGCACTGACACCATCTCGGCTGAAGAAGCATTTGGTTCAAACTCGAAGCGCTTGAGGGGGTTGAAGAAGCAGTATGATCCAAACAATGTCTTTGACAAGCTGTGGAAACTGGTTGGCGAGGTTGAGGATAACAACTGGATTGCCTGAGGGGCGAAAGGTGTATTTTCTATTATTGAATAAACCAATCAAGGCACCTTACCACAGGAATTGTCCTATATCTTGGGAACGGATTTTATGGTTTTGTAGAAGTAATAAGGAGGTGATGTGTCCGACCAGATGACTTACAAATTCGCATTGCATTCTGCCTTGTTCGAATAACGAGCGCTTCAGTACGTCCCGTCATACTTTTCTGGAAATAATACCCCATTTGCCATTTCCAATACTGCATACTCAAGGTCATCTTGAGCTTCATCCTCATCCCAGGGCAATAGCCCCATTGCACGCATGCCGTCTAAACCGCCTGCCTCACCAACCTCTCTAACGGCCTGCTCTCCTCCTACATTGACATCGCCCGTAGGGGCTCCGGTAAAGTCAGGGCCGGCTTCCCCATGCAGAAAACCCTTTCGCTGATGAGCAAGATATAGGGCATTTGTCTGAGTTAATGGACAGGCTGGAAGATATATGATTGTTGTAGGAGGGATGTCTGGGCGACGGAGACGGTCAAGGGCGTAGACGGTATCGCAGTGCCAGACAAGGTAATCACCAGGGTCAAGTTTTGGTATGGGGATCATGCTCCGATGAAGCTGTAGGTGAGGATGTAATGCATCGTTGAGCTCCTGTGGGTAAGACGGCAAAGCACCTTGAATCACAGACGAAGGTGGCTCTTCAAGAATCCAGTTCCCTGGCGTAAGAAAGTCTGGGCTTGCCGGTGAGGATTCTTTAGGCACAAAAAAGGGGCGCAGAAGAAGATATGCAGTTGTGAGTCGAATCATGGGACACAAGAGAAGGGTGCCATGGCCAAAAGGAACTTCACTCAAAGCGACCCAGCCCTGAAACATGCGGAAGGCGCTGCATGAGCCGTCACCATTGTATAAATCGCTTGTCACTTTTAGTCGAGTGCTGCTTTCCCATGGATCCCAGTCCTCCCAACGACCATCCCAAATGCGTTGATAAGTCGCTGCTGAACCATAGCCATCAGGCTCCCAACGCTCCACGCTTCCTCCGTCAACATATACACTGAGGGAACATGTCTCATCCTCAGGTCTCCTGACCCTCATGCGGTCGGCGTAGCTGATGGGGAAATTGGGGCTCACAAGCGCTTCCGGGTTAGACGAGTGCCATAAATTCATTAGGAAACGTTGAGTATAGAGAATGTTCGGATGGGCTCGAGACTTGATCTGCCCAGGAGACCAGTAAACCCCGTAAAGATGCGGATCATGGGTGGGCAATCGTTGCGCCTGAAGGTCCCCTAAGTGAGCGTCGGTATCTGCCTTCCATTTCGTAGCCAGATCATGAGGAACCACATTCCGAACAACAGCGACACCTCGATCCTTTAGTCTTGAAGAAAAGTCGTCTGCAACTGAAGAGTCTTTGAGATCTTTGAAATCAATAGATGGGTAGATATCCGAACCGGCTTTGGCGATGATATCGATTTCAGTGTTTAACTTGACAAGCAGTCTTATCCAGGAACTCTTGATCTGAGATTCTTTACCCTCAACCAAATCTCTTTTGATTCGGGCAAAGCGAGTAGGGAGAGGTATGGGCTCAGTAATCTGAGCAAACATACTACTTGACGGGCCATGCCGGTGGCCTTTTGGAGCCATAGTGAGAACTTTTGAGAAGTTGATTGTGGGTAGTGGAAATAAGATAACGTTGAGCTATCCTAGACCACCCGCACCAGTTGAATCACAGATATACACTGGAGTAAATGTGGCAATCGAGGGACAATACTGGAACAGCAAAGGTAAGGACTCAAGCATCTTCTCCGAGGAAGGGAAACCTGACATTCTGGGTGCCAGTGCGGCGTATGGTTGTTTTATAGCCGCGTTTACATGGTCCGCAAACGTGCCTGAACGCTGCGCGTGACTGTCCACGGCCTCTTTGAGCGTTAAGTCATTGATTTCATCGTGAGGAATTGTCGTCATGCGGAATTTCTTCGGATGGGAGTTTGGTATTCTTCGGATACACACGCTATACGGGCCGGATACCCGGTCCTCTGAGGCTGTCGTTTGGACTGCCTAGGGTGAGTTGCGGTGTGTTATCAAACCGATTAGCTGTATAACCGTTTGGTTTTACAGCTTGGTATCATGGACTTAGTGTGCATACGGTTGGGAGGGTGGCATTGAATTGTGAGCATCATTCTTTGCACTTTTGCAAAAATGCGTGCAGAATAATTTTGTGGTTTTGTTGCCGTGAGTCGAGTGGTTTTGTTTTCCCTTGCGACTGAAGCACTAGATCTTGACCCGTTTGGATCGACGAAGTGGCGGCTGTTCATGGATTGCATCCTGTACTATTTCGGCATTTGAATTAACCTTCCTCTTCTTTTCCTTCTTCGCTGCCATGGGCGCTGTGATCTGCCTGGCCTCTTTCGGTGGTGCCACATCATGGGATTGATCCGGTTGAGCCGGTTGCTTCATCAAGACATAGGCCACTTTCTCCACGTCACTTGCTTGCACGTCGAGTCTGTTCCGCAGATCGTCGACTTTGGAGCATAGCATACGGTACTCTTTGGCGTTATACCTGATAGGGCTCTGCTTCCCATTGCAGCATAGCCACCAGAAAGCCTCATCGGCAAAGAAGATGACCCGTGTCGGATCATGAACAGCCAAAAGCAAGGATGCAGTAGCAGGGCCAATACCTCGAAGCTTTGTCAATACACCCAAGGCGGCTTCTATGTCGGCATCCTTTTTGTAAGCGTCAAGAGCTTGCTTTACAATTTCCTGAGCATCGTTTGCATCATTAGATGAGACCAGATTCATAAGAGTTGGTCTGAATTTCCCATGGCGTCTGATCTTTATCAGCAAATGGCTTCGGCTTTGACCTCATGCAGCTGTACGATTCTGGCACATGGCGGTGGACTTGGACTCACAACTTCCACTCCACGAGGTTCTTGATGTCGTCTAGCTTCATTGGGCGACTTTTCGCGCTAGAATTGAAGGCATCCAATGCATCGTTGTATCGATAATTGTCCAGTTCTTGCAGCGTTCTCTGGCCACCTTTGGCTATTGGTTGATGATGATTAGTCGATATTCGTATGAAATGGCATCCTTGATATCTTTTTCATTCACTTACCACCCTTTTCATCTGATAATTTTTTAATAAGAGCCGGGTATTGATTGAGAACTCGCTTGAACTCATCGAGGCTGATCTTGTTGGCAGAGGTAATGCTCAAAGCGGATGCCATAGTGCTGATATAATTTGACACAGTCAGAAGATGTCCTTTTATAAGTAACGACGGAGCGATAGACTTGAAAGTGGTTTGTTTCCCGATTGCGACTTTTAATGATAGGCTGAGGCAGGAAAGTCGAGTGTTACGAGAGACGAGCATAGAGATTGAGGAGAAGATGCGAAGTCGAAGTGTCTTGGAAGACGCGACACGATAGAAGGAGACTGTTCAATTCGCACGGTGCATGATCGTGCCGTCGGGGAGCAAGAAAATATTAGACCTTGATATAAGGTGCGAGAATAAATTAAGTAAAAGGTATCCTAAACTTATCCTCAATTTATATTAAACTTATATTAAACTTATATTAAGTTACCTAAATATTTTTATCATTTAGGGTCAATATCCTGAGTTTTCCTTCCTGCCCTATCGTGCCTGTTATATCCGTACAAGGAGAGTACCTACCTCAGGTACAAGTACTAAGGATAAAGGTCCTTAAATTTACACTAAATTTACCTTAAATATTTTATCCTTATGATAGAGAGAGAAGTCTTGTTTTCTTACTCCCCAAGGCCATAGGTACTTCCATGTTTGATTCACATGGAATCGAGAACGGCATGGTGTTTGAATAGTGATATAGCAATTTGCATGCGAGACCATGGTGACCATCCAACATCACGATTCTATACATAATGAAATTCCTAATACAATCTCAAATAGTCGATCGTCCTGTCCACGTCCGATCGCCAACTTTGCGCCGGTGCTTAACCCAGTAACCGTTATAACGCTATTTTACATGTTCCGCTTCATCTGGCTCCGGCTCTGTTGCTGTTTGTATATGCCCTGACAGGCGCAGACCCTGTCTCTTTTCTTCCGCCCAGACAGGTCAACAATAGATCAGGTGCCGAAATCCTTGGGCGGGCGGGCGTCTTTTTCCTTTGGAGGGATATAGAACATGGACGCCTTAGATGCCCTTTCTGGACTCGCCAGTTTGTTGGGTAGCAGCGTACTTGTCGCTAAGCTCATCGTAGCTCTTGTGGAGCTGCTCACTCTGCTTCTTCAGGGTCTTGAGGTCCTGATCCTTCTGCTCAAGCTCCTTTCGGAGACGGGCAAGCTCACCAGGCTTACCGGCAACGGCAAGCTTCTCAGCCTCCTTGGTATCGCTCTTAGTACCCTCGTAATCGCGGACCTTGTCCTCCAGACGCATCACCTCTAGGATCATAACGTAGGTGCGGTTAAGGATGAGCGAAAGGAAGAGGGTGAAGCCGCAAAGGTACATGTTGCGTTGGGAGTAGAACTTGCGGGCTTGGACTTCGAGGCGCTCGTGGCCCATAACGGCGGCACTGCAATCAAGTTAGTGATGTGCCCGCCTGCTATGCCGTGGTTGCTTGGGGTAACATACCCTCCTCCCTGCTTGGACTGTTCGGAGGCGGCGGCGAGCTCGAGCTGGACGCGGTAGACACGGTTGACACTGTCGATAAAGAGAATGAGGATAAAGACAAAGGTGATCTTCATCCAGTATTGAATCTTCGCGACAACAGGGTTCTCGGAGATGAAGCTGTATATCTTGTTAGCTGCACGGTAAAGACACCTAAACTTCGTGATTGACGCACGTGAAGATCTTGCGCTTAACGTTGAAGGGCATGGGTACGATCAGGAGCATGAAAAGCGCCATCTCGAAGACGAGAAGCATAAAGACCTAATTGGAACAGTTAGAATAACCATTGACTAGGTGATTGAAGCTCTCGATAAAGGCACAAGCAACGCACGAGAGTATAGTAGAGCGTCATTGTGACGGCGGTGACGAGGGGTAAACAAAAAGTGAAATAGAGGAAGATTGAGAAGCTCAAAAGAGAGAGTGAGAGAGAGGTTTAGTCGTAGAGTGTTGGTGTGTTATGAGAAAGGAGAAAAAGCTTCCGGTTGCGATGGTCTTCGTATTTGTATGTAAGGTGAAAAGAGGAAGAATGACAAAGGTGGTCAGTTTGGACCTGAACCTGGCAGAGCTGGGAAAGCTGTCGTGCACCTGTCTTGTTCCTTCCCGCTTTCGAATCGACAACGTCATCGCTTGTGGCTGGAGCCTACTGGACGCTAATGGTGGGATGTGGGGCACCGTCACTGAAGCTGAAGAATTTAGTGGCTTACATCTACCAATACAAAAAGGACACTAGTGCAGATCTGTTTAATGAATTATGAAGACGTAATTATTGATAACCGTGGATATTCTTTCGTAAAGATGATATTGAAGCATTTTCTGTATTCAAGAGTCGAGACATTGTACGTACCTAGTCAATCGAAAAGCTTCCATTCGGTATGCCTTTTACGTCCACAACACAAAACACCAAAGCCAATTGCGTCCTTGAGACTCATATATTCTGTAATACTACAACAACTGTCTCCCAACTAATACCAAGCCTTTCACCCAAACCCAGAAATTTCCATCCTAGTTTGTGCAAGACTGTATGTTTGTGAGGTTCCCATTATCTTACAATGAAGCCAAACCACCTTGGAAGCCCTCTATATTATTGGCTCCCACCTATCCAGTCTCCGTCATCTCTTAACTTGGCTGTTGGGCGCCGGTTTCTAACACCTCGATCAACGCGCGACCGCACAACCACGTCTTGGTCTTCATCGTCGTCGTCGTCATCATTGTCCTCCTCTAGTTGGCTCTGGAGTAGCCTGGATTCTTCAGTGCGTTCCTCTGAAAAAGTGACATATTCCATGCTGTCATTGTTTTCCACTGGCTGTGGCCGTTGCAGTGCAGCTGGCACTATGGTGTCTGCAGCCACGATCTGGCGTTCTTCTGGATCCTCTCGATCTTGCGATTCAGAAGCTGAAGGATGCTCCAACATCGGAGCTGAAGTCAGCTTTCGTGGATACTTTCTCGGTCGACCACTTCCTGGTCTGGCGCCTCCTCTTTTGCCGCGTGTCTTTAGATCTCCTCGTGGTTTGCCATTATGGCTCGACGCTGCTCCCTTGCCATCTTGTCGCGCTCGTTTTCGCAGTCTTGCTGCTGAATTTCCAAAATCCGAATCTCCATCTGAAGGTGTTTCCATGATAGAGGCATCAGTGCCAGTCGGGTGATACTCTTCTTCTTCTGAGTCCTCCTCAAATGGGCCCTTCTTACGCTTACGGAGAGGCTTTGGAGCGAAACCAAGTGTATCCGCCAGCATGTCGTCTTCATCGAGAACTGCTTGAGCACGCTTCTTTCCCTTTCCGGGCTTCTTCTTATCCGTCTTTGGATTCTTCCTTGCGACCCCTTCTCCGTTGGGCCGTCGCGATCGTTTTTTACCCTGGTCAGACTTCCCTCCCACCTTATGGTCGAGCAGCTTCTTTGTCAGGTTGGGGAAGTTTTCACCATAATTGAAGAACAATTCCTCTCCAGCTTTGATATCACGCATGGCTGTAAACTTGATGCGGTATTCGCCATTGACGTAAAGGATTCGTGGGGTGATGTTGCATCCACGCTTGTCGCTCTCTGATGCGTGGTTGATGTAGCGACTCAAATTACCATATGTCGCAGCATCCACCCAAATACCTTCGTTGTCTAACAGAGTAAAGACGTACGAAATGTTTGATTCTTCGTCGAACACGTCGCCACGCCTGGCTTCTCGTCGCACTCCTTCATCGTGGGTGATCAGTTCACCTACATATTCGATGATGAAATCGTCCTGTGAAATATCCTCGATAGTGAATAACCCATACCCGACTCCCTCAAGTTGACTCTCCCCCAGAGCGAGGCTCTTCGCCTGGCCCCGCTGCAGCGAACAGTTTTGACAGCCGGTAGAATGAAGAACTTCATCATCAGCATTCTCAGGATCGGCTCTCTCAACCACCCCACATCGACCACAAACATCTGGATCACATTCGCGGTTAAGCTGCACACAGATACATGGCCTTTCCTTTCCTTTTGAGAGGCAAGTTTTGCCTTGCGAGTGGCAGGCACAGCCTGTGAATTTGTAGGCGCAGTTTTCCACCGTACAGCCGCAGAACTTCTCGCAGAGAACACCATGCTGAACGCAAATACAACTTTCCGAGGTACAAGGCCCTTCATGATTACAAGGTTCGGAGAGTTCGCGTTTTTGATGTTCGTGGGTCTTGGTATGGGATTCCCAGTCGCCGATGAGCGTCTTTTTGAAACGATCATACCAGCTAACCGTCCGAATTTGCAATCTGTTAGCTGGCTCTACTGGAGACATGGACACATTCAGCTTTTGATATTCATTAAATACGTCGCTGCAATCTCGGTCAAGGAGCTGGGAAACCAAGCAGAAGGGATCTTTCGTAACCTTGCTGCGGTCGGCGGTCGCAACCGTAGATCGTAGGATAAAATGATCCTCTTCATCCCAGGGCCTCTGGATTGAGGCAGCAACAGGCCGGGGCGAGCTTCGATAGCAGTTACGTTTGCAGAGTGGGGATAAGGGGCCGTTGCCATTAACCGTATCAGCTGCACTGTAGGGGAGGCGACGTCGCCGCTTCAGAGTATCCGAAAGGCGGGGAAGAATTGAAAGGGTGCGCTTGCAATTCTGGGCATCGTATTCGCCGTGCTCACAGGAGTGACTGAAGCAGATGAGGCAACCAAGAATTGAATAAGTTCCCAGCCAATACTCGACAGCATCATGCTCGTTTTCGTGCTGTGTGCTGGAGCCATCCTTGGCTGTGGGCTTGGTTTCCATGATGCTGTCGACTGACTCATCCAAAAGCAAGACATCGCGGAGCTCAATCTGCTTGGTTGGGGGTTGGCCCTGGTGAAAGACACGGCGGAATGCTTCCGTGAACATGTTGGCGGCTTTGTTTGCCTCGGGTGGTGTGGTGGACTCGGCAGGGCGATGTGAGTTGAGAATGTCTGATTTTTGTCGGGGCGTGATCGCGTCGTCAGGTTCTCGACTTGCCATGTAGCGAATAAGAGCTGATTTGTTACAGCCAGGTATTGAGAGCTTGTCGAGCCAAGTGCCAAGATATAACAAGACAGTCGATGCAAATTCGGAGCGCACTGCTATGCGCACTTTCTCCTCGCGACTCATGGGCTTGAAACCAGATTTGCGGTCAATATCTTCCAATTCTTGCAACCAAACATTGTATTTGTACTCCTCCGAGGTCTCAAGATCCCTCAAGTGGGGTACAAAGGTCAGCATTGTGTTGGGAGTAAGAATATTCTTTTTGATTTCCACGTGATGAAAGCGGTATCTTGGGACACGCTCTTCATCTGTCTGGATGCGTACGATGCTGTAGTGATCCTCACGTTTGTTGTTCTTAAGCTTCGTGTGTTCCTGTTGAGAATATTAGCAGAATTCTCTTGGACTTGCTTGGGACCCAAAGTACTTTGGATTTGATTCTCATCGTTTCTCCCTTCTTGGACGGGACGGGTTTGTTAATAAGTCCGGCGAAGAGGTTTTTGCCTGTCATAACACGACGTTCATTGGGCTTGGTGGACTCAATGATATAAGAGGTCATGCGACTGTGTCCATCCTTAATATCTTGGCGAAACTGTGTCAGCTTGTCGATAATAGCAGCGACATCCCATTCCTGCTTCTTAGGCGTTTGATATTTAGGAGATGCCGGTTTGCTCTGTTGCGTTGATTTTGAATCATCTTTTTCAGGCGTGGGCGTCACCTGACGAGATGCCAAGTTGGAGGCTGTAACACTAGACAGCTTTGCCATACTTTGGGCATCATCAGAATTAGCCGTTATCGTGGTCACCTTCTGGCTCAGTTTGAGTACTGAAGATGCTGGGCGTGGCGGCTCAGCAGAAGCGGAGGGCTGTTTGTCCTGGCTAGCGGCGATAGAGCTCGTAGATCTGTTCAACTTGGGCGGGCTGACGGGAGCGTTGGTTGATGATGGGCGCTCACTTGAGATAGAAAAATTGGGGGTGAAGCGCGCCGTAGTAGTGTTGTTGTGATTCAGAGGCACCAGAGAATGTGGTTCGTAGTCTGAATCACTGTCTCCTGTCAAGTCGATGGTGTCAGGTTTTCCTGCGATGATGGCGACGAGATGATGAGAAGCCATGGTTGCGGCTGATGACTTTGCCTCAAACTCTAAGGCAAGGTACAACCGCCCGTATTGGTAAGGAAGGCGAACTGCCAAAGGTTTTTTACCAGAATTGCCCCTCTCTATAGCCAGCAACTGCTACCATCCTGCACATGAGGAGTCGCTGATGGACACCAAAAAAAGGGGGAAGAGAAAGGAAGATAGGTAAGGATTGCAATTCGTGCTGATGTTGCCGTGGAGAGCACCTTTGTAGATAATAAATGAGAGAAGGAAACACGAGTTTGTCAACCCAGCCAGAGACGCGTGTGGACAGATTAAAGGTGCAAATTCGGCAGAAAATAGGAGCGAAATGCGCAGAAGAGGTCGAGGAAACCAAAGAAACTGAATACCAGAGAGTAAGATAATGGTATTATATACGACGGGTTTGTACAAAAGACACGAGTGCCCTCGATTGTCGGTTTGTTGTCGCTCGAAACTCAAACCAAGACAGAGATGAATAATTAGTTGAATGGGTGAATGAGTGTCAATGGCACGCGTTGAGGAGTCTACAGGGGATGTTGACAGGGGGTCGCGTTCGTTAATTCGGCTTAGCGTGGCTGGATTGGTCATTACCTTAAGGCTTAAGGTAAGGTGGAGGGCGATTTTACATATTTGTTCCCTCTGTAAAACGAACCGTGATGGCACTGTTTTGTTATAATTGTAGACTCCATTCCGCTCACATATGAGTTTGATAAATATCACCCTCTATTATAGTCGTTGACAATGCATTGAGACTACCTAGGTATTCAAGCATGGTCTGTCTTAGAAGCTGGATATGCTGTGCCCTAACCAGAGCAATCATGGAACATCCAAACTGAAAAGGATCATAGATAACATCATACAAAATCAAACTGTATAGGTAAGACATTTGATTTTATGAGCAAATCCTTTTATTTATCTCTTTTCCAGAGTGTTGATATATCTTGGAGGTAATAGGCTGCCTCACGTGAGGATCACTATAGTCAGGTTTGTGATTATCGGAATGGCCGGATGCTAAGCTGCGATCGAACTGGTCACTAAAAAACGAGCAAAAGTCGACGTAATTAAATATTATTATTAAAGGTATAGAATGTATCGTCTTGGCTCTAGTTGTTTAACAACATATACTTGGCACCTTATTGAAACTTTTGATAGCCAATTACATCCAACCTTTCTGTATCCTATTCAATCCAATACAAATACCGGGCTTGATATCATTTGCAGCCTCGTCAAATCAGTCCATACTGCTTCGAGAAAGTGCTCTCAACTTTGGAAGAGACCCTGTTTCACGAAACAACTGACATCAAGATCGGAACTAACCCAACCACAACATGTGAAAAGGGCCCTCGCGGTAATTCGAGTTCTGGGCTGCCTCAATTACCCCTTGTCTCCTTTATCTTTCGGGCTGGAGACTGCCGGAGGATCGCTCAGTTTTAGAGCCCGTTCACCCACCCACTGACCTCCAAAAGACCCCAAACTTGTGCTTCGATATCGTCATATTTCATCTTAGACACTCACTAGCGTTGCGCTGGATTCGACCGAAGCTTGGTGGTCATGAACCGCATCGGGGATGGGCAGTCCAGCTCTTGGGGGGCCTGGGGGGGTCTCTCCGGATGCACAGGTGAGGATCCTTGGCGGAGGCCCGTAGAATGCAAGACGTAGACCTGAGACACGTTTGACGTAAGTAGCAGTACCTCGAGTAATGTTGCGATCACCAGGGGCTGCGGTGTAGACATACACTAGATGCTAGCGCCCGTCTGTATCGAAGACCACACTCACTCGTTCTTGTCCAAGTGGAGTCTTGATGACGTCGCTCTCAGCTCCCGCATCGAAAAAGGTGACGATCTTGGTTCTCCGCAGCAACAAACACCACCAGAGCCCAAGCCCAAACCTTGCCCTGTTTCTGGCCTCCATCATATAACGTTCCCAGCAGCCCGGCCACGATCTTCTCCTTCGTGTTTTCTCCGACATCTTATCCTTGCTTGATTCTCAGCTCTGCAGCTGTGATCTCCGTCTCCGTCCGTCTCCTACCCACGTTAATCCCCACCTGATATTATTTATTCCCTGCCTGTCGTTGCTGGACCCTTTTCTTGTCATCCATCCTCAGCTCCACCGCTCGTCGTCGCATTCATAAACAACAGCATTCATCATGCATCGCACCTATTCCATGCGCCAGACCCGGGCGCCTACTGCCTCTCAACTCCAGGTGCGTTTAATTCAAGCTTATGACGCCACAACTCAATGCGACAGCAAAACTGACCTTGAACAGAACCCCCCGCCACCTCCGTCGTCGACAAAATCCGGCCGCCTCTTCAAGAGCAGCTTCGGTAAGCTAGCATCACGCCACCTCGACTGTCAATTCCAACAGTACTAACAAGATCTTCCGTGCAGGACATGCCCTTCGCCGCAATGCTGGCGGTGCCTTTGGCCCGGACTTGGCCAAGAAGCTCTCCCAACTGGTCAAGATGGAGAAAAATGTGATGCGAAGCTTAGAGACCGTTGCCCGTGAGCGAATGGAAGTTGCTGTATGTTCTCAATACCCCAATCCTACGAACCATTGAAACTAACTTGACAGCAACAACTATCCATTTGGGGCGAGGCTGGTGACGAAGATGTTTCCGACGTTACCGACAAGCTCGGTGTCCTTCTTTACGAGATTGGCGAGCTCGAGGACCAATATGTCGACCGTTACGACCAGTATAGGGTTACAATGAAGAGCATCCGCAACATTGAAGCTTCAGTTCAACCAAGCCGTGACCGTAAGTACCACTCATCACCTAGACGGCGTATTGTCTACTAACTCTGGCTTAGGCAAGCAGAAGATCACTGATCAGATCGCCCAACTCAAGTACAAGGAGCCCAACTCTCCCAAGATTGTCGTCCTCGAACAGGAACTTGTTCGAGCTGAGGCCGAGTCTCTTGTTGCTGAGGCTCAGCTTTCCAACATCACTCGAGAGAAGGTGAAGGCGGCCTATACCTACCAATTCGATGCTCTCCGTGAGCATTGTGAGAAGGTTGCCATTATTGCAGGCTATGGAAAGCACCTCCTCGAGCTTATCGATGACACCCCGGTCACTCCCGGCGAGACCCGCCAGGCCTACGACGGATATGAAGCTAGTAAGGCCATTATTCAAGACTGCGAAGACGCCCTGACGAACTGGGTTACTTCCAATGCTGTCGTTTCTTCCAAACTCTCTACCCGCGCCCGCACTCTGTCTCAGCGACGTCGTAACAACATCCGCAACCGAGGCGAGGGCCACGATCTCTCCGGTCAAGATGTGCCCTTGAACGATGGCAGCTCCTGGACTGCTCGGGACCGTGATCTTGACAGCGACGAGGAGGAGGAAGAGGAGGATGCCCGAGGCTCCATTCTGGACAGCGATGGCGGTCTGAACGGTGAGTCTCGTGGGCGCACACAGGAAGCTGTTGCCGCGTAGAACGTGCTCATGATTGATGTGGCAAAGTACTGAATTCAGGCTATGTGAAGGAGGACGAACGTGTGTCCTGCTTTCCTCACGTTCGGTAGTAATGATGGGAACGCAATCTTGGTTGTACAAGGCGTTGTGGGTAGCTTTAGGCTGGGCGGGTTGCAAAAGGCTGAATGGGTACGATAACTTTCTTTTGCGGTAGCCTTGTTGTACTTTTAATTCATTAATTTTATGTCTGTATCCGCTCCACAGGGAGCAAGAAAACATCAGACCGTGGGATAAGGTGTCAATAACTCAGCAAAGGTATCATAAACTTATACTAAACTTATGATAAGTTACCTAAATCTTTTTGTCATTTAGGACCGAGGTCCAGAGTTTTCTTTCCTCCCCTAGCCGCTACATCATATGATATTCTGATTCCTCATTTGACTCGCAAACTCCTCGACTTCCATCTTGGTAATGTGCTCCCCGGGTATAACAACCAGACCCAAGTAGCGAGACGTCATGTCGACCTTGAGAGTTTCACCATCAGCTTTCTCTGCTGCCCTTTCACGCTCCCTTGAAGATGGTTGCCGATATTCATAAGTGTGAGCCAGCACAATATTCTTGTCCTTTCAAGGTCAGGTCAGGTCAGTCGCTTACAACCAAGGCTCAGCAGCTGTAGGGTACTCAAACATACAGGGTCGGTGCATTTTAGAGCGCCCCAGAACAACCGACCATCGGAGGTGTACACGCGAAGGTTCTTGTTAAGAATACTGCTGAGGTATTCCCGAGCCTTTTCGGCGTCCATTTCCACTCAAGAAGGCTTGGTAGCCAGAGTTTTGAGGGTTGTAATTGTGGTATTGGCGAAGACGTGGGGAATGTGATGTTCATTGATTTTGCGAACAGAAAGGTTAGCGGCAACGGATTAGCGGCGACATATCGGCCCCACGCTGACGTTATAGAAGCTCGATGCTGAAGGCAACCGTGAACTTCTGATTGTTTTCTTAGATCTTGGGACTTCCCATTCTCATCATTTTCATACCGATACAATTGTAGAAACGTCGACCCTCCCTTTTCTACGCATCACCAGACAATGATCATTACTCTCATCAGACGAGGGCGTATCCCTTAAACATAAGGCCTTGTGCCTCTCCCTATTATACGGACTTGTATTGAATTCACGGTCATAGCCTATCATGGGTGTGACCGGTCTATGGACAGTTGTTCAGCCATGCGCCCGACCGACAAACCTCGCGACTCTAAATCGCAAGCGACTCGCAGTCGATGCCTCTATTTGGATATATCAATTTCTCAAAGCTGTGCGCGACAAGGAAGGCAATGCGCTGCGCAACTCGCACGTCGTCGGTTTCTTCCGTCGCATATGCAAGCTTCTGTGGTTTGGTATTCAACCAGTATTCGTCTTCGACGGTGGCGCACCAATTCTCAAGAGACAGACGATTCAGCATCGAAAGCGAAGACGCGAAGGCCGTCGTGAAGATGCCGTTCGAACGGCTGGTAAACTGCTAGCGGTGCAAATGCAGCGCATTGCGGAAGAAGACCATGATCGCAGGCGGAGAGATCGGGATCGTGATATATCTGCTCGGGAAGAGCAGCAACAAGAAGTGATTCCTGATGCCAGTCAACTTGTTTACGATGACGAAGCTCTCCTATCTCAAAACGAGAGGCAGAAGGGAAGAACATTTCGAAAGCAGGACGCCTACCATCTCCCCGATCTAGATGGTGGCGGTATCGCGGCAATGGGAAAGCCAGATGATCCACGAATCATGAGTGTAGAAGAGCTGGAAGAATACGCGCGCCAGTTCCATGACGGTGAAGATATCAATCTTTACGACTTCAGCAAGATCGATTTTGATGGTGAATTCTTCAAGAGTCTTCCAGCTCCTGATCGATACAATATCCTGAACGCAGCAAGACTCAGGAGCCGACTGAGAATGGGTCTCAGCAAGGAGCAGCTGGAAGAAATGTTCCCAGATCGCATGGCCTTCTCCAAATTCCAGATCGAAAGGGTCAAGGAACGTAATCATCTCACTCAGCGTCTCATGTATGAAGTCGGCATGACTGGCACCGACCTGACACTTGGGGTGAATGCACGAGTTGCTGGCGAAAAGAACAGAGAGTACATCCTTGTAAAGAATGAGGGTGCTGAGGGAGGATGGGCTTTGGGCGTGGTCAGCAGAGACAAGGACGTTGGAGAGGCACATAAACCTATCGACGTGGATGCCATTCAAGTTCAATACCAATCCAAGGAAGATGAGGAGGAAGACGAAGAAGATTTTGAGGACGTTCCCATAGAGGGACTCAATCGACTCCCAAAACCTTCTGCAGCACAAGTTGTTAGCTACCGAGCAGCCCAGGATATAGCGGCACGACGGCGGCAAATATATGGTAACCATCGTCAAGAGTCCTCCCCACAGGGCGAGGAGTCACTCTTCGTAGGCGGAAATATCGGGAATACAGATGTGCTATTTAAACAACCACCCGAACAAGCGCTGCACAACGACGAAGAGGATGACCTCAACCGTGCAATAGCTATGTCACTGCAAAATCAACATGGAGTTGGACAAGAGTCAGATCATGAGGAGGAGTTCGAGGATGTTCCCATGGAAGCGCCTAAATGGACACAAAAGTCGGTTGACGCACAAAAGCCCATCACGGCTAAAGGAGGCTCTATGATTGCTCATATTGTTAATAATAGAGCAAGCGCTGCGGTGCCCAGGCGCCAAGAGCATGATGCCGCTGCCGATAGCGACAGCGAAGAAGATATGCAGACAGTGCTTGCAAAAGCCAGGATGAAAAAGAAGCCTCAGCCAAAACCAAAGTTTGTACCCGTCGTTGAGAACAAGAAAAACCCATTTGATGGCCCGCTGCCGTTCCCGAAACTTGACTGGGGCTCTTCACTATTTGGAAAGAAGAAAGCCCCAGAAGCTGGACCAAACAAGAAATCTGAAGTTGCGGATGAACACCAAACTGTTCTCAATGACGAAGAGGACGACATGGCTGGTGGGTTTGAGAGAGAGCTGCAGGATGAGAATGCGCCCAGACCCTTGCCGCCGTGGTTAACTGATGACACTGATATCCGAGAGTCACTTAAGAAGCAGCAAGAAACAGAGCGCGAAATCAATAACGCAGACAGGCAGGCAGCTGAAGAAGAGGACCGGCTTTATCGCCGTAAGATGCAAGATCAGCTGATCCACATCGACTCTTCCTCAGATGATGATAGTGATGTCGAGGTTTTGGAAAAACCGCCATCACCAAAGAAGCCTGCCCAGAAAGAGCCTATTACCATCGACGCGGAAGATGATATCGAGAAGATCAAGGAAGATTCTCTTCAAACTGAAAAGCCAGAATCGACAGAGGAAGCTTCAACTCTAGCATATGAGCGAGAGGATACCCTTGAACAAGTTGTAGAGAAGGCCAAGGAGCCATCGCCTGAAGCAGAAGCCCAAGGCCTTACCGATCGTACATTGAAAGAACCAACTGCACATCCAGCGCAAGAAGATGAGGACAAGTCTCGAGAATCAGAATCACCTGAGCCAGAATTTGAAGATGTGGTACCTACCAATGCTGTGGTCGCGGCAGAAAAGAGTCCTGCCCCTATCTTTGAAGAACTTCCTTCCATCGGTGCGCCAGCAGTGGAAGGGAACCAAGAACTTGATATCGACGACGATGGGCTCTTTGACGATGTGGAATACGACGAATTCAGCGATCCTGGTGACGAAGAGCTCATGGCACAAATGGCCGAGGAAGCCGAAGAGCATGCCCGTTTCGCTAGTGAGCTCAATAACAAAACGGCCGAGCAAAACAAAGAAGACTATGAAAGGGAACTGCGCGCCCTACGGAACCAACAGAAGAAAGACCGTCGAGATGCTGACGAGGTCACTCAAGTCATGATTACCGAGTGCCAGGCTCTCCTTCGCCTATTTGGTATTCCTTATATCACCGCCCCTATGGAAGCTGAAGCCCAGTGTGCTGAGCTCGTCCGTCTAGGACTTGTCGATGGCATTGTGACTGATGACTCGGATACCTTCTTGTTCGGTGGCACACGCGTGTACAAGAACATGTTCAATAGCAACAAATTTGTTGAGTGCTACTTGGTGGGCGACATCGAAAAGGAGCTCTCATTGTCTCGAGAGCAACTTATCTCTCTTGCGCATCTGCTGGGCTCTGATTACACTGAAGGACTACCAGGTGTCGGTCCTGTAACAGCTGTTGAGATTCTCTCTGAGTTTCCTGGCAAGTCTGGACTAGAGAACTTTCGCGAATGGTGGAGATCGGTGCAATCGCAGACACGCCCTAAGGACGCTGATGTCTCGACGCCTTTTCGCAAGAAGTTTCGCAAATCTCAAGGCACCAAACTTTTCTTACCACCAGGCTTTCCTAACCCGGCGGTTTATGATGCGTACCTACACCCAGAGGTTGATGACAGCAATGAGAATTTCCAGTGGGGTGTGCCAGATGTAGAGGGACTACGGCAGTTCTTGATGGCTACCATTGGCTGGAGCAAAGAACGTACGGACGAGGTCCTCGTACCTGTCATCAAAGATATGAATAAGCGAGACCGCGAAGGCACACAGAGCAACATCACCAGATTTTTTGGTGGCAGTGTTGGAGTTGGAGCAAAGGAGGCATTTGCACCAAGACACAAAGCTCAGGGAAGCAAACGTATGGCTGCAGCGGTAGATCGTCTGCGAGCAAATGTTACAGGCGAAGAGCCAAGGGGCATCGAGAATGGAGGAAAGCGAAAAAGAGCATCAAGGAGGAATGCAACTGCTCCGGTAGATGAAGAGGAATATGCTGAAGAAGTTGGTGATGAAGTAGATGATGAGCCCACAAGCAGAGGCCGTGGTAAAGGTAAGAGAGTCAGAGCATCATAGACGATGATGAATCTATACCAAGATATTTATATTATTTGATCATAAATAAGGCTATTAAATACTACGACTATGAAACCTACTAGGAATTTACTCACAAGTGCCTCAACATATGGAGTTTCATTTTAGAATATTGAACTCTTTCGTGGAATCTCACTTTCGGACAGGTCATCACATTTATGACAACATTGGCGAGTCTAAGGATGGTCCCCGAAGCAAGATATATATAAGAAACGCTGGAGAAGGGGGTTTGCTAGAATTTGGGCTGAAAAAACATATGAGTAAGTACAGGATTTCATGGCACTCGGAAAAGCCCAGTCCATGGTTTCTTGACCCCCTCGTTCTTCTCATGTAACTGTCAAGATTCGCTGCTTTTCTCTTCTTACATCTTCTAGTGGTATCATATGTCAAACGAGAAAGAAGAAACTCAAAAAATAAGAAACGAGGCCAGAGAAAAATGAAGAAAGCAAATCAGCGTCGGCTGGTATTAAACGTGTGCAAGGATTGCGAAATGTGTCTCGTAGATGTGTCACGTCGTCGCGATTGTTCGTATAAAGGGCAGACTTCGTCCATGCTGGCAATGAAGGAAGGGCATATTACAATTCCACCTCGGGCTGAGATCGCCCGCCTTGCTGGAAGTTACCTAATGGCGGGTGGCATTAGCCTGAGGACCATTTGTACCCTCCATGTTGTTCGTCAACTCGGCTACACGAGCCTTGATGCGGGCAACACGAGATTCAATAGCTGGAACATCGTGTTAGTTTACTATCCGATATCAAGATTCCCATGCAGACTTACTCTCTTCTCCACTTGTATCGTCGTCGCCATCTCCAGTCCTGTTGCTGTTACTGTACGACGGTCGAAGCTGATCATCAGGGCGAGTAGCGGCTCTCTCAGCAGCGTTCTTTCGAATTTGTGCCCACCGGTCTTGAACTCCTGGACCGGCACTGTGACTCAGCTTCTCCTCGGGCTGCGCTGGGCCTCCAATCTGGGGGGAATGGCGGGGTGATCGAGGAATAGGAGGAGGCGTTGCGTCGTCTTCATCATCCGAATCAGGAGCAAAGGCTGGCTGGTCTTGAAGAGGGCCTTGATTGAACTGAGGGACAGCCTTCTGGGCAGGAGCCGAGTCCTTAGCACTGAGAGCTATCTGTGACTGGTCGATAGTGGGCTCTGCGATATCCTGGTTCTTCTGAGGTGTATCGACTCGCTGCACGGGCTCCTCCATTGGTGTCACAAACTCAGCAGCAGGCGTGGGGGTTGGCATGTCAGCCTCATCTGCTTGTGCGGATTGAGGCACTGGAACACGCTGGATAGCGGCTGCAGGCTCAGGTGTGTCAGCTGGAGTAAGGGGCTTCTGCGCCTGGGGCTCTGGTGTTGCTTGGGTCTGGCGGAGGAACTCATGAACATTGGCGGCAGCGTCATCAGGCAGTTTGGAGCTTCTGTTCTTGCGGAACAACTTCCGGAAACCGCGGTTCTCCTTTTCTGCCTTCTGAAGTTTCTTCTTCTTCTTGTTCTCGGGGCTTGATGGAGTAGGAGAAACCATATTCTCACGAGCCAAGTCCTGAGGCGCCTCGTCCTTAGGAGGCGGCACAGGGCTAAGCGGGCTGACGGGAAGCACTGGTTCAGGCGTGGGCTCTTGAACGGGCTCTGGAACCGGCTCGGGGGTTGGCGCCTGAACAGGCTCAGGTTGTGGCTGGACCTCGACGGGATGTTCTGGCTGTGGGAGGGGTTTCCTCGTTGTCTCGTTCGAAGTGGGCGAGAAAGTAGGCGATGTGATTGGGGATGCCACGTCCTTGACGGGCACCTGCGGAGGCTGATCCGGGGCTTGTGTGCCACCGTTGGAAGCAGCGTCACGGTTCATGCTCTCAGATGGAATTGGTGATACCATAGTTCCACGACCCGCATTGTTGTTGGCCATGTACAAATCCTTAATCGTTCCCTTATCATACTTGGAAACCCACTTCAATGCTGATGAAGCCTCACCAATGATTGTAGGCTGAAGGGTGAGAACACTATTAGTCTTCTCGGCCATGAGCTCAGCATCAGTTCGACCACGTCGCTGGTACAAGGGCTGTTGAGCTAGCTTCTTTCCTTGCTGTTCCTGCGCACGAAGCTGCGCAGCCTTGGCTTGGATTCTGGCGTGAGTATCGGGACCTATGCTGGCCTTGCTGGTGCCCTGGCCAATGTTCTCGACTGACTTATTGGCTGTAGACTTACGTCGGCCGAGGCCCTTCCCACGTTTTGTCCAGCTAAAAAGACCCTTCTTCTCTGCAATATATGCACCCTCCTGAGGTTCGGGAGCTGCGCCGGCAACCATTTCTTCCATCACGAGCCAACGGCCACTAGTAATCTTGGTTTCGATGACGGCGCATCGTCCGAAGGCCGACTTGCGCTCTGCAGTCTCCTCAGGGGCAAGACTGGACATCCAAACCCACCAGAACGAATCGTCCAGCAAAAATGTTGCAATACTTGCGAGCTCTCCGGGCTCAAGCGAGTGATCATGCTCAAGCCTTGGTCGATGCGATTGAGAACTATGCTGTCTCTGGGTTTCGAGAGGAGGCAGAACCTTGTCAGGGGGTAGAAGCAAATTTGACCGAGCAGGCTGGTTTTCATCCACGAATCCCGAAGAAAGAAAGTCGGCCCAAGACGGGGTTGTCGGTCTACCCAGTCCGTTACCAGACGCAGGGGTTCTTCGCAGAGCAGGTGGCTGGCGTTTGTAGGTCAAAGCACTATCGTCATCGTCGTCGTCCTCATCCAGCGTAGAAGAAAAGCCAATATCCTCGAATCGTGACCAGGAGGCGTCGCGCAAGCTTGTAGAGTGCTTTGAGCTTGAAGCTTGTGACTGATTGGCACCAGAAATAGCCTTAAGAACTCGGCGGCATTCGTCCGTCAAAGCCTGCACAGGGTCGTCGTACTCGGAAAACTCTTGTAATGCGCGGTCCGAATCACGATATTGGAAGTGGTTCGCTCTCCGAAGGAGCGCAAAAGGAGTTGGCGATACAGTATCCACAATCATGACAACTTTGTTTGTGGTTGTCATCATGAGAGAAGGTCGTTGAGGAGGATACTCGGTTTCCTGAAGTAGTTTCTGGAGGGATCTGGGAAGCATCGTAATGCCAGTGACGTTTTGCTCCGGTGAAAGGGATCTGAGGAAAGCGAAGAACATATGGCTTGTGGCATCGGCGGCACTAGTTTCTGGATAAGCAATCGCGAGCATCACAAGTCTCAGGGGTACTTACCGAAGCCAAGCATCGTAACCTCCTTCAAAACCCTTGTTAGTATCTTTATGTTCGAATGCCCACCATGCTGCCATTCGTGAAAGCTTTCGTCCACCCAGGCCATTGGACTTTCCGTGCGCTGCAACAGCGGCCAGTAGGTCGAAGAAGTCGAAGATAATGCGCTGACGGGCACCATTCTCAACACTGATAGGAATGAACGTTTTGAAAGAGTCTCGGGCCATATTCGAGTCTATAGCGTAAGTTAGTACGGCAGGGAAACCTAGATTGAGAAGCGCATACCAATTTCTCCCACTTTGAACAGTTCATACGCATCCCAACCAACGATACCCCCCTGAATGCGACTCCAGCACCACTTGGCAACTCCGGAAACCACCTATCTCGATATTAGTTGCGACCATGCCCTGCTTTCCGCATATACTAACCATAGGTTCTGTCATGCGAAGTTCTTGTGTCAATTGTTCTCCCCGTAAGTTGGCGTGGGACTCGAAGAAATGGCGAATAAAGGAACGAACGGCGCTGGGATCGGAGGTGGGACGGTATGGCAACAAGAGGAAAGGGTGGTCGAGACCTGGTATGACATGGCGATCAGCATCTGTACACACAGAGATACATATTTTGTATTTCGTGTAATAGTTGACATACCTCGAGCTTTGAGCTCTTCTGTGCAACATCGGATCAGCTCATGAACTTCTTCAGGCTCAACATATGTGCGTGCCCAGGCGTCTGTCCATTGTGGCTTTTGTGGTAGCTGTTGTGTAGAATCGTTTGCGCCTTTCTTCTTGGACTTGCCATCCTTGCCCTTGAGGCGAGAAAAAAGGCCCGCCATTATCGGTTGTGACTGTAGAATGGTAATTCGAAATCGAGAATTAAACGAAAACGCAGCGGAATCCCATGCGCTGAATATAGGAAAAGTGACGTCGGGTCGAGTCGAAGCAGATCTCAAATAAAGGGGCGGTGATCTTTCAGGAGGCGCCTTAAATAGGGTAGCAGCGAGGTATTCGTGATAATCTCCCCAGCTGAAGTTGTAAAAAGCAAGGTTTTGGTGGTTTGTCGATAAGAGAATTGGAAAGTAACGAATCTAGGACCGAGGACCGAGAACCTTTTTGTGAGAAGAATTAGCAGGAGTAAAAATGATGACGATGTCGCTTGTTGAAGATGCTGCTGCACTCAGGACACGGCGAGACGTGTAAGTCAGGGAAGGTGGGCATCGGGCAGTTTTGATGCGCACCTGCGGCAGATGAGCCAAGTTGGGTGGGCGTACAGATAAAATTAGGAGGGGACCCTTTTCCCCCTCTGCACCTCAGTTATTCAGAGGTTTAATACAGAGATTGGCTACTGGGTATCGAAACGAAACAGAGAGAAGAAAGAATAGGAAAAGGAGGGGCTCAGAGAAGCCAGGGTTCAGAGAAAATAGATGAATATGGAAAAATAGAAAGAAAAGTTGAATCATACAAGAAGAGAAGGTAAAGAGGAGAAAAAGCGACTCTCTAGTCTAGATGAGACGACAAAATGAGAATTGTGAAGGTGGCAGTGGGATGGGGGGACGCGCTCAGGGGGCGACTGGGATGCGCGACCAGGTTCATGATGGACTAGATGGGATTGGGTTGGATGGTACGTACAATGGAAAAAGAGAACAGGAGCACTAAGATTGGGAATTGGGCTTCTCGCTGGGATGAGAGGATAGAGGGCATGAACAAGAGGACATGGGGCGGGTAGGGGGTTTGGGG